>OX451345.1:9390890-9773439 GCA_949629155.1 Myopa testacea | reverse complement strand
ATGCTTCCTTATCTGTCTGTGTTTTATTAATGTTCCACGAACGCGTTAGCAAAAATTTGCATTTTTTACGTGATTCTTGAATATTTACTATAGTAATCGCACTCAGACCCCGAATGACCCGCTCTGAGCACCCGTTGTGTTGAATTACCTGACGTGCATTTTGTCTTTTAATAAATGGTTGTATTTAATAAATAAATTAATAAAAATATTACCTGAAAATTTAGTTTATGTTTGAATCGTTCCCACATCGAACAAACTTGTTCCCTTTTTATTGCCCTCTCTAAGTGCTATACTGTTTCTGTTGTTGTTGTTGTTTTTACTCTGCATCCACAATATTTAATTATGCAAATTAAATTTGTTGCCAAACAAAATTGCTAAAAGGCTGCTACAGCCCTCCGCTGAAATTTCCCAGTATCAACTTCCCAAATCCCACTCCGCCCCACTGTGTGTGTCCCACACAAAGCGAAGCGACGCCGCCCGACGCATCGTGCTGTAAGTCAAACGCGTGACTTTGCCGTTAGCCACCCTCGCAGGCCTGGACACACAGAGTTTTAATTTATTTTTAATAGAAATTTATTTTGTTTGTAGTTGTATCGCGGTAAATGGAAAAACCCGCCGGGCGAAGGAACAAGCGCGAAATCTTCGAAACGTTCGGTTGACATCATCTAAAGCAGGATGAGGGTGCTGGAAGAGAGGAGGGTGATGTGAGGGTGAGGTTGTTGAGAGAGAAAAAGTAGTCCGCAGAACAGTGGGGCAATAAAAGAAACACGATATATTATCCTGGTGCGAGAAATTCACTGAGTTGAGACGTGGGATGTCTCATGACTATTGGGAGGTTTGATGATTGGGAGGAATTGAATTGATCTTAATAGGAACTTAAGTATGTTTATCAGCAACTGTAAAATGTAAGCCTTCAACTTTCCCATATCTTAAAGGTATTCCTAATTCCAATGAATACAGCTGAAATTAATGACATTTCAGTTTAAAGAATTTCAGAATAATTCATCTTCAAATCTGGAGACTCTCTCCACTGTTGGCACACTGATTCGGTTGCACTCCGGTCACATATTCTGCTGTAATCAATGGACTTTACTTTGTCCATTAGGGAAAGTGCGTGAGCCTTTGAAGCGGAGAAGAGAGACTCACCTGCAGCCAGCCAGGCGGACGTACGACAAGACGAACGCATAGAATCGAAAACAAACAAAAGATATTACGAACCAATGGCCCGGGACCCATCAGGCATGGAGCACGCAAACAAGTTTCTAAGAGAAACACCAGGACGGACAGAGAACTTCGAAGAGTGAAGCGACCCCGCTCCCTTGTGCTGAGGGCGGCAGGGTCGAGAGAAGCTGGTTAGGTAAAAATTCAATTAAGTGACACAAGCATTGAATAACTTCATCTGCCATTAGACAGGGCATGGCGACGAACACGAAGTCGGCTGGAGTACAAAGTAAGAAGCACGTAGAAAATAGTTAAAAGCCTTGAGAAGAAGAATAAGAAGCGGAAGAAGGAGTAGAAAAAGAAGTAAAAGAAGCAGAAGTAGTTGAGTAGAGTAGAACACGAAGAACAAGAAGCCGAGGAAGACATAATTTCGAAGAAAACGAAGCTAGAATGTTCACTAGAAAGAACATCACTGGAAAGAACAGGTAATCAAGGATGTGGCTAAGGGAAGGAAAGGGCTGCCGTCGGCCGCAAGTATTTTAAGAGCGATGCTCAGATTTGCCACCGTAACCGCAGATTCGGAAAATGTTGAGCGCCTAAGCCTAAAATTAGGCTACGAACACGAAACGTTTGCTTAAAACAAGAAATTAAAACTAATTCTTTAAAAACTTCTCATAAATTTTGCAAATAATTTTTATGAGACACCGGAGGATTTCGCATCGCACCAGAAATTATGAGGCTTTTAAGTAATTAAAATGGAATTAGCGACGCTGTAAGTTAACGAAACTTTATGGCGGGAACGCAGCAGCATGTCTCACCTTAAATTAGGCGAACGAAGGTGAAGAATGGTGAAGGAAGGTGAACGATGGTGAAGAGGAAGAAACCAAAAAGAATGAAATGGAAAAAGAAATCGGCACTAAATTAATTAGGCGAAAGCCTCTTGAGTGAGCACTATTTAGAAAAAGTATATCTCTCTCTCTCTCTGACTTTATTAAGATTTAATAAAGTTGTTCGCAGTCTTCTCGCTTTCTCGTTTCTGTACTTCTTAAGTTGTAGTAGCTTTTTTAGAGCTCTCTTTAATGTGAGTACAATCTATTTATCCATCCTTTCAGATACTTGTTTAGTTTTGAGTCCTTGCCAACAATAGTTTTTGTCTTCTGGTAGACGACTGCCGATTGCCGTCTTACGTTGCACGCCAAGTGTTGTCGAGCGGAACTCCAAATCTTTAAGCCACAATCTTTGCGTGACGCGTAGCAGCAACTCTTTGTTGTTGTTGGACTTCGTTTGCCCTCAGATCCTCTTCTTTGTACTTCTTCCCTTCTACGACACGATGTCTGCTGTGGTTCACTTTGTTTTAGTGGTAGACTATCTTCATGTGTGTGTGTGTATGTGAGTAGAGGGGTAGGTATGTCCTAATCCGACTTCCGACTCCGACTATCGTTGAAAGGTTTTGAAATTTATGAAAGAATTCTTACGAAACATACGGTTTTTCGTGTTTTTTTTTCTTGTGGCACATCAACCACACCAGCCACAACAATAACGACGGCAAAAACATGTCAACTACACGTACTTTTTGTGCAGACTAGTTTTTGTTATTGTTGTCCGGGAAATTTATTGTTATGCCCCTTGAAATAAAAGGGAAATCATACAGAGCTATAAACATGAATGCTCTTTAATAACGATGGAACGTGGAGCACTTCGACGGTTTACTGTAAATCAAATTTAAAGTGATTATCAAAACCCACGATGTTTTGAAAACTCGGGCAACAACAACTATATCGATACAAGATTAACTCCAATTCATTAGAAGATGGCATCCTCAAGATGCATATAGATTGAATTTGTTAAGAATTCTTCCTTTATTTGGGCTTAGTATTTTTTCCTAAAAAACTAGATATGCCATTTTGATATTTAGCAAACATAGAAATAGCTACTACTCGTCCATTTACGTATCCTTTGCACTCATTAACATCCTTTTAAGCGGTCATTTTAGCCATTTGTTGCATAATTAACACATTTCCAATATCCGCCAGGCGAACTTCATTTCCATGTCAACATCCGAATTAACCCGGTCCATGTTGTGGCTCTGTGGAGACGATGGGAACTCATACTAATTCGATTTCCCCATAAGTTGGATCGCTACAAGCGGCGCATTTTGCTTTTTGCTCACTTTATCGCCCCCCAGCCCCCCTTAACTCGCTCTTGTGCACTACGTAACTACGTTGCTAAGCACTAATATGTATGTATGCACCTGCAGATAAGTATATACATATCTATACACGAATATACATATCTATGATTGTGAAAAATGTCCCGTAGAAATTTGCAATTTTAGTCGTCCGGACACTCCGAATGCAGCATTTGACAGCACACGACTGCGATGTCCTTCTGTTCATCGTCCGTGATGAGAAACCTATATAATCGTGTGTACCTCGGAAACCGCACAACGGACATCGATGTCATTTGTTGGATCTCGGATGCGACACCGTTGCTTTGCGCTTAATTGATTGTACTTTCATGCTGCATGCTTGATGCAACATTAAACACAGCAACAGCAACAACAATTTGCCATTTCAATTAAACATTTACAGCATCCGATAATTTTCAGTCCCGCTCATCATGGCCAGTGTCCAAACCGACCCAATTCAACCCACTTCAATCCCATCCTCAAACCTCTTTCGTGCTGTCACAACGGAAATATTCGAATTAAAAGTCGAAATCGAAAATAAACTGTAAATGGATGTGACCAATGATCATGCTCGCTCCGACTGTCGCTCTACCGAGTGGCTGCATGGATGATGGGGCTGAATGTAGGGCACTAATGCACTCTAATAAGAATTTGTAACTGTTTCATCGTCGTTTATCGACTACCAAACAATTGACATTAATTGAGTAGTCATTTATACCAGGTACTGTATTTATTTTTATTAAAAATTATATCAAGTTAATGATAATGTCAAATAAAATATATCTTGACAGCAAACAGCTAAAAGATCTTGGTAAAACATTTTAGAAAAATGCTTTAAATAAATTATCTTTAATTATGCATAGCTTGAAACTGTGCATAAATTCAAATATTGTAGATTACAATTCAGATATTATTAGTATTATCAACCTAAAGTTGAGTGTTATTAATTATAAACATAAGTCAAAACATAATTATTAATCAATAAATCAAAATAGTGCTATCTTTGACCTGGACAAGGATGAGTAGTCGTTAATGTAATTTCATATTTGAGGTTAAATTTCGTCTATGATTCGATAAATTCGAGACAAAAGTTGAAGAACTTGACAAAAATCAAGACATTGAAAGTTTTTAAAGACAATGTCACCTGGTTTCCGGGCGTTTTTCATACAAAATCAGTAAAAACTCCGTCCTGATTTTGATTTTATTCGAATAAAAAATTATAGTATGTCAAGAGCACGTTCTTTAGACGTCACAAGTGATGGATATGTCGACGCCTCTCCCCGGTGAGGCGTGGAGACGGGCGACAGCGCAAGACACGGCTTAGCAGTGATCTTGATATCTCGGTAGATGGATGGTATCTGCGCTCGGTAGAGAGCAAGACGCTGATGAGATTTCTAACTCGTCAGGATGTGCGAGAGACAAACATATGAATGCGATGATATTCTAAGAATAGCAACTTAATGGAAAGTGTAGCAACTCGTGCTGCAAACAGAGGAGAGAAAAAGGCAAACTGACTACAACTAAAACAACAAGAATTAAATTCGCACTGAATGGGACAACAAATTGGAATACTAAGTGAATTGATGGTGATGCTGAAGTCGGAGTTGAGCTGCTGTTGCTGTTACTGAGTGCAGAGAGCAAAAACGTGAGACATGCTGACTGCCGCATGCAGGATACGCAGGGTGGGCGTGTAGAAGGTGGGCGCTGATGGCGGTGCTGAGCGGCAGCCCGCGTCATTTGGCAGTCGTAATGAATTCTGTCTGCGTATCAAGCCCTCGTTCGCTGACGTGCTGGGATTTTTTGCGCATAATTTTTTGTTAAAGTTAATTTTCTGCGTAGGATGCTTTTTTCACATCCTTCCTTCTGCCCTGCTCCTGGCCATTCCTGCTGCTGTTCCTATTCATCTACCACTCAACTGCTTCGCTTTATCCCTCCAAGGCTTCTAAAGGCTGCTTTGCTTATCTTTTTTTAAGGCTTCTGCTATGCGGGAATCTCTTCTTTGGCTTTGATGTCGCAAAGTGCATGAGTGGGGATTTCTTAAAGTTTTACAAAAGCTTCGAAAGATGATCATCAAAGTGTTAAACTTGCACACATAATTTTAATCTATGTACCGTTATTCGTAGCTGTTAAATTTGTTGCTCGTGTTTGTTCCCGTCTGAATCTGGACTCAATAAATATGCATCCACTAACAGTTATGAAGGTTCTTCTGTTTTGTGTTTAAAGAATGACTCAGTTCATAGCTTTCCTTGTTCGCATTTCAAGTTCCTGCTTTCCGATATTCTGCTTAATATTCTGCGATATTCTATTTAATTCCAAAAGAGTTCTAATTCATTCTGTTTTCAAGCAGCTATCGTGTCCTGTATCTGTATTTATTAATCAAATATTTTTTCATAAATAAAGAATCTTCGGAAATGAAATCCATTTCAAGTTTTCTTCGGAACAAATCAAAAGTTCTTAAGCTCTCGATTACACAACTTTAAAAACTTTGAGCGCGACCTTAGCTAAAAATAAGAAATACCGAAGTAAGAAATATGAAAAAAGAAAACAGATAAAATTGTTGTAAACTTTTCAATGAATATGCAAGGGACAAAAAAAAAGAGAAAGTAATCAAAAGCAATAAGGATTGTCTACAGCGTCGTCCTGCCTGCCTGCGTGTCTGCTGCTTCTTGTTCTTCGCGATGACTTCGCTAGGGCTTCATTTGGTTTTGCTTGTTAAAGGCGCTCAGTTTTATTTTAATGTTTATCTGAATTCGTTTGCTTATTTATTTAACCCTTCGGATATTGCATTTCAATTTCAGTGTCCACAAAGCGTAATGACAATCTTACCCAACCACGCCTCAACCCGTCGCACAAACATTATCCCGGCAATAAACAAACCCTCCCTTCCTTTTAGAAGTACACCCAACAGCTAGCAACCAGTAGTTTGTAGATGGACCTCGTGCGACAGCTCCCACCTACCGGGCACTTGAAACTTAACTTGTTGTCGGTGTTGAGCTCTCCTCGAAATCAAAACAACAGCTCCCACTCGTCCGTCGCCATTGAATACAATTAAATACTCTTCGATAAGGAATAACTTATCCCGGCGTTGTACTGATGAGCATCCCCACCCATCTCTTCCATTCCCTTCCCTACCCAACCATTGATACTCTCCATATACACCTTCAGATCGCTTACATAATCTTCCGGCAAAATTTTTAATTAAAATATTCCTAGATTCAAATATTTTACAATCGCAACGAATCTTGCAAAAGCGTTTAAATTTATTAAAGAACCCCCCCGACTTATCTTTGAAGGACGAAGAAGAGTTAAGAATATGAACAAATATATTTTCGTTAAATGTCAGAAAATGTCACTTAAACTATTTCAGATATCTCGATACTTTTTTATGGTGCAAAAGAACTTCCCCGGGATTCTGGTACTTCTTTTGAGCGGACTGTATTCTTAAAGTTAGTCCGAGCTCTTGAAGGTTTGCAAGGCATGTGGGAGAGCCATAAGAAGAGCCACTACATGCAGCCATGGCCCTTGTGAATTTGACCTTTTGACTGCCTAATTTATCAGTTCTCAATAAGGAACGAGGATCTTAAAAACTGCTTCTTCAACTGGTTCTCACCCTCTTATCGGACAGTTCTTAATTCCTTCCTCTTTTGATTACTTCAAGCGTTCGTTCATTTCTTCTTTTCATGCCGCAGATCTTGGCTCAGTTACCGGCGCCGATTTCTTTCTACTTTCCACATAATTTATTACTCACACCCTATGCATTACTTGGTCATTTATTAGAGAATGTTTGGGTTCTGGGAAGTATTAAATATTGAAAATCACTTTCCCCAAAAATCGCGCATACTCACTCACTCACTCATTCTCTTTCCTGCTCTCTGCTCACTCAGCTCAAAGGTACCCTTGAAAATCAGTCCAACCTCGTCTTCAAGTGTGCCCCCAACTCATCTGCGATTTCGACTCGAAGAAATCGAGTTTGGTGGCGAGTCCTCTTCTCTGTTTGCTCCAAACTATGATTAAATATCCTGGAGCCGTTTTATGATTTATGACTTGGCCACCATCGCGCCGCCTCCGTCGCCATCGTCGTCGACCGCATTCTTA
This sequence comes from Myopa testacea, assembly GCA_949629155.1. Taxonomy (NCBI): domain Eukaryota; kingdom Metazoa; phylum Arthropoda; class Insecta; order Diptera; family Conopidae; genus Myopa; species Myopa testacea. Next base: position 9,765,995 of record OX451345.1, on the reverse strand, counting down.
GCATATGCCAACATGACAGCAGCGATTCCACCCAACTCGCCCCAGTTGCGTCATCTTCGATTGGTAAACGTGTCTACTTGAATATAAAAGGCAGGTCCAAACAAGCACTACTTCATGCCACTCGATCGCCTCCTCATTTTGACAGATGCGTCGCGTCGGGTCAGGTCGCCCTCCCACGCTTTGGCTGGTCTTTCGCATAATTCGCGTCATTATTGAATTTCCATAATATTGCGAGCAGTTGGCAAGACTTTTATTCATTTCATTTGAAGTCGGCACTTAACACTGAAAGCGATTGCTAGAGGGGAGAAGGGAGAGTGAGAGGGGCAGCGGGGCGCAACAGTAGGCGTTTGAGTGCACTCAGCCAGGCGCTTCACTTTATAAATAATCAATTTTGTTTGCCAGCAGGACAAACAAGCAATTTTTTCTGGGCGTCACCGTTGCCCCTTCTGCTGATGTTGCTGCTGCTACTTTAAGCTGGCTAATTTTGAGCGCTCCTTAATTTTGTGGCGCTTGTTTGATGTTCATCGTTCATCCTGCTTGGAACATAATTTTATTAATGTTTAGTTTATTGAGTTCTGACTTTGAGTAATTTTTTATAGCTTTTTTCCTAGCCTGTAATCAGCGATGACCTCATATTGAATGGATGCTTCCGGGCCATTGTTATGTAGTGTCCCTTTTGAAGGGCGGACTTCTTCAAAATGAACTTCATGATAACATTTTGATTGATTTTTTATGAACGGAAACAGGCAACTTTTGGCGATGATGTTGTTGAAGAAGTTGAGGAGGGGCAGAAAATGATTCAGTGGATGGAGGTGGATGGTTTTAGAATGAATCCTGTTTTTAAATTCAATGCCTCTGGTTTTCTCAAAAGCGGGCGTGTCACATATTTTATATCTCCCTCAACATCTTGCTCATGATTAATCATATTTGCTTCATTCAAAGCCCAGGGAAGGGAAAACGTAAGGACCACTTCAATATTTTCGATTTCGCACAACGTTATTTTTCTATTATTGCTCTCCTTCTTCTTCTTCAAATACTCTTAATTAAAATCATGATACGCCAATTTTGTAATGAAAAAAATACGGCATCAATCAGCGAGGGTCTGAGACGCTGCTCAAATATGAAGCGGTAACTAAAAATGGCGAAGTCTCACTGAATCGATGCGAGTACTCGTACAACACGACACGACGACACGTGTTCTGTGTGTCTTCCACACACTCTGTAATTGAATTTTCGAGGCAACACCATGATAAACCGAAAGCTAATAAGAGTCACCTGCAAGAGAAGGAGAGAAAAAGAGAGAGAATGAACGCCCTGCGGATCCAGTGGGCTGCTAACAGAAGGACAAAATAAATATTGTGTGAAACACATGGAAACGATTCGACGAAGGCTTAAATCAAGTCACATTCGTGTCGGGGGGCACACTTTGAAAGTGTACCCAAAGAAGGGGTGCAAAACAAGAGATTTTTAGACAGTCGACACGATGTCGCTCTGTCATTCTGCGTTTGCCGCTCTGTCATTTTGTATCCTGTATTTCTCAGTTGAATCATGCAGCTCATCGCATAAAACCACTGACATTCAACAGGCCGAGCAGCGTTTTGTGTCCTTCTTCTACTCCTTATTCTTATCCTTATCGCCAGGACACAAAACGTAACACGGTCTCCAGAAGTCGCAACAAACAAAAAGCAAAAGTTTTTGCAGCTCAGAGTTCTGTCAAAAGGTTTTGCTTTGTTTCCAACAACTGCATTCGTCCTACTCCACCCCTCCCTCCCTCCAGCACCCTCCTCCACCCTTGACGCATCGCTCTATCGTGCTGCGACAGAGTTTCCCGGTTGGTTTCGAGTTTCCTTCGAAACCCGGGTTCGTATGTCATGTATTCGTCGTAATCATCTTTCGAAAGCACATTGTTTGCCGATAATTACAGAGCTCGCTTCGATCGGTTGTATGTACATGTATGTTTGTGTGTGTGCGAGTGGGTTTGTCACCCAAGCATTGCCAGACCTTTAATTTAGTGGTGCTACTATTGTCGCTGTTGTTGTTGTTGTTGTTGTTTTGTTCCTGCCGTCTGCATGTAACAAAAGTATGCTGCACTTTAATTAAATCGACAGGTTCGAAGGCGAAAAGGATTAAATTCAGTGTTTGAAGTGTGTTTGTGAGCAGCGAAATGATAGAGATGAGTTGTTTGCTTTGTGTAACGATTTTTTGCTGAAAAAGTGAGTTCATGTGATACGAACGTTTTTATATATTATTTAGTTTTAGTAAATTTAAGTGTTGCGTGACGGTCATACGGTAGCCCATGAAGAATTGAGTTTATTAGAAAAAAAATAAATGTAATCAGTTAGGCACGAGATCATGTCTCTCTCTCAATCTCCCTCTCTCTCCTTGTCTCTCCCTCTCTCTCTGTCTCTCCACATGTCAATCTGTCACAGCGCGGAAGTGAAACACTTTGAAATGCATGAAATGGAGGAACTAAATAATAAATAACCAGAAATAATGCAATCTTCGACTTGGCCGAAGCTAAAATACTCTACATCCTACATAACATCTTAGTCACTATTCTAGAGAAAGAAATACAGACAGGAAAACAATGGGACAGACAGAGAAACAGACGGACAGAAAGAGGATCAGACGGATCAGATTACACTAGCCTACAAATTAACACTTTTTTTTTGTAACGGGCTGTTTGGCAACATATTCTAAAGGATTTTGGTCCGCTGATTCCAAAAATGACAAAATAAAAAAATTAAACTAGCCGTTTTCGAGATAATCGGTTTTTAAATTTTTGGCCACTTTACGTTAGGGTCCATCCACTTAAAGAGCCACTACAACTGGCATATGTAACCGATTCGATTACAATTAAGATTAAATTAAAGAGGAAGGATGCACACATATTTGTTGCTAGCATTACTTTGAAATCCGAAAGATAGTTTAAAAGCTTTTGCTGAAATCGTAACTTCAAAAGAGGAATTTTTTAAGAAAAAAGACAAAAAAGTGCTATATATCTGTATGTAAAAATATGTTCCCGAAACTTTTTTACCCTTTTTATTTTTTATATCGATAGATTGGACATTTGCGCGAATTTTAAGCCTAATATCAAAAAATCTGCACAGAAATGGTTTCTTGGTGTGCGTTTAAGTAAATTTAGAGCTTTTCGCAAAAAATACTAAATTTTGAAAAAAAAGATAAATAAATACTTTTTAAATTAAAAATGATTTTTATTTGTACTTCTTCGCTTATTTAAGTGGGTTGGTGTTTCCGAATACTTGAGATAAATATTTTATAGACGTCACGGAGCATTAATGTGAGTGTGGGTGCCTTTGCCCCCCTCTGCCATTCATATTTTAAATACTCTAATGAAATAACATTGAAAAATACTCTGTCACACTTGAGCACTCACTCTCTTTCACATGTTGTATTCGTATTCCATATAAATTTTAAACATTCTCTTAGGTATACGTTTTTTCTCTTTAAAATTATTTATTCATTTTGAAAAAGTTTTCTTTAAGCATGCTGCTTGTTTGCTTTTTTTATTTATAGATTAAACACACAGACGCAATTTAATATCCTGGCGGCACACACACCTTAACTCACTCACACATGCACACATATGAATATATACACATACGTAGGGGTATATATGTATGTATATTGTTTCCCTTTGAACACATGCATTTTTGATGAGACATGTTTGTATGAGCCTCGATTGGATAAAATATTTATAATTTTTCTTTTATTCCTTTTTAATATGATTAAAATTGACAGCGCCAAAGATTGATGGTCCTTTTTTCGCTGGTGGGGTTGGATGTTTTCCTCGATCCCACTCCCAGTCCCGATATTTATTGAGCTAGAAATTAATTCATAAAATATCTTAGAAGCTTTGCATGAATTACATATCATGTTGGATACAAGTCACAATGGAGAAGTGGTGAAAGAAAGATAAAGGAAAGGGTAAACGGTAAAAGAAAAAACCTAAAAGTAAAAAGGTCAAAAGTGTAGGTGAAAGGATATAAAGTATAACGAAATTTTGAAGAACTTTCGAATTCAGAACTGATTCAGGAACCACTGCATGAAGGGTCATTTAGGAACATATTGCTTCTATTAGGTAAATCTGAGTAGATTTCGGTTTATTTATTGTAGAAACTACAAAGCTATTGATTGCTGAGTCTCTCCCCTGCCAACGTCCTGTCAAATCAATCAATCTGAAATGAATTCTTAAGAATTGGATGATTTAATTTTTGATTAGATTTAAATGAGGTTTAACACGATCAACGTGGAAGTGTTACTTGACTTTTTGTTATTATTTAATCGACATGAAGTGACATGTTATTACTTAATTCATTTATTATTGAATGAACTAACTTCTAAAAAGTTTACATGTTTTGTTAATGTTTTTCACTTCTTTTCAATACATTTAATAGAAACACTTACTAATTTACAGTGAATTAATTAACTTAATAATAATTAAAGAAATTATTTAAAGTAAGAAGAGAACTGCTAAAGCTTATTATTGTATTAAAAAAACTAATATTTGTTCATACGTATTAATTACGTATATTATAAATAAGTTGTCAGCATATCAAAAATGTATCATTAAAAATTTCTAAAATTTAATATCATGGATTATCGAAGAAATGCTAAATAAAATAAATGAATTTAATGATTTCGTTAATAAACAGAAAATGTTTATGAAATTGAAAATACCTACGTGAATCAGCGAAGTGTTCCGTTTCCTCGAAAATTTAAATGCTACTGAACTTTTATATGCATTTCACTGTGAACGATTCCTTCAGGGAACAGCTTCAGAAAAAAACCCGTTGAATGTAAAGATTTCATATATGCATGCATGGCAAGCAACCAGCTATACCAACACTTACAACAACAATAACAACGACAACAGGAATAACAACAACACGAATACGAATACGAATAGCAACTCATACATGAAAAGTGCTTTATTTTCATGGTCCCACGGGAACCGATTGAACCGAACTGAATAAAAAAAAGCTGTTGTTGTTGACGCTGCTGCTGCTGCTGCTGCTGTTTCCATTCCTGGCTCAGCCACTATTCAGAACTCATATGAAGGATACCCGAGTGTGCTTAAAACGTGGTAGGTACCTCGGTACCTTGCGATGAATGAAGTCAGAGGCACTTCGGGTGATGAAGGAGGAGGCCAGCATTGGGGCACTAACGAGGGGACGGCGTCATGGTGGTGGATAAGGGACGATAAGGGTGAATAAAGGGTAGCGCAGGGGGTTTGCGCAAAATGCAAAGCATTTATTTTCATTTTCGACGCGCTACTGAACAAAATTGAAAATAAAATTTTCATATGAAACGGTAAGAAGGTACTTCAGCGCCATCGGAGTGTGGAAATTGCCAGCAATAATAGCAGCAGTAACAGCAGTAGTAGTAGCAACAACAACAACAACAAGAACAATACCGACATATGTATGTGTTGGCATTCCAACAATTTTTCAAAGAATTTAATTGAACTTTAGCAGTGCAACGGAAATTCAACTCTCAGCAAAATTAAATTAAATTAAACACGGCAACAACAATAGCAACAACAACTGCAATGATGTATTGTTTTTATTTTGATCAGAATGTAACCCAAAAAAAGTAATAAGAAACGACAATAAGAGCAACAACAACGCAGCAGGACAACTCTACAGGACTCTATGAATGGTATCCACACGGATGATATGAAGCTTCATTTATAACCAGGAACTGGACAGGCAACAATTAGCAGCTATAGAATGAGAACAACAACAACAACAACAACAACAACAACAGCAACAATTCTAGTGACTAATGCCACGGCGAAAGTGTTTTCCATGTCTTGACATTTCCGGAAACTTGTTGAGGAATTTTGTGTCTATTATGCAGCAGGAGGAGGAGAAGAGACAGCAATAACATGACAGGTGAGGGGGGAGGGGGAGGGAGAGAGAAGTAAGAATATTAATGATGCGACAATCTTGTTAACTTTTCCGCTCACTGCCGCTTCTTCTTTGTTCACACTATTCTGTTATATCTGCTGCCATTTTGTTGTCTTATATCTTTTTTGTTGTTTCGTTTCATTTATTCGAACGTGATGTTGTTCGCAGCAGCAACAACAACGTGTCATGCAACATTAGCGAAAATCCAAAGCAAAAGTGAGCAGCACTAAAATTAATGATGTTCTTCCTGCTCCAGAAGTGAGTGAATCCATTTTTATCCATCCGTGCCGCATACCTTCGCAGTTGCCGCAGTTGCCGCATCTGCCGCAGTCGCAGCGGGTCCAGATTAGTTGCCGGCTGTCTCTTGGCTGATCCAATGCGTCAGACAATCAATCTAATTAATTGTTAACAAATTTCCACACAATCGCATCATTAATAATCCGATTGCATGACGATTGGAGCTTTAATAGGATTCGAATTCACATTCAGATTCATCGACACCAGATCAAGGCGCTTTTTGCATTAATTAGTTATTGAAAAAAAGAAAAAAAAGAAAAAAAGAAGAAGATAAATTAAATAAAAATAAGAGTGCATTAATTTCTGGTATATATTTTTGTTCAGTTGATGATATTCAATGAATGTCCGAGAAATATTGAGTTGATTCGGAGAACATAGAAGAAACAGAAGAATTTCTAGGTTTTTAACTGATTAACAAGCTTTTATTTTTTCAACTACTAATACTACAATATTTGCTTAGATTTAAGTAATGTTGTGATTGTATAATTTTATGAATAACGTTTAATAAAATATACAAAATATCGGAGTCCAAAAAAACACTTTAAACAGGTTAACATCTCACTTAAACCTTACCTTAGGCTAAAAGGTAAACATGATATTTTTGAATACTGTTTTGAACCACTTCTTCATAAATTCACCCGTGTTCCGTCTGCTTTCTAAAAGATTTCAGGATTGCATAATTTCTTCATCGTTATCGTGTAACTTTAACTTTGCTCTGCATGTCATTAAAAGGAGCTTCAGAGGTGTCCAAGTTCAGTGCTTTTGGTAACTTTTTAACTATTCCGCTGAAGTCGCTACAGAAACCTGATAAGTGAGTGAGTGCATTTTAAACAAGCAGCCCATGCGAGTGGAGGAACCCTCCGACAAAACAAACACATACACACACACACACACACACACAGTCATGCACACACTCATATAACACACACATTCATCCACACAAATATATGCACACAGATAAGCACCTGCTTATTTAGTGTGCGGATGTCGGGGTGTTCCTTGCTTTTTGTTTTCCTTAATTTAAAATGCAATCCGCGTAATTTACATGTGTGCGTGTACAAGGCGGTGTGTGTGCATGTGTGTTTGTTTGTTTGTTGCAGAGTATAGTGACTGTTGTTTTATTTAAATGAGTCGCTGTTAACGCAAACTGCCCCGGATCCACGCCCACTCACGCCGTGTCCTTGCGCGCGTAAGTTTAATGATATGTTAAGACAGTCAGCTGCAGTCACTCGCTGGCAGGAGTCAATCTTTTGAGGATTCGTCGTCGCGCGTTGGCGATGAATTAAACATTACAAAATCCAGGAGAGGCGAAAACAGCAGCGTTTCAGCTGTTAATGATGTCAGGTGGTTATAAGGTGGGTGATATCTGTCCCTCTCTCCTCCTCTTCCCACGTTTCTCTCGACCTCTCCCTCTGTCTCTCTCTCTCTCCGTCTCTCTCGCCCCAAGTGCTTCCTTTGTGTATTTTGCGAAATCCTTTTGACATACAATGAATTCTACTGAATGCACTCGAAATAAGAACACGCTTCAGACTCGGGATCCATTCAGGGCGGAGGGGAGGGATGGGTATCAACTCGGGGAGATCTGACATCACTGAAGTATGCAAAGTATACAAAAAACGCATTCGATCTGCGTTGGTCGAAAACGTGTGTCCGAATACGTTTAAAATGCCATCGCTAGAGAAGGTGACACTTCGTTAATTAGCACATGTCGAGAACAGAAAAGAAATACGCACACAGCCACGCCTATTTACACACTCTCTCAGAAATACATACAGCATGGCACACACACTGGCTGGGTGACGTGTGTCACCTTCACAGCAACCACCTCAGCTACGTGTCAAGGTGTCAATGTGAAAGCTTCTTATGTTCCGTACGTCTTTCATGCTTGGTCAGTTTTTCTTTTCGGTTGCTCGAATAGTTGTTGTTCACAGTTATTCTTACACTTCTGTTACAGGTTTTTATCTCATCTTTATCTGCTTTTATCTTATCCCCTGAAAGCTCAGATGCTGGCCAATCATGCATGTCCAAGACCTAATGGATTTGCTCTTTGAATAAGCTGCTTAGAGGAACCACACCATTAGTGGATCTCGATGTGTCTGTGTCTCTGGAACCAGGAGGCAACGTCAAAGGCTCTTTCCGAAAATAATTCACATTCCTTACATTTTTTACTTTGGTTCTTAACCAAATAGATTCGTAGTGCGGAGGAAATCTCATTAGGAACGAATATTTGTAGTTTCCGAAAACGAAAAAAAATCAAACATAAGAGTGTTCAGTTTTTTTAAGGAGCATTACACATTCTTATGAAGGATGTAAGGAGGATAAGTAGACTTTATCGTTCATCTCTATCTTCGTTTGATTATAAATTCCATTTCATTAATAAGAGTAAATTTCGTATTAAAACGAGTGAATTCCGTATCTATGATCATATTCCGTGATGATGATGTTTCCATTATTCAGTGATATCTCTTTGGTTTAGTTTGAATAATGAACTCTCGCATTAAGTTATTTCATTACGACTTTCTTTCTGATTGTCTTCTTAATAAGTTGATGCTAATCATTTGATTTTCTTATGCCATGAAAATGTATACTTTTGAACTCAATAACAAGGCGATTTTTCTCGGCGTTAGGCATCGTTTTTTTTTTAGCTGGTGGAAAAAGCTATATTACAGTAATATATTGTCCTCGAATGTTGTGCCGCAATTATGATTGTGTGCTTCACAGTTCAGTGAAGTGAAATATTCACGGAACGAATTTTCAGAATTAGATTGTATAAAAATGTATCTCAATTGTGTAAAATAATTACATTAATCCAATTAAAAAGGCAAAGTACCAAAAAATGTGATAGGTTTTTAAGATTTTAAAATACACATAAAATAAATAACTCATTTATAACAACTGAAAATAATGAAGTTTTAATGCTGAACAAAAAAGGGCATTAAAAATAATTCAATTATTAATTGAATTGAATTAATTATGTTCCGATGTCATGAAACTATTGCAACATTTGAATTTATTTTGATCAGATTAATCTCTCAGGTGCACCCCCCCAACTCCCCGCCCACGTCCTCCAACATCGTAATCGCCATTGATGAGTACTAATAAACCACGTAACTGAATAACCGACATCAAATCCGTCAACATTGGATACTTTTAGTTCGCCGGACACACATATACACACATACACACACACACACACACACACACACATACACACTCAAGCCACCGACCAATGAGCTGCCGAATGCGTTGTGGTTGGTGCTAAAAACTAAATTTAGCGGAATTCAATAATGGCGCCGTTGACAGCTGAGCAACATTAGCGCATCGGAATTTCGTCGCAGGATAATGAAAATGATTTTATGCACGCGGCGACAAAGCGAAATAACGGGGACAATCTAAGCTAACAGTCGCAACAACAACGAAAGCAGCACCAACAGAAACCGTCAACACCTGCAATCATTAGTCGGCTGTCATCCAGAGCGGCTGAACATCAGTCTATTCGCCTGACCGGTCGTCCATTCGTTCGTCTATCCATCCATCCATTCGTCTGTCCATCCGTCCGTCCGTTTGTTTGTCCTTCCGTCCTTTCTTCCATCAGAAAACATCATTTAAAATGCTCTGATATGAAAACATCGGTGCTTCTCGTAGGGTGGGCGCTAATGATCGGGCTCGCGTTCGTGTTCGCATTCGTAAAATATTCGCGTTGTCGCTGCGAATCCATTCCATGTTGTTTGGCCTCGTTGCCCCAGTTGCCGCTCCTGCTACTTCTACTCTTCTGCTTTTTTGCCGAGTTGATCCTTTGTTGTGTTCGAATGCAACCCTGCCTGACATGCTTGGAGTTGCCGCTGACGCTAGCGCTGTCAAGCGATTTTTAGCTGTCGTTATTTTAATCAACATTTTGTAGCCAGCAGGCCGACCTACTACTCGAATCGGACACCTGCCCCTCTTCGCCCCCGAACACTTCAGCACTTCCTTGTTGAACACTTTGGCGACATGTTTTCCGATTGTGTGAGTGTGTTTGTGTTTGTGTGGCTTCAGCGCTACAGCGTATGCAGGTACAACGCCTTCTGTTAGCCATTAACTAAATGATATGTAATTATTTATTTCTCGGAATTTTCATTAAATACTGAAATTTGCAGGTGACAAAATCGGCTAAACTTTTGTGACATGTTTGCTTTACTGTGTAGAGTTGCTCTTTTAGTTTCTGTTTCCGTTTTTCATGTTTTTTCTTATGTTTTTTTGTATTTTTTGTTACCTTTGCGACATGCCACGCTTGTGTTTTGGGGCGAGATGTCATTGAAAGAGTATATATTCCTGCAAGAACTCGATATCGTGATGGATGTCGATTGCTTTGTTATTTTTACCTACTCGAGTCTAACAGTTGAACTCGACATGAGCTGATTTCATAGTTAATGAAGACTTAATCTAGGCGTTGAGAATTCTCGATATAAATAAGACGAGTTGTTATGGAAACTAAACAGAGTTAATGGAGGCCATCATTCTTCGAAAGCTTCTAAGCCACATGTTGAGGTGCGTATTTAGAGATATGGAAAAAGTCTACTTTCACTGGCAGAAATCAGCTGCAGAATCCATTTTTGAGAAACCTATCTAGAAAATGTCACAAACGTAGACATACAGTCTTTGCTGGTTCTTAGTTTTAACAGTCGTAGTTCCCAATTGTTTGAAAGAGTTGCAGTTTAAGTTTTTCCATCTCCTCCCTTCCGCTTGATGAGTTCACTGTAGCTTAAGTTTTATCGTCTTTACGCATTCATATTTTGACGGCTTCCTCTGCGGTGTCTATTTTTATTCTCTTCTATTTTGATCCTTTTTTCTGCTTTTGTTTTATGCCAGGAGTATATTCAATTTTAACATTGGTTTTCATACAGTTTATACTGCTTTAGCTTTTGTTTTTAGCCAGCCAACTGGCGTGTCTTGCAATCCTTCGCTGCGTATTAATTAAAAGTTTTACTTTTTGAACTTTGTAAGGATTAAAAATTACGCCTCCGTATTAATTTTGAAAACTCGGCGACGAAAATGTCACCAGAAGTAAGGACCTGAACGACCTCTTCCTGTTTCTTTCTGTCTCTTTGGCTCTCTGTCACTCTGCCTCTCTGTCCCTCTACATGTCAAATAAGAACAAAAGATTAAAAAGCTAAAAACAGGAAACAGAGGGTATATAAATAAATCATGAGCTAATTTTTCATTTCAAATTAAGGCCCCCAAACCTTCCCTTTTGAGCACCTCACTCATTTAAATTTACCTTTTTATTCCTCTACGTACCTACCTATGAACCTTTTATTTTATTGTTTTTTTCCTTTCTCTTCCCACCCGTGAAACTCAGGATGAATATTGCTCTTTTTTTAATAAGGATTAACAATTTTGCGCCGTTTCAGTGTCGTCCTTGCTTATTTTTTGCCCATTTTCTGTGTCGTCTGGTTCTCATTCATTTCATCAGCTGGACGTCATCCGTATTCTTGAATGTTGATGACTGGAATGCATGATGAAGTGTATTCTTTTGTCACGTTGTAGAAAAAGGGAGAAGGGGGACAAAAAAAACTGGCTGGGGTGGGGGCTCCGGTGAGGAGAAACAAAGCATGAATTAAATAATTGAGTGAACGTGAGTAGCGTTCGTTCACACTGCGACGCGTCCCAAATGACTTTTGAAATGGGTCAATCAGGGTGACGAAATGTTTTAACTTCTTTTTCATTTCGGTACCATAGCTTGACTCACGGACTGTCTGAGTGCTTGTTTCATTGCTGGAGGTAGAAGACGGTGACATTATTAGGTGTCATTAGCAAAGTGTTTGCTGTCATTGTTATTAAAGTCACAAACAGCTTTTTGTACTGTGGATACATTCTAGTAAGGGGCGTGGGCTGTGGGATGAACTCTCTTTAGAATATGTATTCTCGAGAACTTATTGTAATAGTTTATTTGAGTAGTTCTATAAAGTTAACAAATTTTAAGTTACACTATACTATACTATACTCACTTTAAATACTGTGAAGTGAAAATATTCGGTTTAAATTTGTGTAAGAGTGAATTTTTACAAGATTCATACAGGGAGAGAGGGAGAGGGAGAGAGAGAGAGATAGAGAGGGAGAGAGAGAGAGATAGAGGGGGAAGAACTCACCAACAATCATGAACACAGTAATAAATGATTATAAAGTTGGTCAAAATGCTGTAAGTTGCTCGCTTCATAAAAATAAATTGTTTCCTAAATTCTCATTACTTCTAAAGAGAATAAAATGCAATAGTAAAAAAGAATATTACACGATTTAATGAAAAACTCATTCAATATTCATTAAAATGTCTAGTTTAATACACGTACACACACACAGTTAGTGGCTGACAAAATTAAGCGAACTTAATTTAACCGGGGGAAAAAATACCCATAAACAGACAACAAAGACACACACATACACAGATAACAATAATTCGTTCTTAATATTGAGCAAATAAAATAATCGTAAAATTAAAACAATACAAACGCCAAACAAATGCAACATTGGCAACACTGGCGACAACGCGTCGAAAAATCGCTGAACCGCAATGCAACCAACACTGATGACGGGTTGATCGGTGAGGGGCGAGGGTCGAGCGGGAGGTGGTAAGGTTGAGTGGTAGGTTTCTGATGTTTCTGATGATGAGGTTCCAGATGCCGACTTTACGAAGGGGAAAAAAGCAGCAGGAAGAGGAGGAAGTGAGTGCTTTGATGACCGGTTGTGAGAAGGGGCAGGGGCGGTGGAGGAAAGTATATGATGCGGATATAATCGTAAAATTTTCATTAAGAAAATATGTTGCAACAATTTAATGCGTTGAGTGGATTTACGAGACAATAAAATGAGCTGGCTTATAATACCGACACACACACACACACACACTCATACACCAACACACATACACATACTGAATCCCAAAAAATCCGTACCATAAACAAGCACTAATATAAAAATATGATTTTTACTTGAGGCAAAATATTTGTAGTCCTCTGATTCCGCTGCGTTGCTGTTCGTTCGTTATGCTCGTTAGATTTCCCCACTCTCCCTCCCCCTTCCTTCTCTTCCTGCCCTCCTTCTCTCTCTTCTTATGACCGTCCGTCATTTTAGTCATCCGTCGTTTGGTATAATTTTTTGGTCATTTAACTTATGTACGCATCTTTGTTTGTAAACGCATTTTATGGTTATTTTAGCACCACGGAGGCTACACGGACTACACACTGCATTACCGACATGACACGACGCTGCCCGGCGTGACATAAAGCGATGTAATGGAATTGTTATGAATTTTTATTTCCACTATAATGAATTTGTTAACGTCGCCCGCTGTCATAACTTTTCGGACCGAACCGAAAACGCGAAAACAACACAGCGTTTGATGAGAGAAGGAGTGAATGTGGGGGTGTGTATGTGGGGTGAGGTGGGTCATTATCTTGTGTGAAGCTGAGTCGTTTATCTCAATTAATATTTGTATTTATGCAGAGCTTAAACCGCTGGAGCCGCTTTATGATAACGAAAGCATTAAGAAAAACATTTTCAAATTTCATTCCGATCTAAGATTATGGTAGATAGTATCCTATAAATAATAATAATAAAATGTTTATTATTAGAGCTTGAAGCAAGTAACAAAAAATGTTTTTTCTATAGATTGTGCCCAAACTATTGTAGATGTTTATGTATATAATCGAATGTCGCCAAGATAGACGGGACTGGAGGTAACAGAATGAGATTATCGATGGTTCCAAAGGAAGACCTCGCGAAGTGGACTCAATGAACAAGTGAATGGATCAGCAGTATTGAAGAAGCTTCCTTTAAAAATAGTCGGGATCGACTACTATCGAGGAATAGAAAGATGGATCATAAGCTTATGCAATAAAATTGGGTCAGATAGTACTTAAAACTATGAATTGACCTACTACAGTTTTTCTATTAAGTTTATACCTCATTAGGAGTTGCTAAGAAACACACTGGATAGAAATTATGGGTTCCTATGTACTCGATCATAATATAGAGCTTTTAAAGAACTTATTAGGTATTCAGATTTATTATAACTTGTTCTGGATATATCTGGATAATCTTGCTATTTGTATATGTATGTAGGTATGCATGACCATATACTTTGTAAATGGTGTATTGCTAGACAATCCATCGTTTTTAAATATCTATTCATGTTTGTATTGACTTTTGGAATCTTGTTCCAATGAGACCTGTATAGAAATACCTAATATACATAGAATATGTCCATCCCCAATAAAACCATTGGTCATATAATATAACCCATCCCAAGGAAAGAGAAGAGAAGAAAACAAGAGGACGCTTTTTATTTTTATTTATTTATTTATTTTTTCATCCATTATTTTATTCATTATATTTACTTTTATAGACCCTTGATATCCTCAGTTTTGGTTTATTTTGCTTAAACTGCATTTGTTGTTGCTGTTGTTTTTGTTCTTGCTTTGTTCTCGTATTCGGCATTTTATTATAATTACTTGCATTTATAATTATTTTTATTTTCTGCAAATATTTTCTGAACATTTCCCAAAACATGCTCGCTTATATAATTGTTTTATTTTTTTGTTTTTCAGCTTCTTCTTATTCTTCAAATAGTTTATACAAATAATTATTGTTTATAATTAGAATAATTTTTGTTTCTTTTCTTTTATAATACTATATAATCATACATTTTGATGTGGTTGATTTTGTTTTTTTTTTCATACAATATTTTATGCATAAATAATAATCTACAATATTTAGACATTCCGCTAATAATTAAATAGAATTTTTAATATTTCTTCATTATAAATTCATGTTGTTGCCTTTGCTTTGTTTTTTTATTTCTTTGCTTCTTCTCCTTTTTCGTATTCTTTAAACTTAAAAATTAAATAAAAATAATTGTAAATTTTTATTATAATTTTTGAATAATACGAGTACAATAAATGGTAATTATTTAGTGCAACTTAATTTTTATGTTTATATTTTTATTTCCCTGTTTTTTAATTTTAATTTGCATTTTTCTCTAATAGGTTTTTGTTTTATTTTTTTCTTATATTTCTCATATTTTTTTCTTTAGTTCCTTCATTTTAGATTTAGTTTTTAACTGTTTATTTACATTCTTTTTACGTTATTCAGTGATTTTTCTATATTCCAAGATTTTTTAATTTTCTTCCCAAATAATTTTGAATTTCTGGCGCGATGTACTTGTTTTTTGTTTTAATTTTCTTATAATTCCTAATTGGTTTCGGCAATGGCTCAGTTGTTGAAGGTGTTGCTGTTGTTCTTAGAGATTAACTACTCATAGTTTTTAGCTTTTATTTAGTAGGTAACTGACTCCTGCTCTTTTGGTAAAATTTTTGCCAATTATTTTGGTAACATAGAAAAAAAACGAAAACTAAAAATTATCTTTATCATTATCACTATCATTAGTATCTTTAATATATTTTTTTTATTATTATTATTATTAATAAATCATTATTATTTTATTTTTATAATTCGTATTATTAAATATATGCCATTATTATTATTATTTGTACATTTAGATCTACATACTTATTTATAATTATAATAGTTAATTAATTCAAATGCAGCGGTTTATTTCGAATTATATTTAAGTTACGGCTTTTTCCTGTGTTTTTGTTGTTCTTTTTCCGTTAATTTACTTTTATTAACTTTATGTTATTTTGATGTCCAACACTTTAAAAATGTTTTCTTTTTTTCTATTGTTCTTACATGTATGTATATATTTCTACCATACAAATACATATGTAACTCTTGTTAATTTTATAGTTTTAAAAAATTGTATTTAATGCTAAGGGAAGTTAAATAAATTTACATTTATTATTTACTAGATTTCATAGTATTTCTATTTATTTACAAAAAAAGAAAGCATTAAAATGGATATTGTTCCTAATTAGAGATGAATAAATAATTCGTATAAAAATAAATAAAAGGAATTTTTTAAAATTATGAAAAAATTGTATCTACATCTATGAAAATCTAGGAATAAGAAAAAATATTAATTAAATTGAAGAAGAATCTAAATTTAAATTAAATGCAATGCATTATTATTCATATTAAAATAAATTCAGTTCATTTATATTTTATGTGAACTATTTAAATTTTTATATAATAATTAAAGCAAAATTTCAAGATATGGTATCGGAGGAGTTGTATAAACAAAGTAACAATATAACTAAAGGCAATAATATAAATATTAAAGATTCAAAGTTACAAAAATTTCAAGTTAAATATTAAAGAAACACATATTCAAACTATTTTAGATACGGATTTTTTCGAATTGTTTTAATGCCAGAAAGTTGAGGAAGAAAGATATTAAAAATGTAGAGATTGAAAGGTTTAAAATTGTATTAAATTAAATTATAATTGTTTTAAAACCATGATTTCTTTCGTCTTTCGAAGGTTGGCGAACATTTCATAAATGATCGTTTTTTAATCCTTATCAATTATAACTGATAATCATCAATCAGCATCTGTTATAAAATCTACGGAATCTGTTGCAATCTTTTTATTGCAATTCAATTGCCGGGTGGGGGGTAATAGGGTGGGGGTGGGGGTGGAAGAAAAAGAGAGAGGAAACAAGTGCTAGTTTTTTTCGGTACTCTTTTTAAATATTTATCCTAGAGGAATATCGACTACAATACATTTTGTTGGGTGTTTTTTCTCCTATTGATACACGAATTAAGGATATTTTTTTCTAAATATGAATGATTTTTGATATTTAATTTTTCGTTTAACTTTATTTTCATTTGAGTTAGTTTTATTGAATTTTATTTTGTTTTTAAGTTTTATTTCTATTTATGTGGCATGATTTTAATTATATTGTATAAATTTCTCTACTATTTTCATTATTGACTAAATATGTATTTCTTTTATTCTCCTTCCTTTCCCAGTCATTTGTGCACCCTACACCCGGTTCTCTGTACGTTTTAGCAAATATAGTTGCATATTGTTTCCACGAATTCGAATAGAGACCTCAGGGTTTACAGTTATTGTTAACAGTCTCGTTCCTGATAACGTGGAACTGGGTTCTGGAATTTTGTTTACAAATATTTTCGAAAACCAGAGAAATCCGCTGCGATTTCTTCTTACGTTAGTAAAAATGTCGTATACTATGCGAAATGTGGGTTTGCACTCTGAACTCATGTTATTTTATTTTTGATTTCATTTGGCAACTCTTTTTTCTTGTAAACCCATAAATCAATTATGTTACTATGTATGTATTTTTATTTATATACGTATTTATATTGAATGGAAAATTATAATGAGTCTAACGAGTAATAAAGTGATTTTAATGATCTTTCTACTTTGACGATATTTGTTATGTTTCCGGGTTAATTAATTTAATTGAAGAATTTTAAGGTTATAAAATTAATTAAAATGAAAAGCAAGATTCGATCAATTATGATATACTGCATGAAATATAGCAAAGATTAAAAAACGCATGAAGTAAAGAAATCATTACTTAAAGACTTCAAGAAAAGCATTATTATTGGTGTACTTAATTTTATAGAGATTTAATTTAATTGAATTTCAACCAAAATCAGAAATTCAGTGAATTAAAAGGCAAAAAATGTTTAAACAAATGAAAATATTTATTATTTATCAAAATAAAAAATAAAGAATGAAAAAATTTTTATTTTATATATTGTATAATAAATAAACAAATTGAGATATTAATTAAAAATCAAAAATAGTGTCTCAAACATAAAAGCTTCAACAATTTATAAGTTATAAAAAATTATAGAACAAGATAAGAAAGTGTTATTAGTTATTATTGAATCTTCTGTACTCGTTATTGTTTGTGTGATTGAATTGATTCAGATTTCGTGCTCCCTACTAGATTCGTTCGGTGTTCTTCGGTCAACGCTTCAGAGGTTCGTCAGAGGTTTCAGTGTCCTGACACCGTGTCACTTACAATGACACAGTTTCTAAGCTAGTTCAGAGAATGTTAATGTTTTCTCGTAATATATTTTCCAAATTTACAACCCCTAAATGCTAAACCAAAGGAACAACCAAATCTTAATGAAATATTTAAAAGAAGGATCTGTATAAGGAATGCACAGAATTATTTGCTTTTTTCGAATTAATTAATACTGTTTTTTATTGTTTATTTAAATTCAATGACCTCTTTTATCCATTCAATCAACGTTTATGCTTAAAAGATATCCAATAACTAATTTTAACAACAGAAACTTAAACATTAAAATTAAGAAAATCTAAGCAACTCATAACTTAGGATAGTTTAACATAAAAATTAGTGCTTCCTTTAGCATCGATTATATACGAGTTGTTACGTTTTTTGTTTTATCGATTATTGTTTAACATTTAACATCATAACTACTAATTTTGTTTTTCCTTTCCCTTTTTTACAAATTGGTCTCATGAGTGATGAAATTAGGTGTTGTTGTACATATACATATAACTACATGTTGATTTTCTTTTTTATTATTTTAAATCTTATGACATGCTTAAGTTAGTAATGTATGGCTATTTATAGTGCTTAGAGGCTTGCTTATCGACCGTTAAATGACATCATTACTTCAACTTCATTAGCATCCTCATCATCATCATTTCTTTAAATTGATTTTAAACTGATTTTTCTCTTTCTTTCAGTAGTTATTTTATAAATGTTTGAATTTAATACCTTTTTAAAATGACGCCCGCCTGAAAAAAGCTCGAGTCACCGTAATTTTTCTCCGCACTTCAAAATTGTGTCAATTGCGATCGATTATGGTCGATCATCACCATCAATACGACATCATCGCGTTGTGTTGCTCATAATATTTTTAGTATATTTACTTATTCACTTAGCTCTACCATATTTAATCTTAGGACTACTTAAATACTTACGGCTACTTTATTTTAGCCACTACTGTACACATACTAAACATACAATTCTGCTTTTAGTCTTATCCTATACATCACTATATAGCATAACATACGTATGTATGTATATAGTGTATATACTGCACATACATACGCTCATCTTATATATACATACATATATCCATATTTATATACGAGTATATCCATATGCATCTAATTTACCGTTACTCCTTTAAATTAGATATCCATTAAACAGTCTAATCTAAAAAAATTATACAGCTTCCACAGCGCCATCGTCTCGTGCGGTTAGTTTTTTCACCCGAGTTTAATCATAATAATTAATCAGCTCGGCTTCAGATTTAGTTGCATAGTTTTAATTATAATAATTAGTTGATTAAATTAAGTTGTGTCTACAAGCTAACAAGCGTTAATAAGCGCGCAGTCCGCCGTGGGCGCTGTGCGTTTCGCACGCTTTGGCTGCGTCTGTGATGCTGCGGATGGCTGCCGTCGTGACGTTTGCGGTGATAAGGGTTGCTTTGTTTTTGTTTCTGCTGCTGCTGCTGCTGCTGTTGGTGCTTTTGTAGATAGTACTTTTTTCTTAAATTTACTATTCCTACTTTTTAAAACTACTTTATTATCAACTGCTACGTTTGGCTTCTCTGTCGCCTTGGCTGCAGTTTCGGCTTCCACATCGACTGCACTGCGTCTTCTGCGTTTGCGCGCTGCCGCCGTAGCACCCACCCCCGCCGCTCCTCCAGTGGCTCCCTTCTTCTTTACAAACTTCACGTTGTACGGATCCTCGGCTAGCTCGGGATATAACGCCACGTCGTGGATGTACTCGCCTTCGTAGTTGTCCGCGTAGCTCTGCTTCAGTATCTCGTCGATTTCCTGCTGGTTCCAGTCCATGGATGTCGTTAGTCCGTTTCGGAGGGATTCCTTCTCGCGGTGCCACGCCTTGCGCACTGCAGTCAGCTTGGCGTGATGCATGAGGCGCTGCTTCTCCTTGTCCACTGTGGTGCCGTAGCGCAAGTTAATGATCGCGTGTGCGCCGTGTATCTTGACGTCGAGGTAGTTGTTGCCGCTGCCGTTTTCGCGCGTGATCTCATGGAACGTAGTGTTTACCTGGCCCTGCAGCCGCTTCAGTTGCTGGCGATCTTCGCTGGCGCGCCACGCCTCCTCCTTGACGAAGAAGAACGAGTCCTGCTGCGCATTGTGCACAACGAAGGTGAAGGGCAACAGTTTGGATCGATTGAACACCGAAGTGTAGACGTCGCGGTAGATGGCATTCGCGGCGGGCACGCTCGATACGATCGCCTGGCCGTCCTGCGTGCGCGACACGACGATGCCCTTGCCGAAGGGCGGTTCGGTGTCGGAGCCGATGTTGCGTGGCCGCGGATTCATTACGTCGAACTTCAGCGCTGATTTCGGGGGCGCCGAGAGCTCCTCGAAGTTGGACATGCGGCGAATGTTGAGGTGCGCCAGAAAACCGCTTTCCACCGCCATCGTGGGAATGTTGTCGATAGGCCGCTTCATGTCCAAGGCGACCGGATTGTGCTGCGTACGTCCCCATAGTGAAGGCTGCTCCCAGAGCTTGCGTGTCAGCTGCGGTACCAGGTTCTGCACGTTGAAGCCGAGCGTCTGCATCCAGGCGGAGAAGTCTGCGGGGTAGTTGCGATCGTGTCCGACGTTGATCGGGTCATTGCCATTGAAGCGGTACAGATGCATCTTGGTCGGGGTGATGATGCGTTCACCCACGTGCTCCCAGTTCGGCGACATCCACTGACCAATGAGGGGATCGTAAACACGTCCGTCGCCCATATGCACCAGCGTCGTGACCTGATCCAGGATGCCACCGCAGAAGTCAATTGGCAGGTAGAGGTAAGGATTCGAGTCGTAGACAATGTGGCCGAAAGGCGAGCGCATGATCTCCCGGATGCCTTCGCCGTACTGGTTGAAGATCATGATCGGAGTGCCGCTCTGATCGGTGGCCACGTAAAACTTGTGTCGGTAAACCTGCGCGTAGATGAGGTGGCCCACGTCGTTGTAGGTGAGGGACATCAGCTTGCCGTCGCGCGGCGAGTAGATCTGCGAGACCTCATATGGACGCTGCTGGTTGGTGTAGAAGAACTGCGTCACATTGCCGAAGTTGTCCTTGCGAGTGGTCAGCCGCTTCATGTGGTCGTAGTAGTAACGCACGTCGAAGCGCCCCCGTTTGGTGGCGCGTACCAGCAACCCTTGCGTGTTGTAGTGGAAGCGTTCTTCGCGCGCGTTTTGAGCTACCAGGCCGCGTGTGTCGTACTTGTACTGGCCTTCGCCGAACTTCACGATGCGGTCCTGGGCATTGTACTCCATCGGGATGGTGTTGCCACGATAGGTGAGCGATAACAAGTTGCCATTATCATCGTACCGGAAGCCCCACGGTTCCTGAGCCTCCACGCCCACCAACTGCCCATCGCAGTCCCAGGTGTAGTTCTTGACGTTAGTGTACGTGTTGACCGCCATGTTGCGCGTGTAGGTGCGCGTTTGCGTGATGCGGCCGTGTACACCGAAGCTGAATTCCATGCGGAAGACTTCCAGCCGATGGATAGAAAGAGTCACCTTGGAGCTCATGAAGCGCCCATCCACAGTGCGGGTGAAGCTCGCAATGCCGTCGTAAATCTGCGTCTTATTGAGCAGGGGATGCATTAGTTTGAATTGGCCGATGAGGTTCGGTTGGCCGGTGCGCATGTCGTAGGCGAAGTTTTGCGTTGGCAGGTTCTGTCCGCCGATGCGTCCCTGCATCGACACGACGCGGAAGTCCGTGTCGTAATCGTAGGTGAACTTGGCGTTGCTCAGCCCGGTCTTGGCGATGAAGTCAATGCGTTCCTCGCTCAACAAGCCGCCCGTGTATTCGAAGTCCCAGCGGTACTCCAGTTCGCGTTCAACGTGCGAAACGGTGCTCGGCATTCCGGTGGACTCGTTGTAGATGAACTCGCTCTTGCCATCGCCGTGTACAACCTCTGTCAGTTGGCCAGCCGAGTTGTAGCGGTAAACAATTCGGGCGCCGTCGCCGGGGAAGATCGTCTGCAGCAAGGCTCCCGAATGGCTGTAGTGCTGCAGGTAGGATTTCGTGCTGCCGGGGGGTGTGTAGGTGCAGCGGATGAAGCCGATGGAGGTCTGCATGCTGAAGGAGTGCTTGGTGCCGGAAGGCAGTAGAACGTGCCGCAAGCCGCCCGCATCGTCATATTGCAGAACGAATTTACGTTGGCTGGCCAAGCCGATTTCGGACACAAGATTCCAATCGTTGTACACGAACGAAATGATGCCGTCCTGCTGAGAGGTGATCTCCGAGAGCAGCCCGTGGCGGTCGTACGTATATTTTAACTCAGCGGGGCCCCATGCCCAGCCCTCGATTCGGTTGAAGCGATCGTAGGTAATGTTGACGGGGTAGCCATTGGTCGGGTAGTAGGACTTGGGCAGCCCCGACTGATCGTAGGCTACAATAAGTATGGGCGTGCGGTTCATGTCGTAGAATGTCTCGCGGTTAGTGAACTGGTCGTATTCCACGCCAATAACGCGTGACTGATTCACCCAGATCTCGCGGTTCAGGGTCTGCTGCGGATTGCGCACATCGCCCACGAGATTGTACACCGAGTACATGTTGTTGGTGAGTCCCTCGCCCATAGTGACGCTTTGGTGCGACCACATCGCCAGCATCTCGGCTTCGACGGGCAGCGCAGCTTCCAGCAACGGATGCCTGGCCACCGCAGAGGACTCCACGACCACGCCGTTAGCTCCATGTATGACCAAAGTGTTGTTCGGTTTTATCTCCGCATCGGCGTTTTCGCGGCCCTTCTTCATGAAGGTCGATCGCACGCCTCCCAGCACCAGCAGCTCGTTGGTGTCACCCTGCTCGCGAGAGAACAGCGACTCCACCGAAGCGTGCACGTAGACGGAGAGTCCTTTGTTGTCCGCCAGCTGTGAAGTGATGCGCACGATCTCGCCGCTGGGCAGAATGGTGCCAGTAACACGACCGAACTCATCGTACTGATAGATGTACGTCTCGCCGCCGGAGGAGCGCGACATCAGCAGGCCGTTGTTGCTGTCGTAGTCCAGCTGAATCTCCTGTTTGCCCTTCTCGCTCAGCTTGGTCATGATGCCGATTCCGTTTATCTGTATTTCCGACTTGTGGTCCTGCGTATTCTCAATCGAACTGACGACGTTCGAGTAGTCGCGCAGGAACTGGATTTTGTTGCCCGATGCATCGGTTACGGTGGACAGACGCCCGAACGAGGTGTTCTTCGAGTAGAGGAAGCTGTAGCGTGTTTTGCCGGACGTAAGGTCCTTGGTGGCCACATGCTGGCCGTATCGATTGAACACGTAAATTTCGCTGGAGGGCGGATACGGGATGTGGAACTCGCCATTCTCATCGTGCGAGGGCAGGTAGTGCTCCAGGGCGAGGACATGCAGTGAACCTAGAATGAGGAAGGAGAATGGAAGTTGGTATTAGTTAATGCCGATTTTAAGTTTAGGTCGGTAGAATTGATATAGGTGTATGTATTCGGACTCCTCTAGATTCTGGTTAAAGTCTTAAGATTTTAGAACTTTCTGAGAGTTCTAAAGGTTTCCCTCCTGTTTTGGAATTTGGAAATACCATACTCTACAAAACTATTTCATATCAGTATCGCAAATTGGGGTCTTTTTCTTATAAAACTCTAAAGTGAATTACCTCTGAATTCAGGTAGTAACTCATGGAGGGCTTCTGGGAATACTACCTCAATCTCTCCCTCAGTTGTGTAGAGAGAAGTTTTATTCGCAACATTCAGATGCGTTCGCCGCATTCGTAGTTGTCAATATTTGCTGGACCGACAGATAAAAGCTATTCACAAAACATCTCAACCACAGTCAACTTGTGAGGGCTGAACAGGATTTCATGAATTTTTATCAGAGCTTTGTTGTTTTTATTTTGAGTTTTTTGTGGTTCTGGTGCTTTGTTTTGTCATTTTCAAGCGTTATCACTGAGAGCTCGAACGAACGTCGATGAATTGAATGGTGCATTGTGCCTAAGAGGCATATTGCCTGAATATGCGGAGCGCTACATCTAGTAATATAGGCTGTATAGAAATCCCAACTAGTAGCTACCCAACTTCATATGCGATTCATGTGCTCTTCACTTGTTTACTGCGGAGATGTTTCAACTTCGAATCCTTTATATGTATAGTAATAAATGATGGGAGGTACAGAAAAACACATACATACATATCTACGAGTACATTTCTACAAATGTGTAAAAATATGTCACGTTATAAATCATGTTCATATCATGTTTGTTTATTCATGCGTGGTGTTGTTCTCAGCGTAGCTTGACAGAAATCGACGTCGCTTGACACTACAATTAATCCATAAAAATTCACCCTCATCCTCAGAGTACGTTCTACGAATCCGTAGCTGGGAATTTTTCCGTTTCTTATTTTGCTTCAAGGATTTTGTATCCATTGATATACTATAATGCGTTCGAAACGAGGCAGGTCGATAATTTGTTCTGCGACGAGACTAACAGAGCTCGCTTACTGAAGTTAGTGCTCCAGTTCCACTTGAGATACTTGGCGCATACGAACCATCTATATAATCGAAGGTCATAACTCAAAATATTGCTACAGAATTTGGCTCTGTTCAGTGACCCAAAAGTACTTAAGATGGGGAAATATTGATTTATTTGATGGATATTTGAAAGCAGTGACTTTGCATTGTTTATGAAATGGTTTCCTTGCCCTACTTATGGATCCAAATGCGAAACAAATAGGAAAGGACGAAAGCTCTGAACTCTGAAAGTACTTGACACTTAAAGAATATTATTTGTGCTGCGGAGAGTATTATTTGGGGAATTTTTAAATTCTATTTAAAGATGCAATAAGAGATTAAAAAATTATCCTACTTTCATTCAGTTTTTTTTTGATTTAATGTACATCATTCACTAGATAATCTATGGTAAATGTTCCTGTTCACTAAATATATAATTCCAAATGATTGAATTAATAAGTTATGCAACTTTTGATTAAGTTTGATTAATTTATGTAAAGGTTTGGCATTTCACAAGACTGAATCTGCTTCTAGTTCAAAGTCGGTGATACGAGGATAGTCCTAGCAGTTCCAACACTGAAGTATAGATAGAAAACTATAGTCTATAGTAATACTATAGTAATACTATATTTCAAACAACAACTGCCATCTATACGCCTCGGTGGGGGACTTCTTCTGGAACTACCCTGGTATCCTTCAATAATATGAGAAGAACGCAACATCTTGCCTCTTCGAGTCTGCACGACTTCGCCGACAAGCGGGTAGGCAAACATGCAGGACGCTCTGCAAGGAATAATGTGCAAATAAATTCCAATAAAAGCGAGGTACTTCAGAAGCACCGCCATCCCTCGTGTTATTGCTATTTTTTCGTCAATGTTGTTGCATCTTTTTTAAGCTATTCTATGACCCAGATTCTTGCCGAGCTGCAGCCAAATAATTTTGCACACTTGAACTCATTCGGAGTAACGAGATGAAACATATTCGGAATTTTGCGCAATGTTGCAATGAACTCTTGCAGCTCTTTTGGCCATTTTCATCATAAATACATACAGATACCATAAGGGTATCTATGTAATGCACAGAAACACAAAAATATACAAGAATATATACGCAGTCATGCACAACAAAAATGAATTACTTTCATAAGCAACCAACTGATGCATCCAAATATTCATCACATTCGCTTATCAATTCTTACAACTACACCACAATTTCCATCCATATATCCATCTGTCTATCCATGTATCCATCTATCTATGCATGTATCTATCTAGCTATGCATTCAACATCCATGCATCTATCCGTGTATCCGTGTCTATGCAGCCAACCATTCAACCAGCTGTCAAATTGTGTTCTTGTAGCTCATAGATAGCAAAATATTATCTCTCAATCTCTTGCGTGCTCGCTTCAACTATTCTATTATAACTCTTTTTCAAACATACACTATTTCATCAGTGGCTACACTCTCCCCCCCTCCCCTCGCTGATGTGTGTGTGTGCTTTCCCCAAATCATTGTACGGGACAAAGTTCCCTACTCCACTTTCCCCTAAAACTGGGTTTTCTTAGGTGACTGAGGTAATACTTTGGAAAGAATGCGCTTTTCGGAAGGGATCTAAACTTTATTTATCCAAATCATTCATTGATACATGTACATATAATCAATTTGAATGAAATGAGGAATTTACCCTCTCTTGAAAAGATGAGGTAAATAACACTGCCTCGTCTCAGTCGAGACAGCCACGCCTACTTGTCAGAACAAAACTAATACGACCGATGTTGACAAGATAGGAATGTAGCCATTTTGGTATATAGATCTGTTCCTTTAGTATACATAATCACAAAACAAGGATGGCATGGAACGCGATATTCGAAGCTCATTGTTGTTTGGGGAACAAATTTCTTGATTTGTTCTCCCAACCCGCCCCTTATACCCCGCCCACAATTTCACTCGAAGCAGTAGCAGGAAAAAGAGAAAATTTACGAATGAAGTGTAGTAGTAAAACTCTAGAAATTTTTTCGTATGAAGAGATGATGATAAGTTGGTGGATGGGGAGGTTGCAGAGGTGCAGCATCAAGCTGGTGATACACTTAACAAGGTTCATATGTGGCACGTTTGGTGTAGTTTGGTGGTTGTTAAAAAAGGGGACCAAAGGGGGGGGGGGGGGGGGGGGTACGTTGACCTCTAATTTGGGGGAACGAAGTGTGTTCAAAAGAAGTTATGAATGTAGTTTTGTGTAATGTTTTGTACACAAAGATGGAATTTTTACTTGTAAACTGTAAAACCTTTTTAATAGAAATTCGATGAAATTTTCTTTCCAGGAAAAACTTAGAAACTATTCTGTTAAAAATTCGAAAAAACAGAGTTCATGAATAACAGATCAGAGACTTCAGCGAATTCAGAGGCTTCAGGGACTTCAGAGACTTCGAAATAAAAATGGAGTCTCGAATAAAAGCTGGTTTTCAATTTAAGAGAGAGTTTTGAACAGAAAGTTGTAAATTTTCAATAGAAATTTTTAAACAAAATTTCGTGAGCAAGATTTTTTTGTACCTTTTATGAATGATGGTTAAAATAGCAGCAACAACAACAAGAAAAGCAAATTGTGGCCGCTTAGTTTCGTTGAGGGTATGTAAGCTACTCATCTGAGTTATGTACATCCGCTTTCACCCCCTGCCGCCCTCTCCCTTCATGTTGCGCCACTACAGCACTCTCACAATATTAAATCTCGGGATTACGTTGAAAAAGTTTGTTATTAAAATGTTTTTTTTTGTTTTTGTTGTTGCTGATGTGAAGCGATGCTGTTTGCAGATGTTCAGAGTAGAAACATGCAACGGAAGATATGTTTAATGTACATTATTTATTTAGACCGTGTTGCTGTAGTTGGAGTTGTTGTTGTTGTTGTTGTAGTATATTTTCAAAATGTATTAAAAAGTTTCATGTTCGAAACTAAATGTTTGAAACTTTTTACAGGGGCAGCGCAAAAAAAGAACTGATTATGAATTAAATATTAATTATTAATGCAGTTAATGAGTTTAAAGTCCTCTTAGTACAACAACAACAACAATAACAAGAGGGTTTTTGTGGTTCTTTTTTTGGAATTTTACGCATCAGTAACTTTTATCCAAGTAATAAAACTAAATATGATTAATATTTTTTTAACACGTTGTTTTCAAAACATACACACACGCTTACACACACATACACACATAAAATGCCCTTGCTTTATCATAGTTTATGTGGTATATGTGTATGTCCATTTTTTATCTGTTTTTTATTCGGAAAATTAGGTCAACTGCATAACAATATATAGCGTGTAATAAATCGGTTATTTAAAACAAATTAAGCTTCTTTATCACTCTATTCGGCGACGATTCGTTTTTATTAAAAAGCCATAAATTCGAACACTTTGCAGTTAATTTAATGCCAGAAGGATGAATGCAATTTTTTGCTATGAGTGTTTAAATGGGCCGCAATAAATTCCAAATAAATTCATAAATTTCAGATAACACACTCGATCTGTGTTGTGCGGCTTTTGTTATGCAAATGTTAAAAAAAAGGAATTCAAGTTAAGTGCTTAAAAAGCCATAAAAGAGTCAGTTTTTTGCTGTTGTTCGTAGTTTTAAAATAGCTTGGATATTAATGGGTTTCGAAGTGTTAAGTAGCTACACATTTTCACTTCTCCAAAAAAAGTTGGGGCAAGGAACCTAAAATTTAATCCTCTAACATTTCAAAAACAAGCTTTTGATTTTTATATTCAATGTTTAATTAGAATTTTTATTTAATTGTCATTTAATATGTGTTTAATTTAAAAAGTTTGGTTTTCTTTTCTAATTTAATGTTTTTTGAGTTGAAATTTTTGTATTTAACATTTTTATATAATAATTTTTTTCAAATTTCAAGTCTTCCATCACTTCAATTTTGTTGTTATTCTAAGTTTTTATTAAATTTTAGATCTCATCTTTTGTTAGATAGCAACATCCTTAAAAAAAATTGCAATATAAAACGAGTGGATTAGCTTATGCAAGAAAAGTACTATTAATTTAATTACGATTCGCATTAAAAGTCGATAAACGAAGCTTTTTCCTTTAAGAGGTTCATTTTATGGATCTCAGGGGTTCTTTTTTTATCTTCTTCTTCTTCTTCTTATCTATGCTCACTACTCGTCCTAACTATTGTGCAATTCCAGTGTTTTCAATATAGTCTAAAAGAAGTTAAAAAGTCATATTAGCATTTATTGCTTTTGAAACTTAACCCGCTTAACGTGTTGGCTCTCTTTTAAGAATTTTTTCTCTGTTTTTTTCTCTTAAAAACAAATAAAATTCAATTTCGAAATTTCTTGGTGAAAAGTTTATCCGAAAGAAAGCTTAGCAAGAGACAGGGACCCTTCAAGATAGAGAGACAGAGGGAGAGAGAGAGAGAGAAAGAGAGGAAGAAAAAGGAAGAGAGTGAAAGAAAGAGGAAGAAGATGGTGATATGGTTGGGGAGGGGTGTGAGGTAAGATACAGACCAACTGTAGAAAAACCTATTTTTAGATTAAAAAATAATGGTTTTCTTTTTTTACTTAAACATTTAAAGCTTTTCTAGTTTTTTTTTATTTTTTAAGTGTTGGTTTTTATTATTTTCTCGTCTTTCATCGTTCTTCGTTTTTGAAATTTTCTTTCCCTCTCCTTTTATATTTGTTTGGAGAGTGTTTTAGCGGTTTTCGGCCTATTTTTTCTTTGAACTCCCTTTTTTTGTCTTTTTTTCTGCCTTGCAAACTCTGCCCATTCTGTTCGATGCAACCCTGTGACGACTATCATCGACTTCGACTGCATTTGATCCTCCTTCTTCTTGATTCTATTGTCTCCTTTTCATTCGTTTTCCTTTTCGTTTTTTTTTTTGTGTCTTTTGCCTTAATTTTGTTTTTTATTAAGCTTTTTGACTTTTCCCTGAGCTTTCTTTTGATTTTTCTATTTTTTCTTGAATTTTTCTTGGATTTTTCTTTGCTTTTTGCTTTTCTTTTCTAAACTATTATCTTTAAGTTGATTCTTCACGGCCTCGCTGTTTTTCTGAGTAATTTTCTTTATTTTGGGGATTTTCATTTGGAATCTAACGCCTTTTCTCGCTTGTTTTGCTCCCTTTTTGATCGCATTATCCTTCAAGTCTTTAGTTTAAGGAGGCTTATTTTGCGGTTTTTATATGAAGCTGGAGTTGCAGAGTGGAGTGAAGAAGCAGAGTAGATTGGAGTGTTTTTCGGAATTACTTCAAAGCCGCTTCGCAGTTTGCAGTTTTTATAATGATTCCGTTTCGGATTCGGTTTCGTTTTTTGTTGTCTTCTTTTGTTTCTTTTATTCTTGTTTCAGAATTGTTTTGGTTTTTTGCTGCTGTTTTTGATTTTATTTTATTTTGCTTTTAAGTACCGTTAATGCTTTCCACCATGAATTTGGATGTTCTGTGGCTAAGTTTTTGGTATTAGTTTGGGAGCTTAAAAGAAAAGCTTGAGAGGGCGGGGGGGGGGGGAGGATTCTGTGTGGTTGACTTTTCTGTAGTGGTTACTTTTCGATGGCGGCTTAAGCGATTAAAGAAAGGACACAAGAAAGGATTCTTTGCTTTGTACCTAAAAAATTTCTATTCAACGTAAAATTAACTATTTTGATGCTTTCAAGTACAACAGGTAAAGTTTCCATTAAAATTCTATTTAATCTGCGAACTTTTAAGCTTTATTAAGCTCGTTGGTCTTTTAAGCTTGATGATAGACAAACAAACTCACTTTAGATTTCAATATTTCAATTTTGTTGAAGGTCTTTGTAAGGCTTCTAAAAAAATGTTCACGGAATAACTTGTTGTCTCTGTCTCCCGCTCCGTGTACCCATTCTATCTCTCACTCTATCTATACCACTCAACAGTAAATCTTATTATTTATTACCTTTAAAACTCTATTTCTTTAATATGCGCCACAATCATTTTATATTTAATTTAATATGCAACTCTTTTCAAAGTTCACCAAATAAATGTTCTTTAAAGTTGTGCCCTTTTTTCAAAAATTTCCTACTCATTTACCTCTAAAAGTCTCTCATGTTAGGGCTCAGTTTGTGTCCGGGACACTTTTTCTAACTTTTTCATCACTCAACTATTTCAATGTTGTTGCAATCATACAGACAATTGTGCTTTATAGAGCATCTATTTATCGCTTATCTCTTGCATCTCGGACTGGCTGACAGACTGATTGCGGTGTCTTCCTGCTTTTATTCGCTTAACTGCAGCTTCAAGTTAACCCAAATGCTCCACCCGCTCCATCCCTCCACCATCAATGCTAGCGACTTTAATTTATAAGTGGTTCGCTGTATTTTCGCTGTTATCCTCGCCATTTTATTCAATTTTTCTTTCCTTTTCAGGTTGTCTTTTATGTTTTAAATTTTCATTATTTTTTTAAGCATTTTTATGATATTTTTCTTGCTCTGTTTGTGGAATTATTTTTTTGAGGTTTTTTCTTTGGCCTGAAGACAAACGGAAAAAAGAAGATGATGAATCCTATGATGTTGCATTTGGTGTTGTTGTTGTTGTTATTGTTGTTTCATCACAATATCGTCTGTTCGCGTTCTCTGAATGTTGCCGTTATTTTAATACTCATGCAACTCATACAACTTCAACTGCATCTGAACAACGAAGGAACGACACCCAGCTGAGGTTGTGACCTTTCTACCGACCAACGACTCTTCGCTTCTGGCTCTTTCCGTCTATCCTCGCACTCGTCTTTCTTCGCTCTTCATCCTGCCACTCTTCTTTTTTTCGCTCTTCATCCTGTCACTCTTCTCTCTTCACTCTCCATTCTTTACTGTTACAAAAGAGTGTAGAGTTTTCCGACCGCATTTTTATGCACTCCTCCGTCTCTTCGTTGGTCATAATTTAGATTTAACTTTTTATCTTTTATCATATTTTTATCAAGTTTTTCCTTGTGCCTTCTTTCGCCACAATTTTTGCTGTTGTTCTATTTGACTTCTGTTGCTGGATTTTGTTCTGTTCTTCATCTTCTTCCTTTGTAATGGAAAAACTAAGTTTTTCCTGTATCCTGGCGATTGTTTTCCTTGTTGTCTGTTGATATCTTTCCATTTTTTCTGTTCCCTTTTCTTTTTGATTTTTCTAGCTCGTTATTCTTTTCACTGAAATAAAAACCACTGTCGCGAATATTTTATTTTCTTCTTGTTCTTGTTTTTTTGGTTTTCTTGTTGTTATTGTTGTATTTCCATGGCTCTATCCACCGAACGTTGACTTCTGGGTCCGCCAGACGTGGCAGTGGTTTTAATGGCGGATTTCCGGCGTTGTAATTGTGCGCCAATTGCGCGTTGTAAGCTTCTGATTGTATGAGAATCCGTTCTTTCGACGGAGCTGAATTGTGTTGAGCTGACTGGCAACAATCTGGTTCCTGATTAAAAGGAGAACGAGGAGGTCGCATGGCTTTGAGTGGGCAGCAATAACAGCAACAACAAATGTTATACACCGCCAACATGTGAATCCGTATCAATAAGGTTAACAGTTAATTAACTTTCTATTCACGTCGATATATCGTTATAGAAAACATATCATAGCCACCCCCTTCACCTCTATCCATAATTTTTTTTTGCTTTACCCATTCACAATCAGTTATCCATTCGTTGTCCGTTCAAGTGTTATCCTTTGTATTATATCACATTTATATTAGTTTTGAATTTATAAGGATTGTCTGGTGTCTGGTATTTCAGCTCGTAGACGGAGAATAATAATAACTTTTGCAATACCCATTGGAAACATCAACATAATCAACTTCTTTTCATCGCTTTCTTTTCGAACCCCTTCATTTTCATTACCAACATCATCATCGTCTTCATTATCATCATCATTTCCATTATATTCATTTTATATTTCCTTAATCATCGATATCTTTTCCATCACATATCCTCATCATCGTCGTTGTTGGATCTCTGCGATTTAATGATCTGTGGCGTGAGTTTTCTATGTCGTGGTTATAATCGCTTTTCGCTTCATTAAGTAGATGATTTCCAGCTGGTGTGTTCCCAGGCGAAATAGACAACAGCAACAACAACAACATCTACAATAACAATTCTGTAATTTATATTCTATCATCAGATGATTTTATACTGGAAAAGTAGCGTTCCTTTGCTTTTGAACGGGGTTTAAAGAAAAACACATACAATAAAATTAAACTCCAACACAGACGATCGAAGATTAAATAAACTTCAAATTAATCTCTTATCTTAAAATGTATAGTGTAAAAATAAAAATATCAACATGGTTTTTCTCCATTACTTTGTGTTATGAGCATATGTATTCAGATGTACTATATTCCCAATAATTTTCATCTAACTCTAACACATCACTTCATCAGTCTGAAAGATGTGTTTAAAGTGTATAAACTGTAGTTAATATTTCCAATTAAAAGTGCGTTTTCGAAATTGTATTCGCATAGAAACAGCCACAAATCGTGTGCAAGAAAATCCAGTAGCTTCCAGCGAAGACTTGTGATTAGATCATTCATCAAAATATTTCTACAGCTAAAGAAAACCTTCTGCTGGCACTTTAAATGGCTTTTCCTTCATCAAGCTACTTCTAATGAAGTTTTGCTTTCCAATTTATAAACATTTCTTGGAGCGTTCTTCAAGTGTTTATTAAGCATTATTTTTCATTTCACTGATTCACACAAATACACACACACACACACACATGTATACAGTCAGTCTTTAGTCTCTTCACTGTGAAAATGTTTTCGTTTTATTGCTCGATTATGATTGCTATTTTTGCCTGCAAATTATTGCTGCTTGAAAGCTATTTTGTGCTTTTTGCTGTGTGTACGATTGAGGAGAAGATCTGAATGATGGGAATGATGATGTTCACTCGAGTTCATTTAAAGCATTAAACAAGGGCTTAATTTTGAGTAGACAGAAAGATAGGCAGATAGATTGAGAGATAGACAAACATATAGAAAGACAATCCGAAAGACTTGGAGTTCACTATTCTTAGAGAGGCGATTCAGTGTTTTTTATGGTTCCCTTAAAATATTCGGTTTTGTTCTTCGTTATGTACGATATTTCCAATTTTATTTTGCTTTATTCAGTGATGCAAACAGAGATATTAAAAGCTCACTTCCGCCTAAGCTTTTGTGACCAACAATACAACTACGAGTAATTTGCAGTTGTATTGTTGTGAGAAAGGATGCTGGCTGTCCACCCAAAAAGGAAGCTATTATTTTTCCACTTCAGTTTTTACTTTCATTTTTTATTCAATGCAAAAAACACAGACATTTTATACAGACACAGATTCTATGTGTTTCCACCCCTGTTTAGCCACGCCCCCTTTCACTTTGCTTCCTTATTTTGCTGATAGATAAATTGAATTTTGCCAACGTATGCATTCGTGCATTCATTAGCTTGAAATTACTAACACGCTGACAAAATGTAAGCGGAAGTGAGCGGATGACTTCCTGTTTCCCACTCACATGTGTCGGTATGTGTGTAGTATACATACACATGTGTTGCCAACAACATGTTGTGCCATTTGAGTGGATAAAATAAAAAGGTTGCGAAAAAGTTTTTTATTACTTCGTCTGTATTTTCAATGAATTCAACTTAGAAAAGTTGTCGTCATCGCTACGACAAGAAAAAGATAACAAGATTGATATCAATTGAGTGCATGTGTGTGTGTGTGTAAGTGTGTGTGCCCTGTCCTGAAGGGCACCACTTTAATGTTGGTGGTGCCATTTTTGCACCACGTACTCTTCTCTCCCTCTCACAGATCCAGTAAGATTCTCAGTCTCTGAAGAACTCATCGTCTGCATAGCTTCGACCTTTCTAATGAGATCCAATTAGCTCAGCATAACTAATTAATGAACGTCATCGTATTGCGAAAGGTGACAGAAGGCATAAAAGTAGTAGACAAAAAAGATCGAGTTCCGAAAAAATCACTGACAGCCACGCAACGACTCCAGCCACCGACCGTGCGACCGGTCGACCCACCGAATGCGATAGCAAGCGAGTAGGGAAAAATCAATAACGGTAATTAATCAAGGTGCACACGTTAAACTTGTGAGTGATAATCAGCTTAAGCGCCTAAAAGTATGCTGCGGCAAAAAACGGGCAAAGCTGAAAATGAAAATCAATCTTATTGGCTGCTCTTCTTGCTGATGGCAAGGATATTAATCACTGTGAGCGGGAACAGCGGGAACAGCGGGCACAGAGAGGGGATGATAAATGAAAGCACCGATGAGACTCCTCTGTTACGCTTGAGCCCCTGTAAATATGCCGCAGTTTTTTTGCACTTTCTTATACACTGGTACATGTAATGAATGCAGATTTAAAGCTTTTAAATGAAGGAAGAAGTAGAGGAATAGAAAGAGAGAGAGAGAGAGAGAGAGAGAGACCGTGTGAATGAGTACTCAGTAAGAGTAAGAAATTTTAATTAAATGTTCGTCAATAATGCTTTAACGTGGATAAAAAAATCCTAATTGAACGAAAAAAATAGTTACTTTGAAGGGAATAAAAATAAGGTGTGAATAAAACTTGTAGCTTGAAATATTAAATGTAATAAACACAAGCAGATGCTTTGAAGATGTAATTAATAATGTACGAGTAACTTTCTTCATTATAGTTTTAATCAGTCTTTCGATTTTAGGATTCTTAAGTTCTTAAAGTTCTTTGAGAATGAAATACAGAGAAATGCCATCAGAATGTATCTTCGATTCTTTTATCCTGTCGCTATTTCTTTCAAATCACTTCTTTAATTCCACCATTAAAAACTTTCAGTCTACTTGTAGGCGACATAAACTGATAACAGATAAAAGGATTGCGGACTTAATTTGCATTCCTGCCTTCTCATTTATTTAGCATAGTATTTTTATGTTCATTATGTTGTGTATATTTTTACAGCACTCACCTTGATCGGCCACATTAATGACGCCATCTTGTGCCACGGCGATGGCCGATATCGCCTGGAAGCGCGCATTCGACGACAGCAGCGTCTCGGCATTGCTCAAAGTGCCATCATCGTTCATTGCCCCGCCCATGCCGCCGGCACTTGTCGCCGCTGTTGTTGTCGTTTTGGCACCTAGCAAAATGGTTGTTGTTGTCGTCGGTCCAGTTGACATCAAGTTGCCACCGGTCATGATACCCGCTAAGCCGGCATTGGCAACATTGACGCCATTGCTGCAGATACAAGCGCCAGCATTTCCGTTTCCGTTGAAAGCAGCAGATGGCGTTGGTGTGGTGCCGCCGCCGCCGCCGCTGCCGCCATGTTTGCGCGTCGGATTAATCGTCGTCGAATAGGAGCCCGATGACGACAATGACGCCGACGACGACGATAATGACGACGATGATGATGAGGATGTCGACATCGATGCGCCGGATGCACCAGATGAGCCATTGTTGTTGTTGCCCGTTAAGGAGCAGTCGCAGGTTAGTGAACTGAGAAGAGAAAAAAGAGAAGAGAAAAATCAACGAACAGAAAACAAACAGAATTTTAGATGAGCAGAGCTGAAAAGTGCACAAAAATATGTTCTCTGTGGACTAAAATGCTGAGGGATAGTGAGGAGGAGCGGTAGGGGGAGAAGGAGGGGATTTTCTGAAATGTCAGTCTCTCGAACAACCGCAGGATATCCGCAAACGACGGATAACGGAGCGCTTTGGTTATAATGAAAATAGTACACAACACAATTTAAATATTATACAGGAAAACGTGAAATAAAATGGACAAAATATTCAGCGATTATCACGGTAATGGCAAAAAACCTTTTTATGAATAATAAGGATAACGATTCTGAGATGAGTGCATAAATATGTAGTAACACATATTAAGACAATTGTTTGGTACATGAGTATATATTTAATTTTCTGTTTTATATAAAATGAAAAACAATTCAGGCTCACTGATTAAAAAATATCTACTCTACTCGTATATATTGAAAATATATCTCTCGAGAGATTGTTAATGTTGAGTAGTTCATTTGTAGCAGTTTAGAAGGATTTCGTAGACCGAATAAAGACGTCGGTTTTTCAATCGGCTTTCAAGAAATTGAGCCAAAAAATATTAAAAACTATCTCTTGGCAAAAAAAAAAAAGAAACAGATAAACCAACCTAAACTGCCTTCCTCATAGTCATATACACTAATGTACAATATTCGAAAGAGGTTCGTTTGCCGGGGGTTCAAAAACGAAAATAAAAATAAACAAAAAAAGATACAAAGGGTAGAAGTAGAAAAGTAGACAACTTTTAATCAACGAAATATGTAAAATGTGGATATGGATAAAAAATTGGCTGCTTCGGGAGACTATGGAAAAAGTGGCTAATAACCAAAAGAAAA
Source organism: Myopa testacea (assembly GCA_949629155.1). Classification (NCBI taxonomy): domain Eukaryota; kingdom Metazoa; phylum Arthropoda; class Insecta; order Diptera; family Conopidae; genus Myopa; species Myopa testacea. Next base: position 9,729,046 of record OX451345.1, on the reverse strand, counting down.
CAAAAAGAAAAACTTAAGATTTCCGAAAAAACCGTAGATATTCAATTAATCTGCGTAAATTACGCTAAAGCAAATCTATACCCGAAAATATTTTAGGGCGGCCGAAAATATTTTAGCCTCTTTGTGTGCTACGAATGAAAGGACTTAATTTAGCCTTTCCTCATCGAGTGCAGGGTTTAAAAAGATCAATTTAATAATCCTGTTAGTGAGATGTGTGGGGGAAAAGCTAAACAACAAAAACAACTGCCACCGGATCAGACCAGAAGAGGACCAAAAGCAAAATTCAAATCCAGCCGCGTTGGATGAATTAAAATGCTGCTGGCCAACTAAGCAAAAAAATAGACTGATCCCACGATGACAGGATTGCAGACGCCACAAAATTGTTCATTAAAGTTTTTGTCGAGCACGAGCAGTGACAATTCAGCGAAGTGACAACGAACAGCCGGCAGGACTCGTAAAGGTTGCTTTTTGCTATAACATTTTTTTTTTTTAGAATAATATACAAAATGAATCTATGTTATACTCGTGTAATCATGTCTAGTAGTATGTTATAAAGAAAGAGAGCGGGAAATTTTCTCCGAAAATATTAAATACAAAAATTAAGTGAAGAGCGGATGGATTCACTCTAAGTTCCAAGGAAAAGCGCGCAAGGTTTAATTAGATTTCTATTCGATCATACCTACGCCCCCCCCCCCCTCCACCCGTCTCGTGACTCGTCAGAAAACAAGCCAAATTTAATGCAATTACTGGAAACTTTGAATTGGGTTTTGCTTTTCAGGTTACTGAAAAATTACCTCGAGTCGCTGAATTAAGTGGATTATTTACTAAATATTTTCTTCAGTAAAACAGGGACATGTGTGAGATGTTGCCCTTTTTCGAATTTGGAATGTCCCATCAAACAAGCAAGCCAACAGCCAGCCTTTCATTCATCTGGTTGATTGGTTGATTTCCCAACTAAATCATTCACTCGATATCCCCCTTTCCCACCCAACCATTCATTCATACGTAGAAAACATAAAATATTTAAGCAGAAATGTTGTAAGCTTGGTGAGTACGGTTTCAGTCTCTCTCCTTTTTCCCTCTCTATCGCTACTCTCATCGCGGAATATTTCACTGAAGGCGGAATATTTGAACCTTCAAATGCTAAATATCATTGACCCTAACATATCTGCTCAGTATTGATGAAAGAAAGTAGAAAAAATTACGGTGTACTGTACTCAAAATGTGACCCAAGCGTTTTCTTCATTTTCTCAAAAGACTCCTAAAAAAAGAGTTGCTTACATACCGAATTTTATTCATGGTCCTTTATTCAAAAGGTTAATACACAATATATACTCGTACTTTCAGAGACATATTCTTTACGATATCACAATATATCCATAAGTGGAAGAGTCCCAGTAAACATGTCGGAGATGTTCAACCCCCAACTCCTCCCCTCCGCTGTCTCTACTACCGAAGCTACTGGTTCCGATTAATAATTGGATAAAATGGTATTTAATGCTCTCAGAAAAAACACAACCGGAAAAAGAATTTAATACTCGCACGTAAACATCGGAGAGCGAGTGAGTGTACTCGTATTTACAGAAATGCAGTGGTGCTCGACAGTGACAAATAAGCGGCTACAACAGAAGGCAGCCTGTGTTTGGGCTCAATAACAGTACCTGTAGCGGTGGCGCAAAAAAAAAACGGGTCAGAAAAACATACAGTACAGTGCACAATATTAGTATCGGTGATTGGCAGCCCCGCACCAACTGTGTGTCCGATGGGCTGGCGATCTGATGTCCTGCCGTACTAAAGGAATGACTGGCGGTTGCAGTTTTGTTTATTTGTATCCATGTAGCGGCAACACCAGCACCAGCACAAGCAGCAACTGATAAGCCGTGTGGCTTATGAAGGGGATTCCGTTGGCGCGTATTTACGAATACAGTGAGTTATTGATTCGATATGTTGGAAATGTTGGCGAAAACTGGTTCCTTTTTTCGGTTGCTTACATCAGTGACTGAGGCCCAAGTCGTGAATTGCAGGAGAAATTCATCAAATGATGTCAAGCTGGATGGGTTGAATTCAATTCGCGTTTATAAATTTCGAGAGGGAGATAAAATTTTAATATTTTCTTCAGGTGGGTATATTCTAGGAGGGATATATAGAAGGAATATATATGAGGGATATATGTATATGAGGGATATATATGTATGAGCGATATACAAAGGGATATTTTCGGGGGGACGTGCGAATAGAGAATACAATACAATGTTTTAAAAGTGCTTATGGGAAGACACTTTAAGTAAAATCTTCTTTAATAAAGCTTCTTAAATTATTTTTGAGAATATCGTTCAATGGTATCACTTTGAATTTTACTCACCCTGCACCCTCCTGTTTTCCTGCGAAGTACCGCATGTTGCCGGTGGTGTCCACCACGCGAATTGAGTTGATCCGGCGCGAATCGCTGTCTGCGATGTAGAGCTCCCCGAATGGTGAGAAAGCCATGGCCAGTACGGTGCCCAAAACATTATCCTGTGTCTTGTTGGTCTTGTCCTGCGCATTGTTGCCGTTGTTGCTGCAGTGCAGCGGTGTACCTGCCACCACACGGATCTTCATGTCCGACGTCAGACGCAGCACCAGGCGATCGTCGATGAAGTGCAGCGAACCGTCAAGGGGACTCAGTGCCAAGCCGGTGGGCCACTGCAGCTGCGCCTGGTTGGCCATCAGAGTACCAGAGCACGGCGCCGGGCTCCAGTGGTTGTGGTGCCCATGATGACCAATGAGCGTGTGAATGATGCCTTTTGGGTCTACGGCGCGTATATTTGTGCCATCAGCGATGTACATCGTACGATCGGCTGCGATGGCCAGGCCCTTCGGATGCGAGAGCCGTGCCTGCAGGGCTGAACCACCATCGCCGCAGTTGCCCTCGTCGCCGGGAATGCAGCGTTGACCACTGCCCACTACAGGCTCACTATTGATGCTCGGATCCTTGACCTTCTCGAGGCGCAGCAGACGCAGGATCTGATGTTTCTCCGGGTCGGAAATGTACAGGTGACCGTCGGCGGGCGAGACAGCCAAGTAGTACTGATAGGAGACCTGTGTGGCGCTGAGCTGCAGGATGGTGAACACTTTGCCGTCGGGAGTGATGCGGCGCACCAGATTGAAGTCTCCCACATACAGGCTGCCATCGGGACCGGAGGCCAGAGCGATGGGTGTCAGAAGCTTGGCGTCTTTGGCGATGCCGTTGCAGTGATCGGGACAGTTGAGTGGTCGCTGCAGCCCGGTACCCATGACCACTTTAACGGTGCGCGGATACTCCTTCATGTGCAGCGTGCTTCCGTCTCCTTTCTGCAGGATGCCCTCATGGAAGTTGTAATGATGGTGGATGTCGAGGCCCCAGCCGCCGATGTCCGAAATGTCGACATCGTAGCCCTGCAGCTTGGCGGTCTGGGTGGTCCAAACGGGCGTGGCACAGGTCGAGTGCTGGTAGCCGACCGAGATGCGGGCGATGGTGACGCCGTACACCTTCTGACGGTAGACGTTGCGTTTGTTCCAGGCGAAGGTGTGAATGAGATTCGGATCGGCTTCGTAGGTCTTGACGTGTAGGGCGCCCTCGATTTCTACGCCCACGTGCACGTGCGTCAAGGTCTGTGGTATGACTTCGGCGGTTAGTCGCATGCGAACGATACTCAGATAACCCGAAGCCTGTGAGGACTGATAGGTCAGGTGCAGATCCGAACCCGGTATCTGGATAGATTCTTGGACGATCTGAAAGGTAGAACGTAGGGTTAAATTACGTAATTTTGAATGAGAGCTCCCCCTCAAGAAGAAGTTTTCGATGACCCTGTTCTTTGTTTAAAATTGTTTCACAAACTTTAATTAAATGATAAACTTTTACTATTGAACATTAAGTACTTTCACTCTTCTTGAGGCTTCGTCGACCTCGACAGATTTTCGATAAAGTGGAGCAGCAGCAGCAGCAGCATCATTTAAGCAACAACAACAGAAACAGCAGAAGCACTTCTGCAGGTCAACAGCTCCCGAGATTACAATTTAATGTGTGCCATGCAAAATTCACCTTCGCATTTGATAAAACTTGCTCGTCGGCCTGGTCCTTAAGGACAATTTTAATTTAATTAAAAAGGATGTCGGCAGAGCAGAAGTGCACCTGATGCAGGCGATGGAGTACTATAGTGCAGGGTTGCCGGAGCGAAGCAAGTTCATTACAGTCGAGGTAAATGAAGAAAATGGAAAATTAACTGCCGAGTTGCCACAGTGGAGAATTTAAACAATAGTGGAGCATCGCAGGACGAAGAATGGAGGACGAAGCACTTTCTTAAGAAAGCTGTTGCAACTAATTCAGGAGCGCGAGAGTAATGAAGCAATTCAACGCGTACGGAATTAAAGCGGCTTTAAGAAACTTTCTGCTGGGACGAGTCATGCTTCTTCGTCCTCTTGTCGCTGCCGATGCCGATGCAGATGTGGTTGGTGTTGTTTCTTGTGCTACTTCTGCTGCTGTTAGATCGCCCGCTTCTTCATTTTATATACCGTTTAATTAGAACCACTCGCAAGAGCGGCAACTCTTGGGACTCACCTGCGTCTCGGCGAAAATGACACGCTTTCCGGGCATGGCGCCTACACCATTCGGCATCCAGGTGCTAATTAATTGCGGCTTCAGTTCCTCGTGATTGTGTTCCACGCAGATTTTGTTCGCGTCCAGCTGCTCATCGGCGAAATGATAAAGGATCGAATTCAGGAAGGTGAGTGCCGGATTTTGTGTAGCAATCCTACAGAGAAAAAGATAAAGAAAGAGAGAAAGAGAAGAGTGAGAAAGAGAGTATTAGAGTTAGTGTCACAGTTGGCGTGAGTGCAGAACAGTGAAACAGAGAAGTTTTTAATTGCATAAAAAACTCTTCGTTGTGTTAAAGTTTTGTTTAAGCTTACTTTATGTGCGTGCGCGTGTTTTCGTCCTCGTCGCTGAGCTGCATCTGAACAGGTGGCAGCACGACGATGCGATTCCAAGGGACGAATACGGTGCGAGTAAGCGGCCGGAAGGGTGAACGCTGGAACTGCAACGTGACGGCTCCACCGCCATTGACGAGTACATCAAACCTACGCAAAAGAGTAAAAAGGAAGAGAGAGAGAGAGAGAGAGTTAGCTAAGATTTTAAAATAGTTTATAATTTATATATTAAAGTTTACAAATACAATACAAGCCCAAAAACTATGACACTTAAAATCGTTGCGCAGAGAAAAATTCAATTAAATCTAACGTCACGTGGACGGGCGTGATTTTTCCTGTGATTCAGAAGTGTCACTAAAATACGCGAGCTTGATTTTAAACTCTTTAAAAGCTTTTAAATCTTTGTAAAATTATTGAATATGTTTTAAATAATTTTTTATATTTTTTAATTCTTTTTTTATCATCAATTATTAGTGTTTCATTTTTATGATATTTTATACTATGTGTTTTTATTTTCTGGTTTTTTAGTATCAAATTTGTTTATATTTTCAATACAATTCTTCGTGTTTGTCTATTTTTTGAGAATTCTTAAAACTGAGTGGAATTTGAATTGATTAAATTGTATATTTTTAATTCATTTGCATTCAGTTTGTTTATCTTTTTATTAATTGTTTGTATTGTTTTTAGCAATTTTATTGATTCTTTTTTCATCCGATTTTATGCGGAAATCGATTTATAATCGCTTTATCAACCTCTGTTTGCAGTCCCGGTGATGTTTTTTTTGTAGCTGTTTTTCTATTGTATATTCTTTTTGCCTTTTCTTTGTTGTTTTTGTTTTGCTTTCTCTGTGTGCTGCTGTGTGCCGCTGTGTGTTTCTGTGTGAAGGACGAAACTTTCTGCTTTCGACGATAAATAAATAAATTGTAACAATTTCCGTAAATCTGCTGCTGTCGCCCTTTCTGAAGCAGAGATTAGAATGGGATGAGCTACTTTGAAGGACATGTTTGCAGGACATTTGGTAACTATGTGTGTGTTTGTATGTGTGTGTGTGTGTGTGTGGTGACATTAAGGACATGTTCTTCGGCCACAAACTGTAGAAATGTGATTGCTGCAGGATCTGGACTTACAGGGGACGAAGAGGATACAAAAGTAGAACAAAAACAAAACCAAAAACAAATATTAAACAAGAAATAGTAACACATGCAGAAAATCCACTTTTGTATCTCTTCGAAGATGTATCTGTGTGTGTGTGTGTGTGTGTGTCAGTTTGTATGTTTTACGAGTATTCGTCCTCAGATTGAACGTATTTCTAGACATTGTGAAGGATGTACATACGACTTAAGAGTATAAGGACATCGTCTAAGTCGCTGTCACTGCATTCTAAGGACAGCAACTTATTGTTGTTGCTGTTGTCCTCCTTCCTGAAGATTAAACAACGTACGACGTACGACAGAAAACCCAACAACGAAAACGAAACTATTTTCCGACTAATAGCAGGGACTGAAGTTTGAAAAATTAGCTGCTATACAGCGGTCAAAAGGACGTCTTGGTTGGCAGGGAGAGTAACTGAAAGAACGCCTTAAATCTCTCAACCGAGGTTAAATCTTTAAATATCCCTTTCCTCCCTCCACATCTTACTCGCAACTACTCACATAAAGTATCCTCGTAATATTTTTAATACGCTTACAACTTTTGTTTCGTGTACGCATTAAAATGCTATAAAACTCTAAAAACTTCTCCAGAGATTCACAGATTTTGAAGCAGCTCAACATATTAAATGCTCTCTTTTAAATGCAACAAACAGCTTTTATTTTTATTTATGTTTGTTGCTTTTGTTTTATTCGTATATAAAAATGGCACTCAAATTAACCCCTAAAAGCACATTAAGACGAACATTCAGCACACTAAGTATTCAGCATTCAGTGCATTCAGCGTTCAGCACTTATTATTTAACATTCTTGGCAACGTATTCAAATCATAATTATTCACTTCTAAGGGACCCTTTAATGGTAGAACTACGAACACCTACGGGAGAAGTGAGTGAAGAGAGGAGAGAGAGAGAGAGAGAGAGAGGGAAGCAGAGAGAGAGGGGCACAAGAAGGTAACTCAAGGTGCACCAGGGCAGTAATTAAAATAGGATAGGATTTTGTAGACTACAGAGAAAAGAGATACGCGTGTTCTCGCTCTGTCTCTCTCTCTCTCTCTCTCTCACACAGTCTGCAATAAAAGTAATCAGAGCAAAAATTATAAAACTGGCAGAAACCCCACAACAGCAACAAAAGCATCAACAACATAAAATATAATTTAATTTTCAATTCATGCGTTCCATGTTTTTCTATATACGAGTACGAGTATATTTTCAACACATTCACAAGCAGTACACAAGCGACATTCATAGAGATATAATATATAGCTAGCTATTCAGAGAGTAACTGTTTTGTGATTTTTGTTTCGTGTTGAATCCTGTTGTTGTTGTTGTTTTTGTTGGCTTTGTCATTGCATATCCCGATTGCGCTATAATTCTTCATTAGCCCAGTGACTTTATTCAGCACACGATTTTTTACTACAGGTGCTCACAAAAAAAGGGGGTGCGGACGGAACACGTAATTAAAAAAGAAGGCAGGAAGGAAGGACGAAGAAGCGACAAAGCAACAATTTGTGCTTGAAATGAATACACATGAATAACAAACATCTAGAAGCAACAATAGAATTGAAAACGAAAAGAAGGAAAATGAAAAAATAATAAAACAATATAAAAACAATTAACAACAGCAAATTTGGTTTTATTTGCTTTTGCTGTGCGAGAAGTTTTTTCTTTGTTCTCATTTTTCAATTTATTTTGCGTTTGTGTTTTGTTCCCGTTGAGATCAGTTATCATTTATTTTCAAATGTATCACTTCCTTTAAAGCTGTGAGTTTTCATATGTTTGTAAATGTACATCGATGCATGTGAGTATTTTGTATCGTTTTTTTGCTGTTTTTTATTTGTTTTTCCCATACAATTTGAAAACCTTTTTTAAATTTACTTGCGTTTTTATGATGTCTTGTTTCTTTGTGGTATTTGTATTTGTTTTTGTGTTTGTTGTTGTTTGTTGAAATTTGTGTGTTTCACTTTCCTATGGAGGGCCTACTGTAGCGTGATATTTTTATTTGCAGTTTAAAAGAGTTGTTCCTGAAAATATGTCAGTCACAAAATAAACAGGGTTACACTTCAAAGAATACATGAAGATTTTAACCAAGATCCTTCCTACCCCTGCCACGCCTTTTTTGTGTATTACAACCGCCGAAATATACCCATTTACCTTTGGGTATAAAAGACCAACTGAAATCCACATCGAATGCACTTTAAGAATGATCACGCATATCCTGCGTGTTTTATACTTTAAATAAACAGCCGATGCAACAATCAACCAACCAGGCTACCAACCAAATCATCAAACTAACCTTCGAATCAAACAAAATGCATTATTTTTCTAGTCTTCGTTTCCCTTTAAATGCAATGAGTTGTGTAATATTGTGGTTTAAGTATTCGAAAGAGCCTTCATATCTGGTGTACGTGTGTATGTATGTGTGTGCCTGTATGTGTTGCTGGGTGTGATAGTGCAAGTATGTGTGTATGTGTTTGTGTATAACGGAAATAGCTGAATTAATTTTTCCGCTAAAAGCTATTTAATTACGTAAAACAAGAATTAAAACAGCAACAACAACAACAACAGCGATAACAAACAGCAGCCGAAGCAATGCAAGAATAACAACAACCGCAGTAACGAAATAAAAGCATCGACTGCAATAAAATTAACAACAACAACAACAACAAAAACAACATCGAGAATGTTCAGAACTCAGGTGTTTTTCCGTTGTTTTTGTTTTGAAATGCGCAAGCTCAGGTTTTATTATGTTCACACGCACACACACACACAAACACACACACACACACACACCTATAAACAACAATAACAATAATAGCCATCGCAGTTAATATTGCGAAAACCACAACTACTACAATAATAACAATAACAATAACAACAACAGGAACAATAATAATAATAATAATAACAGCACCGAGATTTCCACAGCGTACGAGAACATTTGAAATTTTATTGGAAGGTTTTGTTTTTGTGAAAGAGAGAGAGAGAAAGAGAGAGAGAGAGAGAGAGAGAGAGAGAGAGAGAGAGACAAAGAGCGACAGAGACCTGGCTTGAGTTTAAAAGTAACAAAATTGAAATGAAGTAATATTTTTACACGCTTTTTACACAGTTTTGAAAACACCAGAAATTAAATTAAAAGCTAATTAAGCTGCTTTTTTAATAATTTTTAATAGCAAAGTCGAATTTCATAGATAGTTTTAAATTAAATTTAACTCAAATTATTAAAGATTATTTTATAAGTTATTAAAGATTGGTTCTTTTTCGATCTTAATTTTTTACAAACTGTAGAGGATTTTCTTCAATGTGTCACAATAAATCGACTCTTTCAAGACAATCGTTAAATGTTTTTATAAGTTTCTTATATATAAACAGATGGCATTGCAATGAATCTTTAGAAGTGATTAAAATAATAAGTTTTATTGTATTATTATTATTATGTTAATTACAATTTTAAGAATCATTTGAATCATTTAAATCATTGAATTAAATAAACAAGAAATTTATTCCGGATTTCTAATATTTTCCTTGGAGGTTTTGAGATTTTCTAAAGTCGATTTCTCTTATGAATCTTTCACTATCTCTCTTTCTATCTCGCTCCATCTCACTTATCTCTCATATCTTTCTTAGATTCTATTTCTGTATAAAACTCTCTGAGATCCACACGACGTATACGCAACATTTAATGGAGCTTTGCTCTTGTTTTCTCCTTTCTTGTACAAATGCTAAATATTTGAGGAAAATAAAGTTACTCACCAGCCTCCTTGACGTGTCAGAGTGAAGCCAAATCTCGAGTCACGATCGACCGAGACACGGATGCCAACAATGCCGAGTCCTTGCGGTGTGATCACCTGTCCACGCATCACCGAAACACGACTGATTGATTGATGAGGGTTTTTTTTTTGTGGAGAGGAAAGAATAAAATTATTTTGATTAGTTTTGATTTTGATTTCGTTTCGCTCTTAAATATAATTGTTGTTGATTTTTATAATCAGTGTTTTAGAAGGTGTGATAGAAAAACGGTGGTGGAAAAATATTAAAATGTTCGAATTGATGCATAAAAAACCATTCTACTTTTCTAGATGTATTTAAACTTAGATTTATACTGAGACAATGCAAGAATGAATGGATGAATGAATGACTGAACGAATGCATGACAAACATATGAGGAGAAAAACTAATTTCATTCAGAAACAGTGTGTAAAATTGGATGAATGAATTGGAAAGCGTGATTTGAGTAGCAACACTTTTTATAGCAACACCTTTTTACACAATACTGTCCACACTTGAAGAAAATTTTAATAACATTTTAAATGCAGAATAAAAGAGAATTTAATTTTCCTTAACTTTACCTTTTTATTTAAAGCTGAATAAAGAAATATGGGAAAGATTTCCACACAAAATTCTGTAAAAACATTTCTTAAAAACTTATGTGCTTTAAAATGCTTCAAATTATTTTTAAACTATAAAATATTGTTATTACTTTTTGGTGGAGTAGAATTCTTTGTTCAAAGTGTTGCTAATATATTGAAATTCTTTTATTATATAAGAGAAATAAATTTTCTCTACAAAGTATATGATTTTATTTGAAAATATTTTATTATATACATTTAAAGGGGGGGGGGGGCGGGGCAGGAACCTTAACACAATATCTTCAAAAGCTTTTTTGTATTTGCACATATGAGTGCATACAGAGAGTATTTGCAGACATATGAACATATATTTGAATCTCTGTTTTTCTTTTTCTTTTTGTTTTCGTTTTATTTTTATTTCCTTTTTATTTTTATTCTGTTTTATGATTAGTTCTTCAAAATTTTTTTTCGATTTCCTTCACATTCAAAATCTTTTCTCTGCTATTCTTTTATGATCGAGTAGGGTTTGCCAACCGGGAAAGTAGTCCACTTTATACTTTACATGGCTGTCTAACAACAGCTGAAAATGTAGAACAAAGCAGAACAGCTTTTGACTTTCGTTACAATAACAACTACAACAAAAGTATCTATCCTTAGTAGCTGCTGGAGCAAAGGATTGGACGGTAATAACACATAAAACAACAACAACAACGATGATGATAAAAAACTTAAAAATATTATTGCTAAAGATAAGCAACAACAGCAACAACAACAACAGCAGCGGCAGCAATGATTGCTTTAGTTTCCTTGCAATAATATTTTGTTGTTTTTTCTCCAATATTATAATAAAACACGATGTTCGTTTTTGTACCGTTATTTTTGTTCTCTTTCCTTTGATTCGGTTTTTTTAAATGTTTGTTTTGTTTTGGAATTTGTCTGTTCTTGTTGTTGTATTTTTGCTCGTAAACTGATATCGAGATATATGAATGTATATGCTCGGATTTTTATGATATATATATTATATCATATGTATATATGTATGTATATTGTTATTGCAACAGACTATACTTTGTTTCTCTCTCGTTCTCTGTCTTTGTTTCTTTCTCCTTCTGTCTCAATCTCTGTGGATCCGGTCTCGGATTGTTATTGGTTTCAATACCATTTCAGTTTCTCTTGCAGCGTATTGAATTCATAACCATTGCAATTCTCATCATATCTCTCACTCGGTTCTTTATTATTATTACTTTGTTTTTGTTTCTTGTTGCTTTTGCAAACTGACACCATAAAATCACACTCAAATCATCATCCGAAGGATAGAAAAATTATAAAGTATTCGTTACTTTTTGAAAAATCAGTTCAATTTTTCATTTTCTCTTGGTTTTTTCCCCACTCTTTCTCTGTCTCTCTCCACAGTTTCAGTACAATATATCTTTCGTATCTATAACTGGTCATAATTTCATTATATTGTTTAAAGAACATATCAACATACGATGTATTAACCTCGTATATATGGTTAACATACATTATAATAATAATATATGCATATGAATATATTATATTATATAATATATTTTATAATATTACAATGATAATAGATATAGAGAGAGAGAGAGAAAGACAGAGTCCCTTTCAATTTCCAAAGCTTTTGAAGATTCTGTGTTTTATGAATGTAAAAAACCTTCAGCGGTTTATAGAAAAATACTTCAACTAGTAACACATGCATTTCATAATCATATCATAATCATAACATAATCATTTATAAAAACAGAAATATTCAATTTCCTAAATAAATTTCCTAGAATAAATTGGTTATAGTAGAAAGTATAGTGTATCAATTGAGCTTTGATCGTTTGTAGTTAATGAATATTATATAGAAAGTGAACATATTTTACATATATATCGTATATATTAATATTAAATAACAATCGATCATTTAAAGTATGAAAAAATATTATTTAGTAAAATTAAATCTTCAAATAAGATGAGAAAATATCATTTGGCATTTTTCACAGCTTATAAAGATTCAGAGATATGAAATAAAAGCAAAATAAAGAATTCAAAAATTCAGTTTATTTATAAACGGAAATTTCTCGTCCTTTTTTTTTGTTGCATAAATTTGTATTTGATTGTATAATAATGAAGAGAGATATGAAATATGAAAGAAAGAAGGAAAACTTCTTTGGTTACTAAAAGAATAATATTTTTTGTCTTCTACTCGGTCTTTTTTTGCTGCTGATTCTTCTTTTTCCACTTCATCTTGATTTTCTCCTCCTCCTTCTTTTCCTCCTTCTTCTTTCTCCTACCTCTTCCACTTCTTCTTCTTCTTTTTGAATATTTAATAAAGATTTTGGTTCTTGTTCCTCTGCGTAATTTAAAGCCTACGATTTGTCATGACCAACTTATTGCTTATCATGCAAATAAAGTTGGTCAGAAAGTAACAAATTTATTTGTTACAAAAAAGGACATATTTTTTTTCCATCCTCATGCGTTCTTGAAACTTTTTTTATTTCTCCAGTCTTTTATAGCCCCAAGCGATACACTTAATCTTTGCCTTTCTTCGGCCTTTCTTCACAACAAATTTACCCCAAGTTTATGCAAATAGATTTGTTTATAACTTCAATGAATATCGTAAATTTGTAGAGAAAATCTTTGCAAAGAAATATATAAGCTTAAGACTAATCCATCAAATGAACCGCCGGATGACTAAATCAAAGCTTTGGTTGAACAGGAAATCATAAATCGAGTCGAAATTTGAATTGAAGCTTTAATTTAAAATGGGTTTCATGGGTTTACATTCAATGATTTCTAATGAAAGGATTCTTGTTTAAAAAAGTTTCAAATAGCCACCATGAATAATGAACACTGAATGAAATGTGAAATATTTAATAACATTAAATATTCATTCAATGAATTATCATGATCCTAGTATATATGTTTTAACGAAACTTATAATTTTTCTTAGAATTTGTAGAGATTTCGAACAAATTGAATTCGCATACAAAACAGTTTATAAAAATGTGAAAAAAGTCGAATAAAATCCAAATCCTTTTTAAATCTAAATTCTAAAGATTGCATCGCTTTATTTATAAGCAAAGGATTCACAATAAATTGAAGTGAATTCTTTGTTAACAGGAGTTCAAGTGGAACCAAGAGCAACAACGAAAGTGACCAAATGAACCCTTAACGAAAAACTCACAAACAATCAGGCAAACACACACAATCACAAATCTAAACATATACACACACATACACACATGAACACCCGTCATGCTTGGACAAAAGTCTTTAAAAGAAAGCGTGTCATAAAATGTTGCTGACGGTTCCAATGATCTGAGTGAGCATCTCAGCGGCGGCGTCTGAAGTGTTGCTAAATTTTATAAACTTTCGCTTCCGTTTCCGGATGAAAGCACAGACACGTAACTAATGTGGCTGAAAGAATTATGTATGTATGTATGTATGTGTCAGTGTGTGTGTATATATGTGTGCCTCATTCTTCCATGCTTATCATCTACACAATTCATAAATTTATAACATTTTTGCCTCATTACATTAGAATCTTTTTCTGTTGCTCCTGTTTATGAGTGCGTTTGTTTGTGTGAGTGCTCAAGTACGTATATTAAACTGCTTGTGTGTGTGTGTGTTGGTCGCATGCCTCTCGTGTGGCAATAAAAGATTTATTATTGTGCTCACTGAACACGCTTAACCGCAGTTTAGTTGGCCCCTTCCGTTGCCGCTTATTATTGTTGTTGCTATTGCTGTCGTTGCTATTCTTGTAGTATTAAATTATACCCTGTTAAGTGTTGTAGTTGTAACGATGTGCGTGTGTTTTATTTTTTTGGTTCCAGTTTGTTTCCGGATAAAAATAACCTGTGTATGTTGAATCAGTATTTCTGAGTTCTTGTTATATTTTTGTAGGGGAGGACGAAGGTCAGTGAATAACATTCTAAGTCACTCTTTAGACCCCCCACAAATAACGCAAAACCTTTAAAAAATATGTTCTATATTCAAATATTGATTTCATTAGCTTCAAAAATAGCTTGATGTTGATTTGATTGCAACATTTTCCTGCAACCACAAACGCCTGTATCATGAAGATATTAATTAAGTTAACTTAAGCTAAGTTAACCCTTAAAAGGATGATTTATCAAAAGGTCGAGTTAAGAAAGTACGAGTTTATATATATTACTATGTATACAAAGTGTTTTATTACCCTTTTAACCTCAATGGCTAAACTTAGTTGCTGAACTTTTCATACCATCTCTCTGTTGAAATTTATTACCTGCAAAGAGGAGCTCATCTCCTAGGCTAGCTATGAGGGAAACCATTTGAAACCATTCGTACCCTTTGGAACCCTGAGAATTGGTAGTTTTTCTCAGCCACGTGAGTGTTTTTATGTCGCTCTAAGTTGCTGCAAGTAATTTTGGCCAACTAACTACCGCAGGAATGAAATTAAGTAGAGGAAATTTTGTTTTCAACAATTAAAACTTTGCTTCAGCCTTTTAGTGGAACAAAAGCAGAGCTCTGAGCTGTAAATAACTTAAGTTCATTTGTTTGTTGTGTTGATCAAACAAATCAAACCACTTGAACCACCCCGCAATGCATCGTAAATCAACCCAGACAACTCAGCCCACTCGAGAGTCCAATTGAGTGTAATCCAAGCCAATCCAATTCAAGCAGATTCAAGATATGTCCCCTTACAACCCCCTTCGACCCAATCTGAAGCCCGGAGAAAGTTTGCTCGGTGGATGGCTTGCATGGTGAAAGTTATCTCGGCTTAAATACTCTGCATGAACTCGAAAAGGCTTAATTTAGTTTCTTGAACGAACAGTTTACCAGATACGAAATTATTTCTCGAAAATAGAGAAGCATCTCTTCGGAGATGTTGGAAGACGGCTCGGCGGGGGAAACTTGATAGCGAAGATATAAGGAATGACCTAGTTTTAAATCAAGTCAAGGAGAAAATAGACACCAGATACAACAACGAAAACAGCAACAACAATAAAGAACAAGCGCACAACACGCAATCCCGCATTTTATTTGAATTTACAACAGAAAAAGTTTGCGGCAAAACAACCGCGTAATCAATTAAAAGCTGCCAGCACCCAAAAAGTAAGCACTACTTTTTTATGTTGCCTCTAAAAGTATGCCACAACAGTGTTTGTGCTTTTTTCTTCCGTACTTCTTTCCTTTTTCTGATGTTTCTCTCTTCTCTCCGTTCTTAGTGCACTCCAAACAAGTGCAACTAATTTACGCGCCATTGTCAGCGTTGCCACATGCCAAAAAGTGCTAAAAACACATGAATTGCAGCACGAGCACTAAAAGTATGCTTCTGCAATTTTCTGCTACTCTTGTTGCTGTTGCTCCTTGAAGCTAGCAATGCAAGTGAGTGTGTATTTGTATCAGAGCCTGAAAATAACTGTTATGGCAATGGCCTTGAGCAAAAAAGTCAACTTTTAACTTTTATTTTAAAAGTTAAAAGTTAAAAGTTAACTTTTAACTTTTATTTTAAAAGTAAAAGTTAAAAGTTAACTTTTAACTTTTATAATAAAAGTAAAAGTTAAAAGTTAACTTTTAACTTTTAAAATAAAAGTAAAAGTTAAAAGTTAACTTTTAACTTTTATTTTAAAAGTAAAAGTCTTTTGAAGACTTTTATTTTTAAAAGTCTTTGAAAAAAGTCTTTTGAAGACTTTTATTTTTAAAAGTCTTTGATAAAAGTTATTGTGAGACTTTTATTTTTAAAAGTCTTGGGAAAAAGTCTTTTGAGGACTTTTTCGTCTAACTTTTTTGAAATAAAAGTCTTTTTTAAAAGTCTTTTGAAGAAGAAATGCGCTGAGGCGAACTGTGGAGGAACATGAGTGAATACATATATCGCTATCAGATTTGGTGCGAAGTAAAGAATATTTGCTTGAATCGTCACTTAGCGCACGCTGCGTGTGTGTATCAATATCTCGACCGAAGCCCTTATCAGCAGCGGGTACAGCGGCGACAATGCTTTAAAACAACAACACATTGCTCAGCTTGTGTGTGAATGACTGTGTTGTTATTGTTGATTGTTTACGTTATAGGGTTATAAAGGATTTAAAGCAGAACTACTAATGCAATGAATTTTGATCGAAAAATTGTTATTGGTATCAAAATCTAGTTAGTCGCATGTCACTTTAGAGTTAGTTAACTCTCAAACGGCTGCACCGATTTCGATGCGGTTTTCACCATTGTATTGCAAATTTTTAATTCAATCGTTTAATTCATAGATGAGATTTTTTTTTTATATTATAATTTTATACCTAAAAAATATCTATGATTTTAAATACTTTTGCGTCGCTGATTTGGAGCAAAGGCAAATCTTGTAACCAAAACAGAAGGTACAGAACCCTGTGGATGTGTTGGCGTACCGTACGATTTTTTGGTGACAGGTATTGCAAACAGATATCGCATTTCAGCACACAAAACACATTGTTGTTGTTTTCCATTTTCACAACTTTTGTTGAAACAAATGCAATTAATGATGGGAATTTCCATGCCTGTTTTGCCTTAACCCTTTCGTGTGATATATGTACATTTTTTTACTTACAAAAATTGTGGAATGCAAAAATGATCATTATATTGCAGAGCAATAAAAAAACAAAAGGACAGAACAGAAATTTTCCTGGAAATTCTGAAAAATTACGCTGGCACTTTAGGTACCTTGTTTGTCGGCTTTATGGAGTCCAATAATTGGTGTACTGTCAGCGACATTTTTCAATGATTTTCAAAACCTATTTCTCAATACGTGTTCATTATTCAAACGCGATGGGTCGAAAGTCTAAAGAGTTTATTCGAGAGTTATTTGTGCAAAAAGGCGATAAAAATATTTGCAAAAAGTGCTCAAACGTGATAAATGGAAATTATATAACAAATTTAGAACGACATCTTAAATCAAAACACGAGCAGTTCTTTAATAAAATGTTGGAAAACAATAACGAAAATTGTACACAGTGTGAGAAAAAAGTGAAGATAAGTGTTGAATTTTCTGAGAAAGAGGTTCTGGCAAACATTGTGGACTTGGTTGCAAAAGAAAACATTCCATTTGCCACATTAGATTCCCAATCATTTCGTTTCTTTGTGCAACCAATATTTAATGGTTTGGGTATGGACGTTGTCAACGCACATAATATATTCAAAATTTTGAGTGCAAGGCAATCACATTTAAAGCAAGGGATCATTAAAACTTTAAAACAACGTTTATTGTGTTTAAAAATTGACACGGTGAGCTGTGAAGGTAGAGGCATTTTAGGAATTAATGCACAATTTGTGAAAAACGCAAAAATTACAATTAAAACGTTGGATATGGTGGAGTTGAAGAGGTCACATACAGCAGACTATATTGCCGAAACCATTAAAAATGTACTTGCTGAATATGAGATAAGAATTTCTCAAATATACACAGGTAATATATTGCAACACATAAAGCGTGTAATTCAATCTCGCCTTATAGTTATAAAAATTTTAAGAACTTGCACTTTTAAGAAATCGACTGTGAAGAAAATTTATACCTTACATAAATTCTAGTTACCACAGATAATGGCCGCAATATGGTAAAGGCCGTCGATTTTCTTCGCTCACAAATAGAGAATTGCAGCGAAAATGAAGAAGCCAATGAAGAAGCCAATGTAGAAACTTCTTTCGAAAATATTGAATTGGACACATGGGATGGTGTGCACTCCATACGCTGCGCGGCTCATACGATGCAACTAGCTGTGTGGGATCTATTAAAGATTTCTCCAATAAGAACTATTATTGAAAAGGTACTCCTCATATATAGTGCATGCGCAACAATACTGTTTATCCATGATTCAAACTTTAAGTAATTTGTACAAATATTTCGTTTTTCTTAGATGCGCAACTTATCGAAAACACTACGAACACCAACTAACAGGCAGCTATTAAAGACATATACCAACCTTGCTCCGAAATTGGATATGCCTACAAGGTGGAATTCAACATACCAGATGTTGAAAAGAATCACCGATTTGAGGCCTTATGTTAGCGAAATTCCTGATACAGAAAGATTGGAAATATCTGACCATGACTGGAGAGCATTAAATGAACTCCAAGCATCCTTAAAATTATTAAATGATGCCACATTACGATTTCAAGGAGAACAAATGGCCTTTGGGGACTTTTTTAAAGTAAGGATATTGTATAATAGTAATTCAACCTAAGTTATCAATCCCTCATTTTATTGTGAGAGTGAAAAATTAATGCAAAATTGTTTGTCTTTTTCAGATATGGCTTGAAACTAAAATAGAAATTGGTAGCCTAGAAGGCGATATTGCTGCGAAAACGAAAGCGCTATTAGAAAAAAGGGAGAAGGCCTTGTTTGATAACGAGGTGATTAATGCAGCAATATACCTAGACCCAAGGTTTAACAAGATTCTGTCGGATGAAGCGAAAATAGCTGCTCTGAAGCATATTAAATCACTAATAGTAAAGCTGCATGAGGTAAGCATAGTAACATGTAATCACATTTCTTGGTTTTTCATCTCTATTTTTCATCAGATAAAAACAGGTAGCATCGACATATCTGCAACGCAATCCAGCAGCGATATGGAAAACAGCAACACATTAACACAAACAAATCAACCGACAAACAAAACAAAGCTTGAGCAATACCTGGAGAAGTTTGCTGAACGTTCTTCAGGGGAAAGTGAGGAAGGGGAGGAATACATTCACCGCTGTTTCGATGAAGCTAAAAGTTTTAACAAAAACAAATCAAAAATGGACATAAATATTCTGAAGTATTGGCAAGATAGTCTTATATATACATATCTTGGCGAAATAGGACAAATAGTCCATGGAGTTCCGGCAACCCAAGTGTCTGTGGAAAGAGCGTTTTCTGCTCTGAAAATTATTTTAAATAATAGACGAACTGCTTTAACCGAAGCGCACTTAAAAGATTTAATATTAATAAAACTGAATTCATAATTACAAAAAAATGTGTTATCTTTCCTTTGTTTTTTACGTTAGCTCCGCATATTGAAAAATGTCGCTGACAGTACACCAATTATTGGACTCCATAAAGCCGACAAACAAGGTACCTAAAGTGCCAGCGTAATTTTTCAGAATTTCCAGGAAAATTTCTGTTCTGTCCTTTTGTTTTTTTATTGCTCTGCAATATAATGATCATTTTTGCATTCCACAATTTTTGTAAGTAAAAAAATGTACATATATCACACGAAAGGGTTAAGGCAAAACAGGCATGGAAATTCCCATCATTAATTGCATTTGTTTCAACAAAAGTTGTGAAAATGGAAAACAACAACAATGTGTTTTGTGTGCTGAAATGCGATATCTGTTTGCAATACCTGTCACCAAAAAATCGTACGGTACGCCAACACATCCACAGGGTTCTGTACCTTCTGTTTTGGTTACAAGATTTGCCTTTGCTCCAAATCAGCGACGCAAAAGTATTTAAAATCATAGATATTTTTTAGGTATAAAATTATAATATAAAAAAAAAATCTCATCTATGAATTAAACGATTGAATTAAAAATTTGCAATACAATGGTGAAAACCGCATCGAAATCGGTGCAGCCGTTTGAGAGTTAACTAACTCTAAAGTGACATGCGACTAACTAGATTTTGATACCAATAACAATTTTTCGATCAAAATTCATTGCATTAGTAGTTCTGCTTTAAATCCTTTATAACCCTATAACGTAAACAATCAACAATAACAACACAGTCATTCACACACAAGCTGAGCAATGTGTTGTTGTTTTAAAGCATTGTCGCCGCTGTACCCGCTGCTGATAAGGGCTTCGCTCGAGATATTGATACACACACGCAGCGTGCGCTAAGTGACGATTCAAGCAAATATTCTTTACTTCGCACCAAATCTGATAGCGATATATGTATTCACTCATGTTCCTCCACAGTTCGCCTCAGCGCATTTCTTCTTCAAAAGACTTTTAAAAAAGACTTTTATTTCAAAAAAGTTAGACGAAAAAGTCCTCAAAAGACTTTTTCCCAAGACTTTTAAAAATAAAAGTCTCACAATAACTTTTTCCCAAGACTTTTAAAAATAAAAGTCACAAAATAACTTTTATTAAAGACTTTTAAATATAAAAGTCACAAAATAACTTTTATCAAAGACTTTTAAAAATAAAAGTCTTCAAAAGACTTTTTTCAAAGACTTTTAAAAATAAAAGTCTTCAAAAGACTTTTTTCAAAGACTTTTAAAAATAAAAGTCTTCAAAAGACTTTTTTCAAAGACTTTTAAATATAAAAGTCTCAAGATAACTTTTATGAAAGACTTTTAAAAATAAAAGTCTTTGATAACAGTTATTCAAAAGACTTTTTTGATAAAAGTTATAAAAGTTTCAACCTCTGATTTGTATGTGTGAGTGTGTGTGTGTGTGTGTATATGGTATGTATACATGATATACGAGTACACGATATGTGTATAAGTACATGTGTGTGTGTTTAATGGTTCTTGATTTTTTGTTTTTGTTTTTGCTATCAGCAGCTTCGCATAAATGAAATTGCGAATTATTTCTTCCGTAACGTTGCATTACGTTAACGTGGTATTGCAATACGTAACGTTACAACAACGTTCTAAGAATGTAGGTCAATATATCGTTCAGAACGCTGTGTCTGTATGTGTGTGTGGCCACCCTACATATTCGTATATTAAAAAGTATTGCATACTTTTAGTGAAATTGTGCTGTGGACGTTGTTGTTGCTGGGTCTGCGGCTGCGGCTGCGGCTGCTCTTCTTCCACTTTTTAATGTTGTTATTGCTCTTCTGGAGTGGTTCTTGTTGTAGCTCTCATTGTTGTTGTTGTTGTCATTTTCTTTACTTGTGGTTTATACGTATCGCGCACGAATGATTTTCATATCCTAGCCTCGCAACCCACCAACAAGAGAAGCAGTTGTTCATTCTTCCTTCTTCTCCATCTCGCAATCCCCTCTCTCATCCTCACTCTCTTTCCCTGGCTCTCTCTGTCTCTCATTCTCTCCTTTTCTTCCTTCCTTCCTTCCTTCGCTCTACCGAAACTTTGCTACTAGAAACTTTTTCAACAGTTTTTCCCACACAATTTTTCTTCATTTTATTTTGTAGTGCTTTTTTTTGTCTTGTTCTTCTTCCACTTCCACTTCTACTTCTGCTTGTTGTTGCTTTCGGTTATTCCTGCCACAGTGGTTATTTTCATTTTCTGATATTCCTGTTTGTAGTCTCCGGGGTCACGTGAAATATGACTCATTTCAAGGATTAGACATTCTGCCATAAATTGCCTTGCATTCATGAGGTTTTCATTTAAAATTGCAAAGGATGCATTTTATTTACTTTTGCTGCTTCCTTTTGGCCTCTCTTTCATTACTCTTGATGATTTGATAAGATACAAAACAAAGAAATACTCTAAGAAATGAATGAAAACTGTTGAGGAAAACTGTTATTTCAATTAAAATTAGTGTCCTTTAGTGAGAGTTGCTACTTTAATATAAACAACCTGCACTCTTAATAATAAACACTCTGGCAATACGGAGGCTTTGTTGAGTCTTGAATAGAAATATTCTCTAAGCGGAAAACTCATTTAAATCTTCCTTTTTATCATTTAGAATAAATAATCGGGTTATAAAAGGCATCTCACGTTGAGGACAAGGGACCATGTTTAAATGAATCCCGGAATTCTCGAAGAAGTACAAATTAAGAACTGAAACTTAACTGGTAAAGATCCTATTTGAGATTGAGAGAACTTTTATTTGTATAGCGAGAGGGTTTCTGTCTCCGTTAACCTGAATGGTTGTAGTGTCTGCTTTATTTCACTGCAATACCAAAGTCAAAAATTGCATTTCTGGAGAGTGGACAATATGTTGTCCTTTGTTGCGATTTATTTGTGTTTATCGTTGTTCTTTAAAGATTTAACAACTATTGAACTAAATTTGGATATCTATTGAATTTATTTATTTTATAAGTATGAAAACTTAGCTTGGAATTAAATGAAAATATAACTGCTGATCCAAAATATTTGTACTTTTACATTATGTAGTAATGATTTTTTAATCCACAAACGCATCTCATATCTTCAGACAGATACACTGGAAAAAGTACATTCATCGAAACTTACAATACATTTTAAAGTTTGAATTTTTAGGACAATATTAAGAAATATGGAGCACATTCATAGATACAACATTTTTTTGGAAATTAAGTTCATAAATTTGTGGATCCCTGCAAAATATGAAATCTTCTTCTTATGTTTCTGGAAACGTTACTGTAGAGTGTGTAGAGTGTAATTATTTTGAGACACTTGCTTGGGTTTTTGTTGTGATCGCAGCTAAACGCATCTGCAACAACAACAACGTCATACAACTTTGGCCCATACACTCATACATGCATATACACACTCATACACATACACATATACACACACTCATACACATATACACATATACACACACTCATACACACTATAATACCCGTGCTGTGAGCATAAAAAGCTTTTCAATTGCGGGATAAGCTTTCACAAGCGCGGCTTCGAATTTACCAGCAACTTCAGCCGCTGGTTGTAGCTGCTGCTGCATCACGACGTTGATGTATTTCGACGACAAGAAAAAATGAAAACATTAAAAAATAAAGATTCTTTTTTCACAAAAGAAAAGAAAAGTAAGCAGGATATAATTGAAATCCTGCTTCTGTGTACCGAGGTATATTATAGTGTGTGGGGTATGAGAGAGATAGAGAGAGTGAGAGTATGTGTGCATATGTATGTATGTATGTGTGAATATATGAGGGTATGTCGTAGTTGTTGCAGTTGCTTGGATTTAAATGCAGTTGGCCCTTGAGTTTTTTCTCTCCTCTTCTCAGACCCGGTTTGGAGTGCCAGTGCGTGTTTGTGTGTGTGTATGTGAGAGCATGTTAACTGTAGCACCCACTCTACACCTTTATACACACACATTCTCTTATACTCGAACTCACACACATGCACAAACGGCAAAAACAATGTGCATAAATGGGCGTGCATTCAAGTGCTGATGAAGTGCTTCCCCTTTGCAACTTTTCCCATTCCTTCCCCGACCCCAGCAGGTCCCTCCTTCGCCATCCTACTATACACTGACTTTTATGTTCGCTTTCTTTTCTGCTCTCTTCTCTTATCTTCCCTCCTCTGTGCTGCTTCTGTTTTAAGTGCTTGAAAGGGCGAGCTTAAATGGAATTTTTAAGTTTATTTAGAATTTTTCTAAAGGCATCCATAGAAATGCTAGATAATGAAATGTCCTTTGAAAGCTCTGTGCTTTTCTCTGCATAATGACAGCTAGCAAGTGTCCTTTGAATATGCGTCTAGGCAACTGTGGAGGCTTTTATGTCAGGAAATTGCAATTTTTCTTTGCCTTTTGTTTCGCATTTTCTTTCGCTTAACTTTGCTTTAACCCCGAATATTTAAATTATTAGGTTCCTCAACATCAAAATTAGTTCGTAGATTCTGTAAAGCCTTTGAAATGTTTCCATTTTTTTCGAACTGTTCTCTAAAACTTTCCAAGTTAGAGTCAAACGAAATCCTTTATTCATTGGTTTTAACAACTAAATGTCGACAATATCGATGTCAACGATTAATTCGCCCCTTCTATAAATGCATCTGTTATTTCCAATAATTTTGTCTCTTCTTTTAGGTTCTTCTTCAAATATAAAGACTTGTCGGGAAGATTTGTGCACCAACCACCATAAAAGCATGGCATATTTTTAGGATGGCATGACGAAATACTAATAAATTAGCCGGGATCACAACCCCTCCAAGTAATTCTCGCTGTTTTGCTAATCATTGAGACTTATTGGGCTTTGGCTCATAAACATTCTTAGAAATTGATTCGAAGGTTAAGATTAACGACTCTAATGTTGAGTTTTTAGATTCTTCGCTCGATAATATGTGCTTTGAGCTGTTTTATTTAAAGTTTTGTATAAGAAAACGGATTCAAGGATTTGATTAAGGATTTTTTAAGATTATATAGATATTAAAATATCATTCAACATTCTCATGTTATGTAATCTATCCACGATAGATAGCTATTACATTTAAAAATTTAAATGAAATTTTACCAGCAAATTATGGGGAAATTTTATTTACTTGTTCTGCAGTCGATTGAATCCATTCAAATCGTTTACCGTTTAACTTTTAATAAACATTTTACTGAAATATTTTTATAAACAGCCCAAAGGGTTAAAAATCCTCTCGCTGCTCCCCTCCCGGGTGGCCACAGCCATTGAAAGCCGACCTGAACGCAGTGATTACATTGAATTATTCTGACAATAAAGCAGACAGGAGGAAGCAGGAAGTTTAAAGCTTTTTTATCAATTTTATTTATCATTATTAATTGCCAGGCATTTGCACCCACACACACGCACACACAGAATATCACGCGCAAATGCATGACATGTATGCATGTCCTACCTGCACACACACAAACGCATTCACATTCAATACCAACCAACTTTTCACGCTGACAAGGATTGCATGCGTTGCCAACATTTAAACTTTAAAGTAGAAAACGTTTTCGATTCATTCATTCATTGTTGTAGTTGCTCTTTTCGTTGTTGTTGTTGTTGCTGCATTCCCACAATGCTTAAACAAAAATTGTGTGAATAATAAAGAAGCAACAACAGGAGGCAAATAACAATAACTGCAACAACAACAACTACGTATTTTAATAGCTGCCGTATTGTGTTGGTCATAATGAAAGGCGTTGCTCTGACATTTGTTGTTGTGCTGTTCTGTTGTTTTTGTTACTATTATTATTATTATTATTATTATTGTTGTTGGTGTTGTAGTTGTAGTTATTCTTGCTATTATTATTTTTTATTATTACTGTTGCTCTTGTTGTTGTTGTGGCAGATAGTTCACTATAATAAATTGTTCATTTTTCTTTTCTGCTGCTATTACAGGCAACACTACTTTTGAATGTTTCCAACATTAAATATTATTGCAGTCGCCATTTTTGCTTACAGTCGATTCTATTGTTGTTGTTGTTGGTATTGCTGTTGATATTGCATGTTGTTTCACAGTTAATATTTTGTGGGATGTTGCATGCGGAAATGAGACACATTTCTGAGCACATTAAAGAACTACTTAGTTACGTACTAATTTAGTTGGAAACTCGAAATTAGTTTCTTTTATGTAATTAAAATAATTATATATTAGCTACTGTGTGTTCCTTTTTGTGGAAATTATAAATCTTGATCTTAACTTTGATCTTCGTTTAAAGTAAAAGATTGGTTTTAAGTTAAAGGTTTGTGAGTTTCTATATTATCATTTTGTCACCTTTTCTGTAAAGATTGCTATACTTTCTCTTCAATTTCCTAATAATTCGTTACATTACTTCATTAAGGTTCCTTAAGGAGAACCTTTAACAGTCTCTTCCTTGAATTACAGATTTGAGATGAAGATCTCTTTCAATTCGATTTTTGTCCGAAAGAGCTTCTGATTTGGGTCATCTTAGGATCTGCAGGATCTTTATTGCTTTACATGGAAACCCTCTTCAATGTCTCACCAAGCGTTTTGGTTCTGCTTCTCTTTTCCGAAACTCACCTCACTCAAAGACAGAAGAAAATTAAATCTAAAATACAATAAAACCATCCAATAAAGAAATTCATTTTAACGGTTTAAATGAACGTTATAATCATCAGTCTATTCTTCTTCACATTTCTTCACCATCGCATTTCGCCACAGAAACTCCTTGAAAAGATATCAAAAAGAAAGTCTCCTATTTTGAAGACGTTATTTGCAGAAGGACACCAGGTTAATATGACAAAGACAACTACAAACAAAGGAGTCAGCATAAAGCAACAACAACAAATTAAGTATGTGTTTCCTTTACCCAGGCACAAGTTTAAATAAGTTTCTTTTGTTATTCTTACACGTGAACGAATTAAACCAAGCATTTAGGAGATGCTATGAACTGCCATGAATTTTTAATGGTTTCTATTAAAAGAAGCACCCGTTGCACTCCTTCGTGTCCTTGGGCTTTATAATTCTGTTGAATTCTCTCTCTCTCTCTCTCTATCTCTTAATCTTTCTCGCTGTGATCTTTCTTACTCTTCACTCACTATTCTCTCTAAATATTTAGCCTCGATAGCAGTCTTAGCTGTGTCCTCGGTTATCCTGTGAACTATATTTACGCGATTAGCTTCTCTAATGTTCCGAGCAGACGGCGTTGCTAATTAATGTTCAAGAATTAATTGCACACTCAGTGAATTGGCTGTGCTTCTGCTCTGGTTTTGCTATTGTTGCCACTGTTGTTGCTTTAGTTGTTGTTTTTATGGTTGATTTTGTCGATAGTAGCAGTTGTTCTCAAGGCAAGCGACCGAATTGAAAGAAGGGCCTTGAAATCGCGGCTAAGTTAGCATTATCCTTTAGCTTACGAGTATCTGTGGTAGCAACCACAACGACAAATCGATAGAGACACAAATACATACATACACATATGAATGTATGGCGATCTAAGTGACACTACAATGTTTGTCTATTACCATAATCCAAACAGCGTTGCCACATTAAACTCCAAGGGCTTTACAGAGAAGTTACAGAGAAACCGTTTGTATTTGTCTCTCTGTGAATGTGTGTGTTTGTGGTTAGAAGTTAGTATATAATGGTGCTTGTTTAAAGTGAAATACTGCAATAGCTAAGATCCTTATCTTCTTTAAGCTGTAACGCAGTCTTATGAGACCATCCTCATGAAACGATGAGCTTTAAACACCAATTATTTTCGATTATTTAATATCCAATTTTTAGTGATATTCATATAATTTACACCGTATGAGTACATTATGTAGTCCGTTAAACATTAGGAATTAAATTTTAAATTTGTTCTGAAGCCTTGAAATGTTAGCTGAAAATTTGCATGCCAAGAAAATAAGGGAGTCTCGTTCAAACAATCCTAATCGGAGGGGGAGAGAGAGGAAGCGAGGGAGCGAGGGAGAGTGGGGGACTACGGCGGACTTATGGGCTGAATGGTGAAAGGGAGGGATGAGAGGTGGACAAGAAATTTAAACTGCTGACATGCCACAAATAGCTACAGTAGTCAAAAAATTGCACTGGTGTCGGAGCAGCAGCAGCAGCAGCAGCAGCTTTTTAGGCGCATGGAGAACTTATGCTCGCTTATCATGATTTTCCGTGGAATTTCGTTTCGTGTAGTCGTCCTTGTCGTAGGTCCCTGAGTAGTTGTCAGCATTGTCGTGCTTTCTGCTGTGGTAGTTCTTGTTCCTGTGTTGTTGTTGTTGTTGTTGTTGTATACCATGTAATTCTTGGCACAAAGCATACTTGTTTTTATTCCTCTCTTCGCCGTACCGCGCCGTGCTTCGCATCGCTGTTTACAAGACATGAAAAACATCACACAGAAACACATACACTCAAAAGTACACGTACATTGGGAAACACAGCTACACATTCACACACACAGAGATATGGAATAGTTTAAAAAAATGTTGCAGACAGTTATTTTTATACTCCATTTTGTTTAAGGTTTTTTGTTTTTTTTTTTTCGAAAACATTTCTGCTTTTTCTTGCCAATTTCGAAAACATGCCAACCGAAATTCCTTACAACAACATTATTCAACATTTGTGGGCTGAGTGAACATTTATTCGCTGCCTACGAATCGAAATGCAATTTCATGTAATTTCACTTCAAGACGGTAGACAAATTAAAGGTTCTCCCCATCCTGTCAGAACATTAATTTTAACTACCCAAATTTCACTTCATTTTTAACAGAAATTTCATCTATATTCATGATGTGAAAAGGAAATCTTTTGATATAGTTCAAGACTGAGATACAATCGTATTAGTGAATAATTTGAAGTGGAATTTATTATTTGCGTAAACGTTTTTATTATATTAGAGTATGTATTGAGTTTTTTGTTGGAAATTATAATATTTTCATATGTTTAATAACATGCACATACTTCTTTATCTTTTGTTTTATCCTTGGAAATGGAGTTTTCACTTTAATTTGCTAAAAAGCAAAAAAGTGTCCTTTAGAATTGATGCTGATGCTAATAAATAGCAAAACAAGCGCACTTTAGTGAGTTCCATCAATAATTCAGCAAACTTCAGCTGCGTCGAAATCATTTCGTATTCAAATTGAAAACTGGGGCAAAGTTTTTTGTTCCCCGCTTTTCGGGTGACTGAAGGACCATTTTGTTGAAGCGCTCCCTCCGCTGTTGATGTCCGCTCCGCGTGCTCCCTCTGCCTCAAGCATCGCTACCTTCGAAGTGCTGCCATCCATTCATTCGTTCATTCATTCATTCACTTTGCGACTTCTTAAGTTGTGCCTTAACATGCGGTCCTTTCAGCGACTTCCGTCCTCTTCTCCGCCAACGTCGCTCGGCTCCTGCAGTGACACCAACAACACTGCTTTTCATTTCGTCCCCTTTTTCTTGCAGTTACTCACTTCACAGAAATAATAGAATTGATGAAAAACAGGAAGTAAGATTTCCATTCTATTATTTCAGCTGCTTTGTTAGTTGGAGTTTTTCTACCTCTTTCTTTAGTTCCACTTCCACTTCTTCCGATTCCTCGACTTCTTTCTTTACTTCTGCTACTTTTTTATATGTACTCCACTTCTTTTGTAGTTTTGTGTTTCTTGCTTTTGCGCTGCACTTTTTTGTCCGTCCCAAATTTACATGCATTTTATACTTTTACTTATTCGTTGTTGGCGCTGCTGCTTTTATGAGTAAAATTGCTTTTTATTTTTTTTTTGTTGCTATTATTAGGTGCATTATTATTATTATTCTTTTTGTTGTCGATTGTGCTGTAGCTATTCTCATTGTTCAGTCCTTCGGTGACAATAACCTGAATAGTATTGGGAAAAAACGAAGGGGAGTAAAATGAAGTGAAGTGAAGTGAGTTGAGTTGAGTCGACTTCAGTTGAGTTGAGTTTATTTGAGTTATATTGAAGCTTGGGTACTCTAGGAAAATGCTAAAGAAGTACGATATAAATCAACTCTGAAAACAGGACGACTCTATTTTGCATTCATTAAAGCCATCGGACCCCGACTTCCCTTCAACACAATGCTTCCTTCAACAATCCTTGAACACAGTGCATTTTCTTGTATTGTGAATCAATTCTCATATATTTTTGATTACAGCTTTTTTAGTCAAATCTAAAATCTATATAAATTATTCATGGTAAGTATAACAAAGTGTATAGTCATTTATAACAACATTTTGAAGAGTGGTATTTCTAAAAAGTAGGGTGTCTCATATTTCTGAAATTACCGCTGTAAGTACCTATTTTTAGAAGTGTGATTTTGATGGTATACCAATGAACTAACGCAACTGAATGTATAAATTAAATAATGTCACACACGACGTATGATGAATATTAATTCGTAAGTATATGAGTATGTATGTATATGTACATGTGTAAAAGTATGAGTAAATATACAAATGTGCTTGTCAATATCTTGAATAAGTTAACAAAGAATATAAATTTAAAAGCTTTGCTTGAAACGATTAAATATTTTAACAATTTTTTTGCACTCTCTTCAAAGGTTTTAGAAAATCCAAATAGATTAAAAATTTCAATTTATTTTTATCCGTGTGTGGATTGTTTTGGTTCGTATATCCACGACGCATACATAACCCACGACTATTACGTGTATGTATGTGTGTATAACGGTTTTATTCGTTCACTAAATGTGCAAAATTGTCTGCTTCTTCTGCATGCACACGAATGCGTTCCGCTGAGTGTAACTAACGGCAGCCGGGACTGAAATCAAAAATAGTGGCGCATCCAAACAAGGAGACAGGCAGAGAGACCCACCGATAGACCATCAGGGAAACTGGCAAACAGGCAGAGGGAGTGAGGAAGAGGCAGGAGATCGCCAAGCAAACGTAGAGGCATTTAAAAAAATTCCTCTATTCCGTTATTTGCTGTTACCGCCCGGCACAAGGAAAACCGACACGTAAGTGCGCCGTCAGGCGGCGTCATATAAATAAATAACTAAATAAAACAATAACCATACAATAACAGCCAACATCGCCGGCTTAAAAATGCAAACGAAGTTAAATAATTGCAAACTAGATTAAAAGCGAATCAACTGTCTTTAATGCGCTCACATACGCGATATTTTATGGCTGCATTTTATTTTGATTGTATCCTTTTTCGTCCTTCCTTTCGGTCCTTTCTGCCCACGTAAGCGACGGACTGCAAACAACTGCCGACATTAGAATTTTTATTTCGTGCCGCATACTAAACATGGGAATGGCAACTGTTGTTGTTGTTGTTGTTGTCGGTCGGGCATGTGTTGTGTTGTGTTGTTAAAATGTGCGACTGTGAGTGTAACTGCAACCAAGCAACACACACAAACACAACACTTCATGCAAATACAATTTTAAAATTTATTCGCCGTCGTAAGCAACTGACACAATAAATGCTACTGCTGCTGTTGTTATTGTTATTATTGTTGTTTTTATTATTATTTTTATTGTTTTTCGTCCTTAAGCTGTTACGTATGCGTTTGTGTTTGTGTGCATTTGTGTTGTCAGGAGGTGTGTGTCGTAGATACGGCATACATGCTGGCGCCCTCTGACACACACACACATATACATAGAAATACTTGCAGCAATAAATGGACCCACATGTACACCCACATGCATACACTAAGTTACACTATGCAACACATTGTTAT
Source organism: Myopa testacea (assembly GCA_949629155.1). NCBI lineage: Eukaryota > Metazoa > Arthropoda > Insecta > Diptera > Conopidae > Myopa > Myopa testacea. The sequence goes on along the minus strand of OX451345.1, from coordinate 9,697,949 downwards.
TATTTTAGCTCCACTTCTCATTCTTCCATTTGGAGGTTTTTTTATGTCGATAGCCAGTGAGTTTATAGCCGCATACGAGTACAAATCTTTAGGTAGTAGCTACGTATTTTATTTATACACCCTACGTTCTAAAATAGAAGAGGTATATTGCTGAATACCTCGGAAGAGGGCGTGATATGAAACCTCGATTTAATGCCATATTAAAGTTTTTCTATATCACTGAAATAATGATTGTAGATACAATATAGAATGAGTATTAATATATATATATATATAGTACCAATAGATGCCATTATCAAGAGATATCCGAAAATGATAATGATGATGTAGGGTGTGTTAAGTTCCTGTAATATCGAACCGAATAAACATCATACGTGGGTATTATCTATGTTGTTATTGTTGTTTCTGTTATTGTAACTATTTTCGTCTTACTGACTGTTGTGGAACTTGTTTTGTTCGTTGTTGTTACTCTTGTTGTTGTTGTTGTTGCTGTGGTCCTTTCCTACCAAATATGGGTGTGCTGCTCGCTTGTTCACTTGTAATATATAATTGCAATTCCTGCTCTACTTTAGAGGTGTGCTAGGAGCACTTTTCAGTCTGTCCATCCGTGTGTTCGTCGGTCGCCTCGGCTTCTTTTAGTTATTCTTTATAGTTATTCGTAGCATGGGTATGCAATTATTTTCAGAGTATAAAACTCATACCTCTAAATGACATATACGCACACACACACAAGTATGTATATACGAGTATCTGTTCCAAATGGTCAACAACGATAATTGCACTGCAGAAATTTCTATAAAAAGTTAGACTAAAATAAAAAAGAACTCACAACAGAAAAGCGAGTTTTAAGTTCTCTCTTGAGTTGGGATTTATTAAGTATGAAAATCATAGTGGAATTATAGTATATTAAATAGAAACCATGTAGCAATCTAGATTCTACCCAAAATAAAATAATAATGAATAATGATATACTTATGAATGAATGCTATATCGTATGATCTAGAAAAAGATTGAAATATATTTATTTAAATGTTATTATTGAATCATTTAAGTGATAATTATTTCAATTAAGATCTGAGACCTCACTTTCAGGAGATTTTTTGAAGAGACAATCTGCTAAGGATACAAATTGTTAGAATTTATTATGAAACGCAGTAGAAAAGGACAGGGAAATAAATTTAATGTGAACAATTAATTTATTAACTGGTGCAGATAAAAACAAATGGTTTTCATTAGACATAAATTAAAATCAAATGCGGCATAAAACGAAAAGCAACATAGAAACAAACATCTATCGATGTTACAATACAGAACACTAACGTACACACATACATGTGTATGTACACTGTTGTACTCACACACACATATACTACTGAAGTATTGCCGGGAGCATTTTGTGCCGTAATCAATTAATTATTAAAATTATTCAATTTGTTGCTAAGGATTCGGCTCTAGTATTGCGGATATTCAAACACACACGCAAAAACACTATTAATATGGAAAATAATATATGTACACGTACACGAGAGCATGATCCATACCCAGTAAGAAAATAAAATCTGAACCACTAACAGTAAATAATTCTCTATAAAGTAGTAAATCTGATCACCTCGTTTCTTATCCATTACTTTGGATAGATGTGGGTAGAGGATTTCAGCTTACAAGAAAAAAGAACGAAGTAAGAAGTACTGTCGTAAACATAAATAATCACATGGAACTTGTAATATATTCATATAGTCTTCAAATTTTATTAAAAGTGGACTTTAAGTCCTAAATTTCCAAATGTTCAAATGTCCAACATTTTATTCAAAAAAGTAATAGAGTATAAAAGATAGTGAGATAGTTTCACTTTATGAATGAAGAAGAATGACAAACTTTCGAAAATCACATACATATTTCATATATTGTTTTCGCTTCGAATTCCGCTTATAATTCATAACAAGGATTTCATTCTTAATACTTATTATTATTGTGTTAATAAAGAATATCATAGTAAGTAATACTAATTGGTTGGTTTTTTTGGGGAAAACAATTCAAATATTAGTTTTACATTTCATCCTTCGACTGAGAATTTTTTCAAATTTTTGAACTAGGTCTGTCCCAAAAATGGCTCCTTTACCAACGTGTACCACTTTTAATTGTACAGCACATTATCGATTTATTTTGTAACCACAAGCATCTAACGAATACACACACATGCAACCCCACACATACACTCATATCCGCTCCCACTTACACTAATACAAATTAAAGTCATGCACATAAAATACGTGCGTAGCATAAAATCACTCATTAATTCTTTCAACATTCATTTTGAAAATTATTGAAAATTAAATGCGAATCTATGCTATGTAAGAAAGCAACCATTCATGGTGTTTTGATCCGTTGAGAGGGATCGCCTATAATGTTACTAAGCTTAGTAAAATACACAGAACAAAATACAGTTTACATAAGAAAATCTGGGAAATATTCATCTAATTTTGGTTAAAAGTGAAAACCAATATCTTCTATTATCACAGAATTTCGTGATTGAACGATAATTTGGCAAATGAAACGCGGTTCGAGAATTCATTCGATAATGAAACAATAATCGAGTTTCGGTATCGATTACTTTAATTCGTAAAAAACAACCTCGAAACGAAAAAACGTTGCGCTCTGAAGAAATCCTTAGACAATTTATATTCAACTCTGCCACGATATCCATTTTCATTACCAAGTGAAACATTCTTTTATGGGTTTTTGTTTTCCTTTTGTTCTTTTTATGTAGGATTTCGGTGGTTATTTTTTTCTTATATCTGAGATGGAAATTTATGGTGAAACGTGAAAATGGTGCAACGAACATACGAGTACCTGTACTCTTGCAAACACACACACACACACCTATACATATACATACACATAGACACACACACGTGTAGAAGAACGAAATCACGCTCACGCTTATTAGCTTTAAACAAATTTTTATCGCTTTCGGTGAAGCGTGTTAAAATAAAATCAAACTAAATAAAAAATATATATGTATGTACGTTTATAGGATGTCGAACATAGACTATACAGTATACGAAAGGTGGACCAACGAAGAGAGCAATAAAGTGTTAAAGGAAACCGCGAGCGTTCGTAGTTCATCGCCTCTACGAATCGTTGTTGTATTTTGTAGTTGTTATGAACGAATTTCGAATGAAAAGCAAAATGCGAATGAGTTGGGGGAGACAAAGAGATAGAGAGAGAGAGAGGGAGTGAGAGAGTGAGGAATGGAGTTACAAAAGCATTTTATTATTTAACATTATGTTAGTTAAATTATACTAGCTAAATAAAGAAGCATTATATTAACTCCGTTTCTTCATTCGTAGGAACCAAAAAAGGAAAAAACCAGTCAACGAAATTCTGTTTAATATCCTTTCTTGAATATAGTAGAATTATTGTCAAACAAGAACTAGGAGTACAACTATTACAACAACATTAGGCCGATGAAGATTAAATATATTACCATGAAATTCTATATATGCTCTTAAAATTTCCTATTAAATTATTATTAAATCTTAAAAACAGAAACTATTCACACCTCGCTTCCACAATATTGACTGCTCACAAGTAAACACTTTAAGCGACTTTTCTCCAAACTCTTCAATGCACCAACCATCCATCTAACATCATAATATAACAATATGTTTTACTTGGGAGAAATATTATTATATATTTTTACTTTGTTCTTATTTTTATAGTTGTTCATATTTGATTGTTTTCTATTTATTTCAGAATTTATCAGATTACTTCGGTGGAAGTTACTATTGTAAAAGGCCAAATTATTAAAAAATATATTGAAATATTACACTTTTAGAAGAGAATAACTCGATTTAATCGCACTGTATTTCGCAGACAGTATTTCGAGTTTTTAATGCGTTGTTAAACCAAAAATTATTGTCTTTAAATCTACAGACGTTTTGGGGACAAACAGAAAACACTCAAAGTAATCTAGTTGTATCTATTGAGATGACAGGCGAAACTATGTGTATATGTTGCTCGATTAAGATCTGATCTGAATTCTTTTAGTATCAGATCTGTTAAGAGTCGATTTTAACTGATATTCTCTTGTGTCCCAACAGTTATTTATTAGTTTATGATTCAGGAAACTGGATTACATTAAGGTTTCATTAAGTTTTCTTTAAAGTTCTGTTAAAGTTTCATTAAAATTGTTAAAATAAAGTCCTTTATATATTGTATATAGAATAAAAGGTTAATTAATACTTAATTAAGGTATAGGTACTTAAGGTATAATTAAGGTTTAATTAAAGTTCAATTAAAGTTTCTTTAAAGATTATTATAAAGCAGATTAAAATTGATCCCTTGAAAAAGATCTTTTCTTTTTTTTTTATTAAAATTTCTTATAAGCTGTGAAAAATGCCTTGGAAATTTTCTCTTGCCTCTTAAAATTACCGTTAAAAATTAAAAACTTTCCAGAAAACTTGAAACAAAAAATCAAACGCAATAAAAAAGGGTTTTATTTAAAAATGTATCCTTCAAATCAAGATATGAAATAAAATCAGGAATTTTATTTTTGAAGTTGCAATAATTTTCTTTTTTTAGCAATTTTGTATTCAAAAGTTTTTGTTTTTGTTTAGTTTTTTGTTTGTGTTAAATATTTTTATAGATGTGTTGGTGGTTTTTGTTGGATTGTGGATGTAATTGTGTTGGTGTTGATGTTGGTGTTGGTGAACAGATAAACAAATGATTTTAGACGCAGACAATTGGGAAAAATGGATTAAGTTCGGTTTTACTTCTTTTTTGTTTTTGTTTTTCTTGTTTTGCATTTAGAGCAGGTTTGAGAGGGGATTGTGATAGGGGCGGGGGTTGAACATAGAAGGATAACAATTTTTATTTTATTTTTGCTGTGTTTTTTTTGTTACGATTTAATATATATTAAATATAAAACTTGTTTTTCTTTTTCTTTTTTAATATTTTTACTATGAGTTGTTTTTAATTCTGTTGCTGTATTTTCTTTGTTTTTGTCTTAATAATAGATTTAAGATAAATAAAAATTTGATGCCTTTGGCTAGTTTTAACTACAACACTACGAAAAAAAAGGAAATTAAATAAAAATTTGTTGTTTTTACAGAAACTTGGATATAATAAAAAGCAAATATAATAAATTTCACACCAAAAAGAAAGAAATACGATATAGAAAATAAATAGTAAATCGATTCGTATAAAAGTTAAAATGTATATGTATTTCTTTGTATAAAGTTGTAAAATATTGAAAAATTGTTTGCTTATAAATGTGGAGAAAATAACTAATAATTAATTTGTGAACTTTTTTGTTGTTGTGATAAAAGAAAAACGTTTCTTATGCGTTACTTCAATATGATTTACAGTTAATGCAAAAAACGCTTCTAACCCTGCATTTTATGGAGTTTTTAAGTTCAATATTCAATATATTATTAATTACTATATAGTTCAATGCATTAACTATTAAATGCATATTTATATGAATTTATATACAAACATAAATCGTAAAATAAAAATTTAACAAGTGTTTCATGATAGAATAAAAAAAAAAAACAATTAAAATGAAGTAACGAAAAGAAAGTCAATTGTCATTATAATGTTAGTGGTAAGTTTTTAGGTTTTAAAATGATCACATTAAATAAATAATATTAAATTTGTGGAACAAAATTTAACTAAATACACAGAGACACGAACACGTAAACATATACAATATTAGAATACTTAGTTATTAATATTTTTATATTTTTTGTGTGGTGGCATAATTAAATTAATTAATTTAATATTTCTTAACCATCTACGCTTTTTACACTGTCACAAAAAGTGTCAAAAAATAAGTGAACATTTCTGAGGATTGGAAAAATGCAAAAAAGTGATAAAAAATGTGTTCTTCAGTCTATTTTTCGTTTGTTTTATTTAATTATAAAAAATAAGCTTACGTTTGAACGATTTGTGGAAATTAAAAATGCGTTTTTCAGTCTTTTCTTTTTTTGTACAATTTTTGGTTTTGCTTTTCTGAGCAGCTATTTTGTTTTTTTTACACTTACCACGGCGTAAATGAGCTCCAGAAGAGGCTACATTTGTTGGTTGTTGTTGGTGTTTAGCAGAATTTTGATCAGTTTTTTTATTGCATTATTAATTAGTTAATTTTTATTTTATTTTATATTTATTTTTTTATTAAAATTTAGAAAACATTTTTTTTTTTGTTAAGTTCACAACATGAGCCGTTTTCGAGCCACAGCAACAGACATGACACAAAAAGACAGGACGAGAAATTAAAAGAAAAAACATTTTGTTAAGTTTAAATAAATTATTTCTATTCTTGTAACAAAAATTAGTTACTTTATTTGCTTATCTTTGAGACTGAAAATGAAAATGCTTAAAAATAAAAAAAGACCTTTATCCTATTTAAAAAAAAAGTAACAATAATTATTCTAAGAAACTTATAAAGCTTATCTTATTGATCGTTAATTTTGCACTCTATATTAATTTTGTAGCAATATTTTTTTGCCTACTCCGTGTTTTCTCTTTTCTTCTTCCTTTTCTCCAAATTATTGTTACTTTTTGTCATTGGTACTTCATAACATCTTTTATAAAACTTAATGTTTGTAAAAGAATCTACGTTTATAAAAGAAAATAAATCAAAAGTCATTCATAAAAAAACAACAACAAAGGTGAATTAAAAGATAAAGTTTTTTTTCCTCAGTTTCTGATTTCTTTTAATTATTTATTATTTTAAATTAATTGAACTCAAATCTTAAAAAACATTTGACAATCACACTCTCGCTGTCTCACTTGCGCTCGTTGGCGTTGTTTTATTATTCTTTGGTTTTTTGTTCTTTCAATTTCTAGAACTTTTCGTTAAACTTAATCTTAAGGCAACAATACTATATTGTTAATAGTTAATAGTTGTTAGTACCCGAAAAAAAAACCCAATACCTTAGGATAAAAATGCTTCTTAAAATATTCAAATTAACATAGAAAATTAAAATCTATCGACGAGCACTTTTTTGTATAAATAAATCAATGAATAAAAAATTAAACAGATGAATAAAGAAATAATTAATTATAGTTCATTAAATCAATCAATAAATAAATTAATAAACAGAGAAATATTAATAATTTAATAAGTAATATGCTATTAATATTAGCTAAATAATTAAATAAATAATGAAATAATTAAATGAATGAATAAATTAATTCAATCAATTAAAGCAGTCCAAATTTATTCAAAATAAAAATAGAGTTTAATCAAAAATTTATCAAAGAAAAATTGCATCTGGAATGAAAATTTGATTTCAAATGCTTGGTCTTTTGTTAATTTCTACAACACTTTTGTTAATTTCCTTGAAAAATAATATTCGAATAAGGAAAAGCTTTTAGTTGAGAATAATAAAATTATGGAAGAACTAGAAATAAAGAAAATATAATCTAAGTAAATAAAGGGAATGAAATAACATTAAACTAAGTAAAACAACAACAAAAAAGTACACTTTCTTACACCTTTTATCATTGAATAGATATCGGAAATAAGTCCTAAATAAATTTTCTTTCTTGGTTTCTGTTTTATTATTGCTTAAGCTCTTTCAATTGACTTTTATTGACGGTTTTCCTGCAGCACGTTCCCAATATTTAAACCATGAATTTAGCTATAAAAATTAAATTTAAATTCTAAAATAAAAATCGAAATTAAACGAGGCAAATGAAAATGAATTATATTATTAATTTTATAGTTTTAAAACATTAAAAAAGTAAATAAATAGTAGTAAGTAATGTTTGCAGAGCTTGAGACTTGAGAAAATGAGAATGAAATGAAATTTGCAGAGCTTGAGAAATGAATGATATAAAGAATACTTAGTATAGTAAAATTATTAGCTATCCAAATCTATCTATCTTTAAAGTGGAGATATTTCAGTAGACTTTTTGCTTTACTTTGTAGTAGCTACAGAAATGGAGACTCTTGAAATCATTCTTCTTTCCTTCTAAAAAATCAATCCATATATGAATCTTATGATTCTGAATCTGACATTTTGGTAATTTTTTATACTCGTACATCTTTTGTAAACTTTTGGTTCAATTTGAAGTCTTTTCCTATTCTATATTTTTGCTATAAGCAAAAAAAATATCTTTCGAAGATGATGATGAATGCAGTCTGATTTTTTACTGCTATCTATTGAGTACCTGTCAATCTTTAGAAAAGGTCCCGCAGATCATTAATAAAGACGGCATATAATATTTTCTATAACAAGCTACGGTATACAATAACATATCTATCTATACATTCTCTAAGATCCTCTAATCTTTAACTGTAGATTGTCCTAGATATTAGTTGAAATCTATAAACGTTTCAAGCTCTGCTGTCGAAACTATAATTAAATAATGAAACAATACGTAGTGAAATAAATTCTTTTTTAATGAAATATACCAAAATTTTAAACTAAATATACGAGTATATATACGAATATATATATATTTTTTTATTTTTATCATTATATCGCCGTTCGTTTGTCAATTTTTATTTTATATGTATGCTTTTATTTTTTCGTACTTAAGATCTCTTAACTGATTTGATTTGATTATAAACCTTGTTTTCATTCAGTTGTTTATTCTTTTAGCATGTTTTATTATTGTCTTTGTTTGTTTTTTCACAATTATTTTATCTTTCACATTAATACAGGGTGAGACGAACACAAGGAGGTAAACACTAGACAACACACACATACTCAATGAAGTGCTATCATTATTTTCGCTTTGGATTTATTTGAGTTTTAAGAATATGAAAAAAAAAACAAAAACGAAAATGGAAGTGAACGAAAAACCAACGATAAAGAAAACGAAGAAGATAGAAAAGAAGATCGCAAAAACACAAACGCAGAACGAATGAAATGTAAGAATTTCGAAGAAGTCGGACATGAATCATGATCAAATTACGGTAAATCGTAATCGTTTCCTACAGAGGCAAGAAAAGAAAAAGCTCAAAAAAGGAACTTAAAAATATTTGTGGCACATTTTGAATTTTTTGAGAGGCTTTAAATAGGTCCTTAAAATCTTTTGATATGTTTTGAATATTAAATTTAAATTAGAAAGAATAAAACAAGAAAAGAAAAAAGTACGAAATACGATAAAAAAATCAGAAAGATTTAGAAAATCAAATTTAGTTAAACAAAAAAAAAAAAAAATAGAAAATGATTTCAAGATGATTGCAAAGAGATGTTGCATGATATGCCACATATTAAATGACAAATGACAATGATATGAAAAATTAAACGAGACAAACGACAAACATAAAAATTGTTGTTTTTGTTTTTTTTTTACTGGGGTTCAGTTGTTCCAACGCACAAATGATAGACTACATTGAGGGGAGTCGGGGGGGGATTGTGGGGATGTGAACTGGGTGCACCCGCTGAGGGTTTGCTTGAATGTGTTTGAAGTAAAGTTGAACATATCGATACTTATAGTTTTTTCTTTTTTGCAATAATAATGAAGAGTTTTTGTAAAACAGTTTCTAATCGAAAAAACGAAGAAACAATGTAAAGCAGTAAATGAAACGTTTGTTTTGTTTTGTTTTTTTCTTCACACTAAATTAAACGCTAAATAAATAAAAATTTGAGCTTTTTCCTTTCATTGCACCAGCTTTGCTTGTATTTTATTATCTATTCAATTTCGATGTGATTCCTTGTTTGATTTAATAGGAAAAAATTAAAAAATAAAAGGAAATCATTATAAGCTATTTTCATAAAGACCTTTTTTTCAAAATTCCTTTTTTTATTTTTTGTTTTGTACTTTTTTTCGATTTTTTTAAAGCTTTCCTAACGATTTGGTGCATTCATGAAATAAAAATTGGAAACGCAAAACTGAAAAGAAGAAAAAATTCAAAACTTATAACAGGCGCGTCAGAGCTTCAAAGCTTTTGTGAGCATAAACTTGACTCGACTAAAGTTTCTTGCTTGCTTTCCTTACAAATCTCATTACAGTTAGTTATTTTAATTCCATAGAAGTGGAAGAATAAAAACTAAATCACTCGATTACGACTGCGCTAAAAACTTTGTACTCACTTTTCGCTGTACTCGTCCATGTGGGCGTACGACTGCACGGAGTTCTCCTCGATTAGGAACTTGACGCGTTGGTAGAAGGACGCGGTGACGGAGGGGGGCTGCTTGCGCAACAACACCTCGACCGGGTCGTTGGAGGAAAGACACATTATGTGCTCCGAGCAAGCGGGATGAGAGCAGCACTCGCTGTCCGAACAGTCGGTCATGCCATCTGTAAGGTGAAAGTCGAAAACATTTTTAAAAATGTGTACATGTAAAATGGAAAAAATACGCTTATGACTAAAAATATGAAAACGTAAGGGGTGCAAAGATTTAATTGAGACAAAATTGACAAAAAATTCAGAAAAAATTGTATAAAATCATGTCCATGATCAAAATTTAGTTATCATCAGCTATACTTTAGAATGGTGCTTATGAAAAAGGTTTATAAAAATGAAGTCTTCAATATTCTAGCACTTGAACTCTGTGGCGGACTTTGTGAAAAGAATATGGCGTTGTTGTTGTTTCTTTTGTTGTTATATAAAGTCTTATATACCTAATATTGAAACCCTAAGAAGTATAACAGTGAGCCAGCCAGCTGCTCTAAATTACAACAACAAACAAAAGTCGCCACAAAACACTCGCTCCAGATGTAACGAAAACGCAGATAATAACAACAACAATGAAAAGAGCAACAACAATAACATTTCCAAGAAGAGGACTCAACATACGTAAGTCACAAGAACAAAAGCAGTTCGAACGTCATTGAGTTGATCTCAATTTCCGTTATTTATTCTTCATTGTTTGAATTTTTGATAAAACGTCACTCACACAAAAGCAACCAGTTACATTTTCTGTCAAAAGGGTGTAAAAAGGGCCGGTGAGAAGGGCAGAGAAAAAGAATGCCAGTAGGCGAGAGAAAGAGTTAGAGAAGAAAACTAAAAATAGAGAACAAGAGGGGGTGAGAAAGAGTGAGGAGAGGAGAAAGAGATATGAGTGTGTATAAGAAAAGAGACATTTCGAACAAATTCTTTGGGAGGCGGGAAAAAGGACTCAAAATTACTTTCATGCTTTTATTTTTTAGAGTTTGGAGAGTTTTAAAAGGCATTTCTGAGGTTCTAGAAGAAAAAATTCACACACATACATATTTCGCCCCGCTCCCTTCCCACTGTTATTTTCACTAGATTTGTATTGTAGTTTGTATATCGTGAGTACAGAAGAGTGAATACCAACTCTTCCATTGTTTTCCTTAAAGGATATCTTTACACGTCCCTAACTCTATTGTTATCCTTCCGCTGTTGGTGAAATTTTACTGAATACTTCTGGAAATATAGGCATTTGTATACTTCCTCTTAAAAATTGAATTTAGTATCTTATACCTGGTTGTATAACTACTTGTAGCTACTTCGATATAACTTTTACAGACTCTGCTGAATTTTTGGTTTTTCTTAGTTTTAACGATTTACATTACAAAACATTTTCTTTTTAGGTTTGTTAGTTTCTCAGAATTCCTAGAGCGGCGGAAACTCAATTTTACGCCCTCAAAATTCGCGAGTCAGACATCGTGTTACGTGTTAAAACTAAACGTGTCATAATTTCGCACGGCATCACTGTAAATTTAATAAAGTCAAATCTACAGAATACTTGCAACCCAGTTGAAGGATGGTGTGTTGGTTCTTCTGTTTTCTAGGAAATCGTATAAATGACGAAGGAAGAGAATAAGAAAAACAACAACAAAATAACAGTAATAATAATTTCCTAAATGTTTCCTAGGAAAATCGACTTTCTTTATAGTATAGCGTTATATTGTTATTGTTTTTGTTGGAATGTTGGTTTCACACTCGTTTCCGGTGCTGTTTCAAGGTACAAGTATATACCACAAACGATTTCACGAAGTAGTTCGTTGAGAGAAATGTAATTGCAAAGTTTTTACGTGTCTGAAGAAAAGTTGCTGAGGGTGTCAGATGGTGTTAAAGGCTGTCAGATTGACTAACTGATTACGTAAGGAACTGACGATTATGTGTTGGATACGCATCTTCTTCTTCTTCTTTTATATACGCCGCTTTATAATTTGTATGTTAAGACTTTATAAGTGTATTTAGACTTTATAGTATACATACATATAGTATAAGTTTATACTATAAAGGCTTTTTCTAAAGTCTTTTTTACCGAGACACCCGTGAACACCTGACTTGAAGTATATTTTGAGCTACCCCTGAATGAGTCACCTTTGTTAACGCAATTGAACCCTAAGAATTCGTTGAAGTATTCTCTGAACTCTGAACGAACAGTGAGTAATTTTTTAAACCCCACCACAGAATTAAATTTTATACGAATAAAAATTGAAACAAATAAGAATCAATTCAACTTCTAAGTCTAAGCTACGAAAGGTAGTTTGTTTTGGTTTGATAGAACGAATGGGTTTCCTAATAAAATGGGCAGAAGACTCTTCGCATGTTATATCTGGTTTATTTGTTTGTGTTACTTACCACCATCGTTGTCTATGTTATCCTTGCAATTCAGTTCCAGGGCAATCGAACAGTCGGATCCGGCCCAGCCTTCAATACAATCGCAGCGATACTCACCATCCTCCAGGGTACATTGACCATGACGTGTGCAGCTATTTTCACAGCCAGCTGTTGAAGAAGAGAACAATCATTAAACTAAAAATTGCAGACATGGGATATAATTGCATTTTATTGATTGAATATGAATGATTGAATGAATTCAGGTGTTAAAACTTGATGAGAGTTCTGGGAATTGGTAACATCTTCCCGAAAAGAGATAATATAGAGGCATACAAACTTTCATGTCACACCTCAAATTATTCACGATTATTTAGTATATCCATTCATTCATCCATCATATATACATATATAGTATATGTACGCGTAACTATTGGTAGCTGTCGTAGACTTTTCATAGACTGTACTGAGGTCTCTGAACTCTCAGAGCTACCACATGTCGTAAAAGAAATATAAAAAATACCGAAACATTTGGCCAAATGTTATTCTGTCCGGTGAATAAAGTGTTTTACGCAAAGTTAATAAATGAATGTCTATCTGTCTGTCTCTCTCTCTGTCTGTGTGTCTGTCTGTAGGTCTCTCTATCCGAACATCAAGCGAGAAGCATTTTGCCAATGCTTACCAGCATTTTTTAAAACTTTGCGATGTCTCTTTGATGTGCGACAGTTTTTATGAGCTTCCGCGTGGTTTTTTTATTTTTACTGTGAATATTTAAAATCTTAATACATTTTTTAGCGGACATGAAATGACATCGTTATCTGTACGAGTGCATACAACATACACACACATATCGTATATACTAGTATATCTCTTGTTCTTTTCAAAAGAATTTTCAACGAATTTTTATACTTTTTTCCGACAGACTTTTTTTTTGACTGATGAAATCCCAAAAGAATATTTGAACATTTTATTCATTTAGTTAATACAGTTAATCACTTTATTCTGTTTATGAGACTTTTTATAAACATAGTAAATTTATTTATGGGACTACGCATTTCTTGTACTTCATTCAAGGTTTATATTTCGTTACTCTTGAAATATCGTGAGCACTGTTGATTTGATGATGGATTATTTTCAATCAGATTCATTAAATACAGATACATTAAAACATTTATTTAAAAGTTTTCCCACAAGACCGAAATGCGAGTGTAAGTTCAAAGAAATCCAGAGAAATCTAGAAGTAGAAATATCTGAGAGAGTAGGGGAGAGAGAGATCTCACAATTACTCCATGACATCTCAAGGAAACACAAACATCGTTAATACCATTTTCGGTGTCTCGAATTTTTTGTTTTCCTACTTTTGGGAGGTGCTCACAAACTATGGATGATGTCTAATTAAATTTCGTTTCGTCAGGAAAAACTTGAAAACTTTCCTGCCGCAAATAAATGTGTTTCTGTCAAGTGCTGTCAAACATGTAGACGTGCTTCTTGCCAAAGAAACTTTGCAGACAGGCCGAATAGCGAATCGAAAATTGAAAATAAACAAAGCAAAACCAATGAAATGTCAATGTCAAATTACAAAGTAAGAAAAATGCAAATACATACATACATATGTTAAGCATACACAAGAAAAAAAGCATGCCCCGGGTTCAGGTACAGCGTAGAGAACTACACCTTAACGGAAAATAAATTGAAACTGACAAATTATTATGCAACCAAGCAAAACATTCAAATCACCGTCAACTGTCACTGTCAGCTTAGTAATCAGTTTAGAGAAACAATTGGAATAAGAAGAACAAGAACAAGAATAACCATATGTATAGTAATAAAATTGAAAATCAGAGTGCATTAAATTCCCTAAAGAACAAGCATGATAGACACAAAATTCCTCACAACTGTCACAATACCCAATGACAGTCAACCAAGCAATTTCTTCAACAAATAAAAAAAAAATATAGAGCGAGTGAGAGAAGTGACTGAAGTAGTGGAGCAGTGGTGTTCGTGCAACCCTGTGGGAATCCAGAATATCCACTACTAAGTGGAGTAGAAAAGTAGTGCTTAAAAGTGGTACAGCAAGCTTATCAAAGCACTGTTAATCTCAGCCACTTCACGGTATAATCAAGCTCTGCGCTCGTCACCGCTGAGTGGTGCATGCGGTACTCCTCTCTCCCTGCGACATGAGACAGCACAACTGACTATTAATGTGACTGAGCTCGTTCAGTGAAGGCATGTAAACAATTTTATTTCTTGCTGCTTATTTGCAAACATCGAATTCGACATTAGATGGCGCTGATGTCACTGCCAACAGCAATGGCAACGGACAAACTGTCATGACATGGCAACAAAAAGCGAGAAAAATCGAGAAAAAGCGAAATTTTGTTTTCTGCGTCTCCCGAAATGTTTTCTTCCTCGTTCACTTCACTCGTATCCATTTTGTAGTATACACTTTGGCGCGCTGTGTTAACGTCACTTGACATCTGTCATTTGCAAACTGTTCGTTTGCTACTCTTTTCAGTGCTCCTCTGACCTCATCCACCAACCCAGCCTCCTTCTTCTGTCATGGCCTCTAGCCCCCCTCCAGGCACCACTCTTGGGTGATTCCATCTCGTTGCTGGGTCTGCATTGTATATGTGTATGTATGTGCGTGTTTCATGCTGCCAATATTTGTGGTTGTCACTTTGATGGCAATTTTATGTACGTAATGGAAAAATATTGGCAAAATATTGTTTGTCGTTTAGTTTATTATAGATGCCGGCAAGTCAGCCAGCCAGCCCCAGCGAACTGTCCTCATCTCCTCACCAGCTGCTCCACAGTCGCAGAATTCCAAGCTCCTTCCTTCCGAATTGTTTGCCTCTGTGTTGGAAGTCTGCGGTTTTATTGGCTGTACTCATGTCTGGCGTTGCTTTTTTCTTGTGCGTGTTAAAAGGCATCAGCAACAGACAGCTAAAAGTTTAAACTTTCGTTGTTGTTGTTTTTTTCCGATTCTTTTTATTTGTATGCTGGTATTTTATTTGTAGATAGAAGTTGAATTGAAAATATATGTAGATACATCTATTCGAATATAGATATATAAAAGAAAGTCAATAAAACAGGGCGATTCTTGTTTGAGTTTCGAAAGTGTTGCTTTTCTGTGCAACAGAAGTGTGGCAAGAAACTCCCTTAAAATCCAGGATCATCTTTAACTATCTAATAAAAAAAACTAACAAATAAAAGTGAAGTATTTTCTTCTATTAGAAAAGACCATAGGGTTTATTGATTGTGGATCCTTTTTTAATTTGAGAAATATTCACATTAGTAAAACGAGACCCGAAATATACCCCAGCTACTTTGGGACTACCCTCATAAAGTGTTGAAGGAAGAAATCTTTACAAGATTGTTTTCTATTTCGATATAATTAAATATATTTTCTTCATAATCAAACCATATCTCTATTTTTATTTGTGAACTTGTACTCGTTTCTGGCCCTAACTAGTCTGTGTCTGTCTCGATGTCTGTCTCAGTATCTGTGGCCGTGTACACGTAGTGACTTCAGGGAAATGAACCCATTAAGTGGTATCCAAAACCACCACCATGATCATCAACTTAGAGGTAAACATACATGCGAACATATGTACGCAACTCCCAAAAAAAGTATGCGTTTGAACAAAGGACCTTTGAACAATAGAGGACCTGTTTTTATAATTGTATCAAATCAATTTTAATGACACTTTTTATGGGTGAAAAAGCAACCTTCTTCTTCGCTGTCGTCGTGAGGTCCTCCTAAGGTACTTATTATATTAATGCTTATTGTCCTTATTTGTCGTTGTTCGGTTTGTCGCTATTCGGGTTGTTGTTATTCGGTTTGTTCTTGTATTTCCTGTCACATACTCGTGGAAGTCCTTCTAAGAGCCTCTAATCGAGTTGATTGCGTAAAGTAGAATGGAGTCATTTGTGATAAGTTTAAATGTATACGTGTTTCTGTGTGTGTGTGTGTGTGTGTGTCGAATAATAATCAACAAACTTTGCCTCTTTCGTAAACACAATTGACTTGAGTTGAGTTGCGTGTTGGCAGGTATTTCGTTGTTGTTATTGTGGCTGCCGTGTACAATATTATGGACAATAATGCGAGGACTCTGATGTTCGTATTGATTTTGTGTCGATGCGTTTAGTCCTTGTTCTTGTTCTTAGTTCATTTAAAGCAAATGCTCAAGAGCTCATTTGACGGCATAGATTATTAGTTTTATGATACACTTTCATTAATTATTGGTAATTTTGTTTTAGTGGCGGTTCTAATTTCTGAATTTCTGATGTCCATTAGAAGTTACGGACAGACAATTGGTAAGCATAAAATTTGAGGCGAAATGGTACGTTAATGAAAACTTACGCAATGTACAGTGTCTGCCGTTCCAACCCTGCGAACAGACA
Source organism: Myopa testacea (assembly GCA_949629155.1). Lineage (NCBI taxonomy): Eukaryota > Metazoa > Arthropoda > Insecta > Diptera > Conopidae > Myopa > Myopa testacea. The sequence continues at coordinate 9,681,049 of OX451345.1, read as the reverse complement.
CATGTTCCATTCTTGCACTGTCCATGTTCCGAGCAACGCGTGTCGCATGGCAACTGATCGCATAGATTTCCGGTCCAACCAGGATTACAACGACATTTGCCGGACTCACAGACACCATTTGGACCGCAGTCTAAACTGCAAACAGCTGCAAAAGAAAAGAAAGAAGAATGGAAAATAGTAATGAGATGTTTTAAAACAGAATATAGATGTATAGTGGGTATATAGTCTATCTATACTAATAATAAAATCGGTGAAATTGCATACTCGAATAAATGCGAAAAATAAAAATTTTTATAAATATTTACATTACTAATCGAAATTTGTTTTGCTACGTTTTTATTCCATTCCAATCGATTTTCTTGATTTCAGATTATACAGGTCCAAGATTAGTAAATAAAGTAGGAAAACTGTTAAAGAATGATTGCATTTTCTGTCTGCATCAAAAAGTTGTTTAAACATTCCACTTTTCCTGTTTTATCGAAAAGCATTTAATTTTGTTAAAAATATTAAAATTGTTTTTTATGGCTTTCTGTTATCTCTCGTTACTTCTTCTCTTCGGCGAGTTTTATTACCCAGCAGCTTGTTTGTGGTTCGATAAATTTCACCGACAGCTAAAATGAACGCCAACATTTATGACACTTTTTAGTGACAGCAGCAGCAGCGACATCAACAGCAAACAAAAACATCCCAAACAAACTTCACAAAATTAACAAAAGTAACAATGAAAAATGCTGCCTCGTTTCGTCCTCCGTTGACTTTATCACTGATACTGTGCAGTAACATAGCGAGTCACCTGCAAATCGATGCGAATGTTGTTGCACCTGCATTTCCTACTGGGTTATCATCGCCTCCATTTCGTGTTCAGGGCGCGCCAACGAAATCGATTGGTTTTTATTTTATTTATTTTTTTTTTTGTTCTGCTCATACTTTCAAACTTCTGAAGTCTGAAGCCACCGACGCTGTGCACTTAATAAAGCCGACATTTTTTGTGACAACCACCCGATGTTGGCCCCTCCTTCCGCCTTCCCCTCAACGCCGCAGACCGACTGGTTGACGGAAGTTTACGAGAGACCGCGTAGAGAAGGAAGCTCGCTTCAGCAACACCAGCAACAACCGGCAACAACAACAACAGCAAACAGTTACAATTGAGTGCCGTTTCTGAAGTGGGAGAGGGGCAGGGGCAGGGGGAGGGTACGACGAATGATAAATGCTGCATTCTTGAAAATGTGACTTTATGTCTTTCCGCCGATAGATGGCGCTCGCGTTGTCTATATTTTGTGCAAGTTACTGTAGTAGCTAACGGTTGCTTGAACGGTTTGCCTGAACTGCATTCATGAGTGGGTGGGTAAATCTGCCCGTTTTACTGTGTCCCGAGAGAGCTAGTGAGGGGTTGTGGGGGGTAAAGGGTCTTTTAGACTTTCCAACTGCTCAATATTTAATGTACTTCGTCTGGTGAGGAATAGAAAAATCGCGCGAAAAGTTTGCTCACTGAAAAAGTGGTATTATTTTAATAAATGTTGCAGCGAGCGATGCAGTAACGGAAAGCAAAGTAACGGAATACAGTAAGACGCAGAAAGAGAGAAAGAGAGAGGGAATGAAAGAAAGAGACAGAATGAAAGCGATGCGAATGGATGATAAAAAATCTAATAGCCGATAAAATGTGCTTATTTTGTAGAAGGCAGAATATTTTCAAGTAGTGGCTAAATTTAAAGAATTCGGTCTGAAATGGAATTTGGTCTGGACGTGGTTTTTAGGAGCAGACGAGGAATTTGCTTCAAAATCGATGCAGAGTATTTTAAAAGAATTTTCATAGAACAATTTCAGGGTTCATTTTAACCCTGAATAAATTCTTATTAAATGCACCTTATAGAGGACTTGTATTTTTAGTACAGAATCTAATTACTATAGAACAATTATGTATTCTAAACCAAACAGAATGGAATAAATAAAGCACGTTTAATTTTATTTTATTTATATTTCAGTTAAACTGTTTTTATTTTATTTTTATTAATTTATAACTTTTCTTGGCTTAAATCGATAAACTCTGGCTACCGTCACAGTTCAGAAGAAAGAAAATTAAATTAAAAAAATTGCGTCAAACATTTCTGCTTCCTTGGCGCTGATGAAGCTGAAGCTCCGTTGCATATCTCCTTGCTGCCTGGCAGCCAGAGTTCTTCATTAATTTGATATTTCATCACTCATTTTCAATTTTCCTGCTGTCTACATTTTTTCTTCGTCGGCTGCTTTATTTTCCGAGACGCTCTTCTCCATCATTTACTCGACTCGTGCTCTTATGTTCTGGGAACGTCTTCACCTTTGCGCGTGCCTCACTCGAGCCCTCTTTAATTTATTTCGCTCCAGCGATCCTTCTAGCTGCTGGCGTACATTTTAGACAGCATTTAGTCAGTTGCCAGTTATTCAGCCGCGCAGTCAGTCTGTCAGGTGAGCTGCTGGCAGATAGCCGGGCAACCTGCAGTCAGGCAGTCAGTAGATCGACGGTTTCCTGGAGGGTGGGTGGGTTGTGGACTGACTGTCTGTAGTGAAAGATAGACACATGGGAAGATAGACAGACTGACATTCAGGTTGTGGCAGGCAGCCGTTTTAATTTGTATTCTTGCGAGTTTATTTTTCACTTCTGCTTCAACCTTTGCCATTGCTGTTGCTGTTGCCGCTGGTATTTCTGCTGGTGCCTCTTTTTCTTGTAGGACCCTTTTTTGTGAACGCTTTTAAAGTGTCGACAGACAGGGAAAATAATTTCCCATTTTTCCTGCGTTTGTGTTTTCGTTTGCTGCTTTTCCATCATCCTCACTCTGGACGTGAGTTGCCAGAACTACGCTAAAAGCACACGTTTAATCGGAAGTTGAAATTTGCTATTATAGAAAGCGAGCACCTCGAAGGTTGCTACATGGATAGGGGGGGAGGAATTGCAAACCCATAAAACCCATTTCAAGGCAGACATTTGAAACGAGTTCAGCTCACTGACTGAGCGAGTAGAATTTCAGAAACACGTTGCATATTTCTGGGTGCTGAAGTATTAATGCAAGTTTAGTGAGCATTTTGGAGATGATTTAAATGAAGATGTTTGGGTAGGTGTATATATATATATATAAGATTTTAAATCAAACGCAATCACTTTGGCGAAGTTCATCGAAAGCAGCGCTCATCAGCTGAGTTCTAAGACTTTATAACACAACGTGTTGCATATTTTTCTTAACTTCTTATAATTATCTCTTAATTTTCTTTCTGTTGTTGGTTCATGTGGAAGAAATTAAAGTCTCACTTCGCCCCACCCCGATATATTCGTTGAACTAAGCTGCAGTAAAAAAGGCGAGCGGCAACCCTAATCCGCTTATCAAAGTGCAGAACGTATGAACGGGTTCATATTTACAAATAATATTCAAGCACATCCCGGAGCATGAGCAGCCTGATATCTTTAAATACAAGTGCATGAATGTGTGTGTGTGTGTGTGTGTGTATGTGTGTAAATATTGCTGTATGGCGTTTTGCACATTTCACTCGCTCATCGTTACATACAAACGCGGCTTTAGCAAGGACATTAACCTGGTGCATGCAAATTGGTTTTTGCATCCAAACTGAGGCGGGCGCTTCAGCCCCCTCGGGTGCCCTCCTTCGCGGCACAAGGATTCACCGTAGTCACCCGCATCAACGTGGCTGGTTTTGGATCCACATTCAGGGCAAACGTGGCTTTAATGCAAGGGAAACGCTTTAAATCTGCGATTGAGCTATGAATAAGATTGCGGGTGTCAGAGAGAGAGGGCACCACGTGACGGCGGGTGGGGGCGGTCCCACAATCCACAAAAGTAAATCATGCCTGCAAAGGATTGGATCCTTGAAAGCAAGAGTTCAACAGGAGCGACGACGACATCAACGGGGTTACCTTGTTGAGTGTTGCATGTACACGTAGACGACGTGAGGCGACGCTGTTGTCAACACCGAGGAGCAGTTCACAGTGCATAGCATTGGTATATGTTTGTGTGTGCGTGTGTGTGTGTATGCACGTGAGTGCTTGTTTGCATGTCTAGGACAACAAAGTTGAAAGATGTTCAGCACCAAAATTAGTGCGAGTAGAAGAGAAAATAGAAAATTAGTATCTTTTTTTTATTACTAAGAGCTTTCATGAGAGTCTGCTTGACGTCTTAGAGATTGAAAGAGATTAAGAAAAGTAGGAAATAAAATGAGCGAGACAAAGGATAAAATGAAGGTGGAGACGGTGACAGAGATAGCGATATGGAGAAATAGCGAATGGGTTCATGAGAAGGCATGCAGAGAGGGAGAAAACGTACGTAGTTTGGATGAGGGGCACAGAGGGCAAGACACGGTAGGAAACATCACTCAAGGGTTATTTTGTGTATGGCAAGTGGAAGATAACGGTAAAGTAAGGATGCAGAATAACCGACGGAAATCACAGAAATACGAGTAGCAAAAGCAACAAATGGCTGCTTTTTACAGCTTTAGTTCTCGTAGGGTTGAACAAGAATTATAATATTTGCAGAGGCTTAAAAGATTATTACGGACAGACAGGCCTTTAAATAGAAAGATTAGTTTAGTTAATGTTGCATTTTTGAACTTTCTACGATTGGCTAAGCATTTCTTGGTATGGTTTACAGAGAGCTATAATCAACGATTCCTTTTTTGTGATATTCAAGCCATTACTTACGATGACCAGTTTACAATCTACTTAATAAATTTCTCACATTTCTTTCCTCTTTCTATTTAATATTATATAAGTATTTCACTTTTATGTGATTTAGCACATCCCAAGTATTTTGAATAAAAATTCTTTCTGCATTTTTTTTTAATATTCCTGAAGGACTTCCAAGAGTTCGACCTTCGCACTCTGGCCTAATCACATCAGTGGTCGGTAGAGTGGCTTTGACGTTTATTCACTGCTGCCTGTCTGCACATTCTCCGGTCTCCGGGTCTCCGGACGAACTCTATTCAACGTTCTTCAACTTTGTGCCAACGACATTTTCAATTATTCACTCTTCCACTTCAGCAATGCAAATTTGCTCCAGGACATTCACCATCCTTGGCGTGGCTTCACTGCTCCCATACAGACATAGAAATGTCAAAGCAATATATTTATTACACAAATGTACGCGTATACACATACATGTAAAAGCATATATTTGTGTGTGTGTGTGTATGTCTATGCGTGTGTATAGTTGTCCTTAAAATTGTATACAAAGAAATGTAAAGAAAATGACAGAGAATCTTCAAAATTGCAAAATCGTCTGCAGTCGGGGTCAAGGACATTCAAGGAATTCAATTGGAGTACTGTGCAAAATCTTGCAATTATATCTTATTTTCATCATCCTATTTCTTTAAGTTTATTTTTATTATTGAATTTTATATTTGTTTCAAACATATTTGATGAACTATATGTATGTATGTATATATATGCTTCTGTGTGTTTTAAGGAATCTAAGAAACCTTCTGCTTTTGTAGCTTGTCTTTGAAAAATTCTTTCGTGCTTCCTAAACTGACTTCCACTGGTTTTCAGACCACAAAACAACTTACGATACAAACATTTTAACTGGAAATATATATAAATTGAGCTTGACCACGGTTTTGGCCCAAAGATTTTCGCCTCGCCAACTACTTACAATTGAAAACACTTAACCCTTTAGTAATCTAACCCTACAGTTCATTTAACGGCAACCTCTTTTATTTAGTCTCAAAAAGAGAATAGAATTCACTTTGATGCCATTTAAGACCGAAAGAAATAAGGTTGGTTAGACGTCGGTTACTTGGCGTGCATACTGAAAACCTTCTCAGCTTCTAATCCATTAAATTTTTAAGAAGAATAAAAGAAGGAAGAGGAGAAGAAGGGCGCTTAGAAAAATGGATGGAAGGAAGGAAAGAAGCCGAGAGGGTGGAAGAACCACGCGCCTTTAGTAAATAAAGGTGAAAAGCTGCTTAACATTTTAATTTATTTTCGAGCCCAACATCTACAAAACATAACAACCAAACACACACCCCATCGACACACAAACACACTTGCACACACTCATACATCCATAGGAACACCTACATATAAGCACTCAGTCAATCGCGCGTGTTTATTTAAATGAATAACAGCTCCTGTAGTAGAAGCAGAGAGTAGAGTAGTTTTTATTTATAATGCAAATTTTTCAGATTCTGTCTAGCAGATTTTCTAAATTGATGGGCGTCACACCCCAACACAAAACACACACACACACACAAATAAACATTCTACCTCATACTCAGAACTGACAATTATGCATTTTGTAGCTCCTACAATCGAGACTCCGCACTTTCTATTGATCATGAAATCTGTAAACACAGGAAGGTAACAAAACAACAACTGGAACTTAGTCAAAACCAGACCCTAGAAGACCAGTCCACCTTCTGACCAGCCCAGCAATCAGTTAATGCATTAAGCGAGACACGGGGCGTAAGTGAACGCCTAAAAGTATGCAATGGCAAGAACTGAGCACGTTTGAAAAGTTGTTTTTTCGTAATCTTGTCATAAAATAGAAAATATACACGGAACTTAGTACATACAACGTAGGAGAAAGTAAACACATCTACGCACGGAAACTCTGGCACTCATACAACCACATTTCTGGCGCCTATAAGTAGACTCTGTAAAAAAAGGAAGCATGAAGCACTCATGAAAACCATTTAATATCGCATCCGACGTGCTGTCAACTCAACTACATACATACATACGTATATATGTATGCGTGTGTGTGTGTTAGTATGAGTGTGTGGTGGTGAGCGGTGTGTATTTTGCTTGAGCGCTGAACGTGACAACATTTCAGGTAACTTTATATGACCCGGAAGACGTGCGCGGTACGAGGCCAAAACGAAACGCTTTCATGACGACCGTTGCAAGTGAGTGACTTTTGTGAGGTTTGCGCGCACCCTCCCCCCCCCCCCCCCCTCTCCCTCTCTCCACCTCAACTTCCTCTGTACTCCTGTGTGCGGTTTATATTTTTCTTGTGTCATAAAATTTAAGCGCCAAAAAGAGGGATACGACTCTAGTGGTGCATTTTCAGTGGTCTTGTTAGAGGGAAGGGGAAGAAAACCCCCCTCCCTCCCTCCACTTGTAACCCGATGCTCATGTCTGCAACAGTGTAAATTTGGGTTAAGAGGGTCTATTAAAAAAGGGTAGTTTATTACATTTGCGGGTAACGTGCAACTTAGACAATGAATAGCGAGGTTCAGCAACTGTTTCACGGGGACACGAGTAATGAAAATTAAAGGCATAGAGATGGTGAAGGTTGGTTCGTGCGACGTACACACAGAGATAAGAAATGTACTATCATGGAGTGTTTTCGAATCAATTCTTTTCTAAATCTTTTGTGTATTAAATTAATAATATTCTACATTTGAGTGTCTATTCAAGCTGTAATAACGACACCGAAAGTCGAGAATCTTCTGAGAATATCAATGTTGAAGTTCGGTTTCCGTTTCTGAGATTTGAATGATGTTAAATTGTTACAATATCCATTCTTTCGAAAACTACGAATATTACTACGAATATACTGTAGAAAATGTAATTTTATTAGAGGAAAATATAAATTTCAGTTAAAAGAATGATAAATACAATAAATACAAGCTCAAATATGTAGAAATACAGACGGAAAATACAAAAAAGAAATAAGATAATAAATAACACAACAAGTAATAAATACAAAAGAAATAAGGATCAATAAACATTGGAATTGGAAATGCAAGAAATTTGATAGATTTTAAAGAGGTTGACGTAAATATCTGTCATTGAAGTATTCATGTATACGATGGTATGTATGTATGTATATAGAAAGTAACCAGGTAAATACAATCAATGCAAACACACACACACACATACTCAAAATATGTCATGTACATACATATGTATATCATAGTATAAATGGTTTGAAACAGCGAGACAGAAAGAGAGAGAAGTACCTGGATATCGCTTGAGATAATCGATGGTCTGGGAAGCAACCACTTCAACCTCTTTTCACACATCTATCAACCCTGACCCGCCCCTCCCAGTGGAGGACGCACTTCTGCAAATACAAACAACTTATTTTGCTGTGCAATCGAACGCGATTGACCACAATTGAATCAAAGCAAATCTAAAGCACTTCAATGCAAACAATCTAACTTCAAAGGTTTTCTGTTGAAGACGTGTGATATCCTTCTTACTTATTCCTTGCTTAGAGATGCCATCCTTCCTGGTTTTATCTTCAAGTCTATAAACATGCTTTATTTGTTGTGCTTGTGTAAAAATTATATTATTTAACTTGGGCCACAATTCGAACTTTGAAATTCGTTGATTTACACACAAATAAGAGCCTTGTATAAACACCCATTTACACCCCATTCCCACCGCCGCCCACTCATATCGATCCACATCCTTACACATTGAAATAATTGCTTATGAATGCATGAATGCCTGCGTGCGTGTGTGTTTGTATTTGTTCATCGATTACCGCATTACTTGCAAATTACTTCTGCCTTTCGTATGTTAATTTTTCATCTGCATTCATTTGCATTCGATCGACCGATGTATCCGCTGTTGGATGCATTCAATGCAGCTGCACCTAATGTAGTTTATATCACTGAATTCCATTATATTTGAACTCGCTCAGATTCGGATTAAATGCATGAAAAACTTTTCCACCGATTAAAGCTGAGTTAATTTAGCATACGTTGTGTATGCATGAAAAACGTGGTATTAAAATCGCGTTGAGGTTACTTTTAAATTTGAAGCTACTTTTAGTCTAAAGTATAATTGCATTGGCTTTGAGTTTTTTCAGTTTTGATCACAAAGATGTAGGTCAACTAGTATGAGGTCTCATTCCATATAAACGAATGTGTTTCGAAATTTTCTGAACCGATTTATTTAGAGGAAACGTTGTTCAAGACGGAGGAACCTGCATAAAAAGACCTATAAAAAATCGGTAAAGTTGTTACCTATGCTTTATACATCAATAATCTTAAAACGCTTCCTCAACTCATCTCAGCTTTCGTTTTGCTTTCGTTTCAAATTTCCTGCTCAGTTTCCGTTCAAATTCTAAACGTAACTTTAGAATTCGCAATGTAATGGCCTCACGTGCTCTGTACAACATCAGAAACATCTATCCGTCCGTCTATCCAGATGGATCCATCTGTGTGTCTATCTGTCCGTCCGTCCATCTCATCGTTCATCATTCGTAAAATCAAAGCGTTTCATTATTCAAGTGAAACATTCGAGCAATTTATTAGATAGAAATGACAACCAGAGCAATAATAATAATAAACTATAACAATAACAATAACAACAACAACAACAAAAAACTACAACAACAATAACAGTAATAATAACAACAACAATAACAACTTACCTTGTGAGCAATCTGGACCAGTCCAATGACGTTCACAAACACACTGTCCGGTTTCCAAGTCGTACGTTCCATGCTCCGAGCAACCGGGCAAACACTGATAGACCTGCTGATCAATGGTACCGCAGTCTTCACCTTGCCAACCGGCCTTGCAGTAGCACTGACCGGCTACACACGTGCCGTGTCCGGAACACAAAGGATCAAGACAATCATCTGTTTTCGGCGTACATGACCAGGAGCAGGAGCGGGAGCGAATGCGGTGTGTCATTGTGTGTGTACAAATGAGTGAGCGGAATGCAGTTGGTTGGTTGGTTAGATGAACGGATGGAAGGTTGGATGGTTGGTTGGTTGGTTGGTCGGTTGGTGAGTACACATGGAAAGAAAGAGAATAAAAATAAGCAACATTCAAATGGAGGACACGTACAAAAGTGGTCATTAAAATAGAGCAAAAATGGGAAGAAAAGAGGGGGCCGGGGGCACATATCCACATTCATATGTTCGTGCTGGTGTCTAAGTACTTGAGTGGAAATTTTTATTTCTTTAGCGGTTTAGTCTTTTTTCTGGTCTTCTTTCTGTCCTTATTCTGCTTCTTCTTATTATTCTCCTACTACGTTTCCTTCTTCAATAGAAGTTCGATGTTAGTATGGTACAAGAGTTGGTCGGTTTGTGGTTGGTCTGAGTGCTAACATCTCTTACATATTTACGATTATATTAGAAGCTCTTCCTTTGGTCCAGTTCTGAGAACTTTAAGAAGATTCTTTTATTATAAATACTACGTGAGTATAATATATATTTATTGTACTCATAGATACTCGTGAAGCTCAATATAAACAATAGCAACCTTTTGAAGGTTCCTCCTTGAAAAATAGGTCTTTGAAGTTTTTCCCACAATCAGAATCAATTTAATGACTCGAGTTCCGAGCGAGTGAGTAATCTTTTTTACAAACTCTTGTTTTTATAATAAGTTTTATCATTATAATTACTTTTATCATCATTTGAAGTAATGTATTTAAAGTGTTTTTGCTGAGTTCAAAACGAAAACTCTTTTTCCGAAAACGGTTAGGATAACAAACAAATCTACACCTCAGGGTAGAAAAAACACCAGACCTTTTATCTTTTTATGGAACCTACACAAAGGTCTACATAGCTTTCTGGCAGGTTTTCCAGAATTTTTCCCCCAGACAGAAAAAAGGAAAACTTTTGCAATGTTGCACCCCACAAATGAGAGAAAAAACAAGATGTTTTTCCTGCTTGTGTGAGAAGGGAGCAAAGAAATCAAACAAACACTGTTAAGGCACCAATAAACTTACGTTGATCGCAGAATGGACCTTTCCAGCCACGTTCGCAGTGACATTCACCTTCGATGCAGCGTCCGTGGGTAGAGCAGTTGGGCACCTCGCACTCGCCGACGGGGATGTCGCACTCCGACCCCTTCCAGCCCTCCTCGCAGTGACAAACCCCACCTCCGTAGTGACCGTGAGCGGAGCACAAAACGGGACAGACGCCTGTGAAATAGACGACTAAGTTAGAAAAAAGTTTGACACAAAATTACAGAACAGTAAAAAGTTAGAAGAATTTATCTACGTAGTTCTTGGTATTTATTCTATATTTGATGATGATGTAACTCCTACCTAAAAAGGATGGGTTAAGAAAAGGATGGGGTAAATGGAACGAAAGGGTAGAAACGAAAATAAATGAGTACTCTACACAATTGAGATCTGAGAAGGACTACTGGAGGAGATGGAATTAAAGAAGCGACTCTTCTTGTGTTTATTTATAGAACATTACTTACTTTTTGCACAATCGGCGCCTTGGTAGCCATCAATGCAGTCGCATTTGCCCAAATAGCAGCTGCCACGCCCCGAGCAATCATTTGGACAGGTAGTGCTCACGCCCTCGGCTTCCTCGACAATCAGCGTCACCGAGTGAGCTAGCAACTCATCGTTATACACCGAAATGAACCATAGACCAGTGTCGAGATACTGTAGCAACGACACGTTGACCATCATCGTGTCCATGTCCAAACCAGGCAAACCGCCAGACCCATCGTTGCCACCCATGGCTGAGCGTTTGGTGAGCAGATGGTGTTGCTGTTGCGGTACTTTTAACTCCCAGAATGACTCATCACGTTTCCCCAAAGCATTGCCATCTCGACTCGCCATCAGATTATTCAAAACTCTACCACCTTCAAATTCTGGCTGTCTTTGGATTGGATTAACATCGACGTACAACTCGCCCTTTCCATGCATTCTTGTAGCATTCTGCATGCTCCACTCGGCTGTCGCTCGTCGCTGTCGTAGTCGGCTGTCCAAGCGACCACCCTTCACGAACTCCACGAAGTCGTACTGTGTCACGGAGGGGGCCACATTCCGGCGACTGTACACGGCGAAGTTAGCACCCCAGGGCAGTGTAAAGTTAAAGCGAATGAAGGCTGGATGCTTGTTGCGAAATTCCAGGTTCCAGAATTGGTAGGGCGGTATGTTGGCGTGGTACAGCTCGTTGAAGTCCTTCAGCTCGACCACCTGCGGCCACTTCAGATGCTGCTGCTGGGCGACGTACGACTGGTCCTGCAGATGTTGCTGGGCGAGCGACGAAGCTGCCCCGCCCATGCCCACAGCGGCGGCACTGTTCAAGCCATGTTGTGGTTGTTGCTGCTGTAGTAACAACTGCTGTTGATGTTGTAGCTGCAAGGAGGGTAGCAGCGAGTTCTGTAGACCGGTCGCGCTGCCGACACTGAAGCCACTACCGCCACCGGTCGCCGAAGCGCCCTGACTGTACGGGGTACTGTGATCGGAGGTGCTCGTCGGTATCGATTCCTCTGTGGGGTAAGCAGTAGAGATACTGGGTGAGTTTGACTTCGCGTTGGGGCCGCCGTGCAGATCTTGCGGTTGCGACTTGACGTCTTGGACTAGGATGCAATTAGTGGAGTCCATGTTGGGCTTCATTGAGCTCACAGCTGAAAAAAAGAGAAATAAAAAAAATATTAGTTTAAGTATATTAAGTCTAGTATAGTATATTAAGTCGATTTCTGGGGTGGTAAGGTTTGGGCAGGCTATTGTCACACACTTCAAGGTCAGCTTTCCTTAACATTAATCTATCCTTCTTTCCTTCTGCTTTAACTCATTATTTACTTCTATTTCTTTCACTTTCACTTCTGTTTACTCAATCTCATTTGAGTTTTTTTTTTTTTTTTTCTTTCCTTCTTTTATTTCTTTTTTTTTTATATATAAATGTTATATGTATCATATTGTTAATTTGTTATTTTTAATATTGTTTGTTAAATGTAAATGTATTTCATAATTTATAAATTATTCTTAAATGTTCATTTATTGGCTTTTGTTTATCTGTTTGTTTATTATTCTAACTCATTTGCACTATAAAAGATGTAAATATACATATCTTAGTGTGTACCAAAGTCTTCTAAATAAATAAATAAATAAATAAAAATAAGGAAAGTATAAAGCTTAATTGACAGTAAGTAAAACATAAGAAAAACACCCATTTTCGCATATCTATCAACAAACATACTCATATACTATAAAGTCCTAAATCGCATTTATCTCGTGCAATACTTTGGTTTGTGTCCTGGATAAAATGCAATCCAGCGCTCGTTACGAACCATCAGCACGTGGAAAAGAGGGCTCGAAAGAACCGCCTGGCCATTTATCCAAGCTGCTGAGCTCATCGATTATTAACATATGCTAATGTCCGATATCCAGCAGGCAAATTTTCGTACCCGTAAATCACGAAACCGATTCGACACCGCAATCATACGAAATCGTAGAAAATGCGAACTTTGTCGAAAATCGAGTGCGACAAACTCGACCCAGTACCGTCCAACCGACTTGGACAAGCCAGATAATATTTTAAAACTTTGCTTTTGTTTTTGTAGCTCGACGATTTGGTTTTTTTTTTCAGCGACTTGACTCTGGGGCTCTGTGTAGGATGGGTTTCCCTAAAGAAGGATCCCAAAAAAATACAGACTCCAAAAAGAATGAGTTATGAAAAAACAAATCGATTACTCAAGTGTGAATTATTGTAGATGAATCTGGGAGCAAGTGGAGTGCTGAAGAGGAGAAGTCGTGGAAAAATGAGAAAAAATGTGCAGAGTAGGAGAAAAAGTTTCCGACGTCTTTCGACCATTAAACGATTTTTCAGGCATTTTCTTTTTTTCGGTAATTTTTACATAACGAATTTTTGTTGTTTCCTTTTTTAATTTTTTTTTGTGCGCTCCTGTGCGCCAAAAAAGAAGCTAAGCGAACTCAAACAGCACAGTTTTGGCTCATAAATCATAAATTTACAGTCTTCTCTCAGTAAAGCTAAAGAATGGCCGTTTTAGCAGGGGAACAACGCTGCATATCTCGATGGGTACAGGTGTGTGTTTGCATTTGTGTGTGTGTGTTTGAGTCTGTGTGTGAGAGACGGTGTGGTTTGTCGTTCAATTCTATCTGTGTATCTAAAAGACGTGTCTCTGGCCTGCGTCGTCGTCGTTGGCGATGTACGAACCCTGGCCAAGTTTTACAACTGTGTTGTTTTTTTTTTGTATAATTTATTGAAAGGCGTGAAAGGTTATTTATGCGGCAAAAAAGTGTTTAGAAAGGCAAAAAGTAGGAGTTTAAATAGGAAAATAATGTGCCTTTAAGTAGCGATTTAGTTGGCTGTAAAATGGGCTTCGATGGGTTTGTTCAAGTATTTTGAGGTCAGGTCAGGTCAGATTAGAGAGATAAAGAGAGGGAAATAGTGAGAGGAGGTCGTCGTCAGGTGGATTTTTCGTAGATTTCTGAAGCTCTTAAAATGCACAAGAACTAAAGCAGGTAACTCATAAATTAAAGTAGATACAAAACTCATAAGTACAGAGGCTGAAGTCTACAAGTAATGAGAGTCTTAGGAAAAAGTTTTAAATTCATTTAAAATTAGAAAAACTTGACAAATTAAGTGTTTTATGTTTATTTTTATTGTTATAAAACTCTAATCGAAATTCAAGTTAATGTAATATTAATGTAAATGTTTGAGCCGTTATTAAAGCAAGAGAATTCGATGATTATTCTTCACAACAAATCAGTCATTAAATTAACAAATTTGAGTACACATGAAACCAGACAAAATGGTCTCTATACACATACTGATACAACATGCATATATACTTATATCCATATATATATCTATGTATGCGTGTGTTAAAGAGTATATATTTATAAACGTCTATTCGTGTCTATTGAATCCTTTTTAAAGCTTCGATTCAATTCCATTCCATTTTTGTGGTTTTTCGTTGCGGTTCTTTTAATTTGCTTCATTTCTTGTTGTCATTATTAACCATGCTCCACAATCATCATCATTACGGTGCCTTCTACTTATAATACCCCCTTCTGCCCACCGAGTAGAATGAAACAAGAACTGGATACAACAACAACAATCACAGTAGACGAGTATCATTATAGACATCGATAGAAGTCTGTCATTAAGGAAGAACGAAAAAACACACACATAAAAACTTTCAAATCACCATCACCACGATCATTCATCATTAATAATGCTGCCGACCTGCCTCTCACCATCCCTCCCCCCGTTCAGTTGCTGCTTTCCTCCCTCCCAACCCGCTTATAATAACTGTTTCGACGCTTCTTTCGTCATTAGGTTTTATTTATTAAGACCAGAGTAAATGGCCACTCATTTAAGGGTTGCCATCCTTGAACAAATATTGAACACTTTTACTTTTGTCTTCAATACAAATACAATTAAATGATGGCCATCTTCCGCTTGGAGGTTTCTTGAGCATGAACATGAGATGTAATGAAATGACAACACTATGAATAAAGCGAAGAAAGGATGAGGATTGTATCTGTGTGTGTGTGTGTGTGCGTGATTGGGTTAGTGATTGCGTCCTTCTGAGCGCGTCCTTAAGTGTGTTTGTTTGTTTGTTTATCCTTAATTGGCTCCTTGTCATTAGTGTTTATTGATATTAATTGTAGAACGTGCTGTTAATGGACCCGAATCATGAGTATCTACAAATAATTCTCGAACCAATCTTCATGGTCAAAGTTCAGCTTCGTATCGAGGCTAAAGTATCGATTAATCTGTTATGGCATTTAATTAGAATTTCAATTTCAAGCTCTTCATTCCTCATCTTATTACAGAATTTAAGTAAGTTTCTTGTCCATTCTATTACACGAATCTTCGTTCACATTCACATTACATTCTTAATTCGCATTCGCATTCTTAATTAACATTCTCTCATCCTTACTTCACATTCTTAATTCACATTCTAATACTTAATCCACAATCAGTAAGTAATAAAGTAAGTAAACCTGCACTAAGGATTAAACTCAAATTATTGCCAAATTCCTATCATTTCAATCAACTGTGATGTGGGTTTAGTCAATAAAATTAATGAATATATTAGCAAAATTTAATATGGAATTAAACGAAACTAAATTTATAGATACATTGTTAATTTATTGATTAGTGACTTGAAACGAATTTACCACAATTTATTCTACATACTAATCGAAATTTCAAATATTTTATTGGAATATTTGATAAATTTAATCCTTCATTTCACGTCTATAGTAATGCAATATTTTTATGAACGTTTTATTTGCCCCATTCAACCAACCCGCCCTCCGCTGTCGCCTTCTGTGGACCACAAACTGTAGTTTTTGTGCAATTCTGTGCATTGAACTTTTACATTTCTGCCACTTAAGCATATGAAGCGAATAAATTATAACGAAATAAAAATTATTTTTGCAAACTATTCGTCCCAATTGTTGTTAATAAATGCATTAATCAAATTAAATGCAAAATAATTGAAATTCGTTGATGAAAATCAATGGAAATAAGGTTAAAAAACGCTGTTAAAAATGTTAAAAATGTTGTTTCCGTTGTTGCTACCGTTGATGACGATAATTACGATGAACGCATCATTAATTAGTGAAATAATTATTTAAAAATGTTTAATAGTAATTGGAGCGTGCTTTTTTTAATGGCATTTAAAATTTAACTGCTGACCTTTTATTTTAACAAAATTAAATTAACGTTTAATGTTGCGAATATGGTTTGTTTTGCTTTTAAACAAAGGAGAAACAAATAAGTTTGAGTTTTCTCATTCGAAACAATTTAAAAACAACTCTTTGATGTTTTCTACTTTGAAGTTTTCGCTGATTGGGTGTAAAATATTAAACCATTTACAGGTACACCGCGTAAGCGTCTTAAAAGCCTTCAGTTTTGCCGATTGAATCCGTTTCTATTCCATGCGCTGAATAAAAATCAAAGCTACAAACGAGTCACCGACGACGGACTTCTTCAAAGAAAATGCGTCTTTCAAGTTGAAGGTTGAAAACCTTTAGTAAGAGATTTAAAAGGTTTTACGGTCGGGCTGTATTTAAAATTTCAACCCCCCCTTTCTAATGTAACCCAATTAAAGTACGCATTAATTACGTAAAACTTGGAGGTCTTATTAGAGGTCATCAGAGAGTTGACCTGGTTGTATTTTTTTTGCATTGCATACATTTTCGAAGATTAGATGAAACCTTGATAAGCGATGTCTGTAAATTGTATTAAATTGTTTGGAAATATTTTATTATAGAGACTCAGGTTATTCTTTTTTCTTTTGGCAACACGTCTCGTTATTATTTTAGTGCTTCTTTATTCAGGTACCGAATTTTTTCATTGCGTCCGTTTCTCTCTGCGATCTTAAGAAGGATTAATTTGGATTTTTTGAGGTGCTCCATGTCGTCAGTTTCGCTGAAGCCTTTTAATGGTGTGTTTGATGAGGTTTTTGTGGTTTCTTTGAATTTAGTATTCATAAATATCCACGATGCAGTGAGAATGAGAAATTCTGACCGAAAGATAAATAGGTATGTTTAATATACTGTATAATTGTATATGAATAACCTTAATGAAGGACTTTATAGAAAGACCTCAAAGAATAATTTAAAGGACTGCAATTTAGGAGCTTTTTTGGGTATTATTTTTAAGGGTTTCGATATTCGTGGTCGGTGGGTTTGTGAGAGATCAATTATAGAGAGATTTATAAATGATATATTTATTTATCAATGATATCTTCATATACCAAGGATATAATTTACCCTTTTGGACAGATTTAAATGGTTGTTTATTCATTGTAATATTGAAGAAATTCCTTAAAGTGCTTAAAGACATAGAAAAATAAAACTAATAACAATTCTCAGACTCCTAAGAGATTTGATTCAACCCTTAAAGTTTGAGATTTAAGTAATTCTTATTGACATTGCGGTCAGTTGTAACTGTAAATATACTGTAAGGATAACTTGAATATCCTTCATGCAAGCCTCATTAAGATTTTCTCAAGCGTTGTGTTTGTGTTCGTTAGTGTTAGTTTTTCACAAACACTTGACTGTGATTCATACCAACGTTATTTTTGTTGAGCATCCATTCAGTGGACGTGTTGTTGTTGCTGTTATTTTTGGGTAATTTTTTTAAAGCAGAAAATCAACAAAGTACTCGTTTTTTCTTCTTATGCACCCTTTAAAAATTGTTTGTTTTTCTTTTGGTTTTTCCCTATCTTTTTAGATGAGGGCTTTCAGTGTTGTAGTTGTTGTTGTTGTTTTTATTGTTTTGGGTTGTTTTGAGTTGATTTGCTTTTTTATTTTTTCTTTTTTATTGTTTGTGTTTTCGTATTTTCCTAAGTGAAAAAATAAATACAAGAATAGTGCGAAAATCCACTTAACCACCAACTACTTTTAACACAAATACTCTTACAGTCCTCCCCCTCACTAGTCACTAGTCACCCTTTCCGTTCACACCCATCCACTCAACAACAACTACAGCACACACACACACACACACACATCCGTAGCTGGCAGAAAAAAGTTAGTAAACAAATCAACACGCTTGAGCACGCTTCAACGCATTCAGCAGGACATCGCGTTCACCCACACACCGTCATACTCACAAACACCCACACATGCACACATACAGTCGACCGTCTGGTCTCATGTATAGTATTCTCTGGAACCGCACACGAGCACTTCAGTGCCGTTCCACACGAATCTCAGTTTGACAGCGCGGGATGAGTGAGTGGATGTTTTTAGTCACACTTTAATTTGGGTTTTTTTTTTGGTTTTTCTAGCAAGTATGCGGAAATGAATAAGAGTCCTTTATTGCTCTTAAGATGGACGGCGTCTAAGCAGAGCACAGCCACGCGTCGTCTGTAAGCTTCTATGCAGTCATACATACATGCATGCATGTGTACTTGGTATGTGCATGTATGTATGTTTGTATGTGTGGATGTGTATGTGACACATTGTTTTGCACGCCGCAACATATCCTTTTAGTCTTGCAGACTGTGTCCACCACAAAAGCTTTTAAATATTTATTTAGCGTTAAATCTATTTTGGAAATATTTGCAAACGCACAGCAAAAAATAGAGAACAACAAAAAATAACACAAAACCAACGCTCAGCGGTACAGAGAAAGAAAGGACTCGAGAATCGCTCGCTCATTCTTGTCGTATTTCTTGCTTTTTCTAAGCCTGTTAAAAACTGTACCACAACAGGACCACCAGGAAGGAAGAAAGTGAAGAAGGATTTTTGGAGGGTTTCTGTTTTTTTCTAATTTACTTGTTTACTTTGTTGTTTTTCGACCCTTTTTTGTTGTTTGTTTCAAAGCCTCTTTAGAGTTGTAGAGTGGCTCGCAGCTTAGTTTTTCCTTTCTGGTTGATGTTTCTATGTAGTTGTTATTTTAATGCTGTTATTTTTATGTTGTTGTCTTTATTTCGTTGTTGTTGTTTTATCTATGCAATTGCTATTCTGCCGCATTACGTTTCGCTCTAGAAGTTCACTCGAACTCCGCTGGAAACTCCATCAAATAGGAAAAGTTTAAATTTAAGTACTTGCTGCGGTTGTGATGCAGCAAATACGCTGTGTATTTTAGTTATTGTTGTTGTTGTTGGTGATGAGAATACCTGCTATTAAGCATGAAAGTGTTCTAGTGTTCTTACACTGCAGTTAAAATTGCCATTCGCTGTACTGATATCAATTTAAAGAGTCAATAAATTAAGACACTGAAGACTGTACACACTGAATAATAAAAGTGCCGTGCAAATACTCAATAATCTGCGTCCAGGCGGTATGAGGAAAATAAAAAATTTATTTAAAAACGGCATCAAGAAGCAAAAGTTGTTCTATAGAAAAGATTGGTTACAGATTGGATTATAGACTGGATTATAGAATGGATTGTAGGCTACTTTATGCAATAGACTGATTTATAGACTGAGTTATAGACTGGATTTCAGAACGGGTTATTCAGATGCAAATTATTATTTCGGTATTTATGTTTTTTATAGATAGAGACATAGAATTAAAGTGATCGGGACGGACGGATACAGATCTGTCAATATAGCGAGTGGTGCAGAACGTTTTGGGATGCTCTTGGAATACATGCGGGAAGTCCTCACTCTCCGAAACTTATGTTAAAGGACCATAATGTGAACCCGAAATAGGTTTCAATTTCTTATCAGGGAGTGCAACGATTGTCACTGTTTAGTTGACAGTAAAATAGATCGTGTGTTCAACAGATCGAATATATAAATACAAAGATTTTCAATCCACTACACGACTTCCTCGCCCCCGTTCTCTCTTCCTGAATCTGTCTGCTTGACTCTGTGAAAACAATCTCATTCTTTAAAGGCTCGAAAACCTCTCGACTTGCTGAACTTCAATCAAAAAATAAGCACTTACTGAGTTCTCTTACTTGCGAAAAGTCGCTCGAACAGCGTCATCCTAAAGCTTTGTTGAAAAAGGAGTACCCGAAAGCAGGCTACTCGAACTTAAAATCTCTCAATTGACACTTTAGACAAACCCGATTTTCACTGCTTCTTGCGATTTTCACTCCTCTATAAAGCGAACTCATTTCATGACTAACAACGGGCGCAAAAATTCGACAATTTTCTCCTCTTACAGAAAACGAACCTCTCAATGCTGAAGTTTTGGAAAACTTTCTCCGTAGCAATGAAAACATCTTCTGGGCACCGAAAAGGATGGAAAGGAAATGAGTTGGATGAGAAAAAGTTAAGCAGAGCTGGAAGGGAAACAAGAAGATATTAAAAATGAAATAAAAACGATGAAAAGTGAGCGAATTTATGACGTTGTTTGGATAGTTTTAAAGTGTTTTCCAATAAAACTGTTCCCGGAAAAACTGTTGAATTCGAAAAGATTCTGCATTCGCTGGATTAGTTTTTTATTCGATTTCATTTCCCTCTCCAGGGTTGCGCGGAAATCATGCTACATCGGTGTTTAAAAGAAGAAAAGCACTAAAAACTTTCAATTCCGAGCGTCAATAAGGACATCGTTAAACTTAAGAGAATAAAGAAGAAAAAGGAGAGAAAAGGAAACGGAGAGAAAAGGAAAAGTTGAGTGCACTTAAAGTGGGTGCTAAATATGCTTAGAATGATTGTAATGACGACGATGAATGGGGTTATTTTCTTTTTATGTCTAAATTCAGTTCATTTCAATTGCAGTTCATTTCACTTTCCGTTCTAAACGTGGTTTCAATTCTATTCTAGTGAATATCCTGGCATATACATTAATGCATTTCCGGGTTGTTGTTGCTGTTGTTCCGGTTTCTCGTTGAACTTCTGTAGGGATGTAAAAGATGTTCCCAGAATTAATGTCCTGAAATAATAGCTCATGCTTTGGCAACTGCAAGAAATGGCCGACATGGCAGAAGTCCTGCAGGATTAATAAGGAGACCAGAAACGTAATTATTTTCCTGCACTGACTGCGTGAATGTTACTTGTTTGTCTCCCTGCCTGCCTTTGAGACCCACCCTGACCACCCCCCATCCTGCACGAAAATAGTTCTAAAAACTTTAAATTGTCCTGTTGGTACGCTTCCTTTGTTGTTTGGGGACTAGTTTCAGGCAGCAGGCTTCGTTCGCGATGCCAACCATCAAGGGGAGAGGGGAGGAAGAAGAGGGGAGCGAAGAAGAAAGGATGACGAAGAAGCGATAGCCTACTTATTCTTTGAATTTATCTTCCCTTTTCTTGGGTCTTGCTGTATTCTTCTATTTGTGTAATTATAACAGCATAATTTATTTATTATACGAATGCTTTGGCCCAGCCCAGGATATGCTATGGACAGACGAACTTTATAGAAAGTCCTGTGCGTATAAATATCACTTGAACCAAGCTGAGCAAATTGGTCACAACGTTGGCCAGAGTGTAGGCCAGCCTTTAAAGCTCCTTGCATTGCTGCTGGACTGCTATTTTACGAGGGGGTGAGAGGGTATTTCAGAGGGTTGGTGCCTGGATGGACGACAATATTTTAGAAACTACTTCGTCGGCTATAACATGAACAATACTTCTTTAGAAGCAACAACTGCAGTTAAAATGTGTGAATGACGCGAAGAGGGGAGAGAGACGAAAGGAGAAGAGATAAAATGAACTCTCTGTCCTCTGTTCATAAAGTGGAGTCAGTCCATTCTTTCGGAATTGCTAACTATATACTTGTTTTTTGTTTCTTTGGAAGTAACACCAGCAAATAAAAATGAACATTAAATTACATTCTTCTAAAAGGGTCATAAAAATATCCTTCTCTTCTTCGTTTTTCCTGGGTTTCTTACAAATCTCAAGAATCTTATATGACATATATTAAGACTCAAATCAGAGGAACCGTCTGAATGTCGTAGCTCATATACATATATGGAAAGAAATAGTGGACATTAAGAACATGTATCAATATCATCGATGAAGAAGTTGGATTATATGAGTCCGTTATATGAGTTGGGACTACATAGTATGAGTCCGTTCTTTGACAAAGCAGACAGACACTCTTCTAGCCAGAAAAGGTCCATTGTAAGAGGACCTTCTTGAAGAAATAGGAAACGATCGTGGATGGGGAACATTGAAAAAATCACGAAAAAGCTAAAGAATATCCAAAATTGTGAATTTAATCATTTCGGGTCAATTTCACGAATTCAATGAAAAATCCTGGAAAATTTATTGAAGAATGGCGGACGTTTTTAAACAAAAATATGTTTTCGTCTGTTAAAGTGGAAATGTTGAAGCTTTGCTACTGTTATCATTGTAGTTGTTGTTGTTGTAACCAATGTACAACATGGGCGCGATATTGCTAGAAAGTTGTTTGCATTAGAAACCGAAAACGTAACCAAAGGAACCGCCGACAGCAGGCTGAATGAGTGGGGAAAGGGAAGGGTAAAGGAAACATGGATGTGGCCGTAGAAGCAGTACAACACATTTTGAGCGACATACGCAAGAGTGCACAAAATATGCCGAACACCGAACAGCAGAAGAGGAAAGGTTAAGAAACTGTGTAAGAGCGAGATAGAGAGAGGAATAGATTTTGGTTTTGAAGGGGGCTCGAAAGCTCCGCTGTGGTTTCGAAATAATGAGTGACTTTAAATTAAACATCGACTGGCATGACGCAGTCAGCGGCAACCGGAATATCTAAAGCAAGGATGTACCAGGATATAAACGAATACACGACCAGCGGCAACCATGTCTGCTAGACACACAAGCAGGCAGGAAGGCAGACAGACAGACAGGCAGCCTGACGTCCAGATACCTCAGTTGAATGAAGGAGAGAGAGAGAGAAAGAGAGAGAGAAACACTGAATGTTCTGCATAGACTGGAGTATGGACGATTCAACTGCGAAGAAACGGTTCTGGCAGAACGAAGGATGGAACGACAAAGTTAACGGAAATTTATGAAGCATTTTCTTAATTGCAGTTCCCCGAAGAAAATAATTTATTTAAACGACCTGCACACCTTCCAAGCCAGCATGTGAATGTGTCAATAGAAGAGACGAGGCCGGAGCAGCAGATTTCGAGAGCGAGAGCCACCGAGAACATGTTCGTGGTTCTGCTCGATGATTGATGGTTGCTAGAAAGAGCCAAATACACTGATACAACTGATAAAGTGTTTGCTGCTAATTGTTGTTGTTGTTGCCATTGCCACTGTGTGCGCTTCGGGTACCACGGCTCCGATATATGTAAGTTTGCCATAATTTAAATTGAAATGTCTTCCTTGCATTCAAATGGGCAAAACTTTTGTCAGACTTCATGTTCGACAGAGTGAGTGAGTGCGATGAGGGGAGGGATGAGGGAGAGAGAGTGAGAAATAGAGACTGATAGAGTGGGAAGAAGGCAGGAGGGCCCTGTGCATGGCTAAAAGAAGGTGGCGACGTTGGCAAGAAATACGTCTGTGGCATAATCGAGCCGTTCTGTGGTTGCTTCGAATTAATTTAAAACGATTTACTGCGTTTTAAACTTCGTACTCAAAAAGCTAAGTGAAACTTTTACAAAAGGTCTGAAGGATTAAGAATTTCAAGACTTTATTATAGTTATTGTGGGCTTAAGAGAAAACTCTGAAGGCGCCTCTAAAGCTACAACAATTTGCGGTGTTGAAATGTTAACCACATTTATTATTATTTCTGTTTAAATGTGCATGTATAATAAATACGAATTCAGTGGGTGAAAGGATATGTTTGGAACCCTTGAGCAGGAGAAGAGGATGATGCTACACAAAGAGGATGATGCTAATGTTTAGTGTTTTGAATGAAATCAAAAGGATACGAAAGGTCGAAAGGTTGTGGAGGATTTATTGTTTATCGTTATCATTACAATAATATCAATTTCCAAAATATTTTTACTAAAATATATACTAAAACTGTTTAACTGTATAGAAGCTCTTTTAATACTCGTAGCTATTTCCGTCTCTTTCCCTCTAACGTTTGTTAGTCATTAAAACTTAGTTCTCTCACACTTGTAATTAAATTAACCTACATTTATATTTCACTTTTCACTTCACAATTCTGAAGGGGAAAAGCGTTGCCAAATATTTTAAATTTGCGGCCTCGAACCCATCATCCGACACTCATCTGTGCCGAGTACTGAGTGTCCTTGCTGACGCGTGATCAGCCGTTAATCTAAAATGAATGGCAACATCGTTTCTCGTAATGAGTTTAAAATTATTTTTAGCACTAGAAGACTCTACTAATTAGTTTTTCGCACTCATTCCGAATTAATTTCAGTGAAAAATAATTCTGAATGATAAACTTTCGCTCGTTGCTTCGTTCATCGTCGTGTGCGTCACTCAATCGGGGGGCCCCACGGGCGCCATGAAACTTTGGAGCAGAACTTTGAAGTTTCCGAGTATGATTTCTGGCACGCTTAAGTAATTTAATGCTGTAATCAAGTGCTACAATTTGATAGCATTCAAAACGTTTCAATGCCGCCACCCGCCCTCCCGACACGGACAGGAGCCGGGTTTGTGTACTACGAGTATTTTGTAGTCCCTCCTTCAGTCTGTATCCAATTTCTTCACTATTCATTTCTCTCTCCCTCATTTACTCTCTCCTTTTATCTGTCCCGTTTACTATCTCTCTTTCCCGCCCTTTCTCTCTATCATTTTTTATCCCTCTTTATCTCTCTTTCTATTACTCTTTGCCTATCTTCAAGTTTAGCCAGTTCTTCGCATTTAATTTCTTGCTATTGTTAAAGCCCTTTGTTCTAGCTAATTTTTAGTTGGGGAAATAGGAGAATAAATCCATCCATTCATCCATCCATCCATGGATCATTCCTCGCATTTGTTAGCCTGCCCGGTCGCTTGTTTGCTTGCTTCGGTGTCTGGTTGCCTGCTGGTGGCATCACTGGCAAGAAGTGCTTCATTATGGATAGGAATTTAATTTAGCACAAGACAGCGTCGCTTTCTCTATACACATATACATGTATACGTGTGTGTGTGTTTATATCTGCGTACAGTAACTGCGATATTGAATTAAAATGTGCTTTTAGGATACCAGTGTTGCCTTATGTACTCGGGTCCTTTTACGCAATCCAGTGGCTGCTGGCGGGAAAGATTAATGGCGAATTTATTTGCTTACAAGAATTTAAAATTACGCCAAAGAGATTTATTACGACGCATCAATTCGCACTCGCAGCATTTGCTGCTTAATAGAATTTCGAATATCATTTGTCAGATAGAAATGGTTTCCAGTATCGTCCATTCGAGTTTAAGGATTCGTCATAAAAACTCATCAAAAGTTTTCATTCATGGACAATATTTCGCCATTAAATTGGAGTAACTGTCAAACAAATAAACCGTTTACATAAAACAGTCTAGCGAGGGTGTCTCTGATGATGTCAGAGCCCTCAATTTAGTCAACAATTAAAATAAATGACTGCTTCCGTTAGAACTCATAACATTTAATATTAATCCAGAAAGTTAAGCAATCGAATGGTTTAAAATGTGTACAAGTATATTATTATTAAGATCTCTACTGAAAACAAAGTTTAAAAGCTTCATGTCAGGATATTTTCCAACGCTCAACGGCCCTCAAAATGGGAATTAAAATTGAAATATTTAAGAGGTACACGTGTACCGACATCATTTGCAGCAGCATCAGCATTAAACTTAATAATCCTTAATTTAGCAAACTCAGACATAAAACAGCAAATCGAAAAACAGAAAGCAGCTCAATTTAAGCCTTTTCATCAATTGAATGCGTTAAAATTTAAACTGCAGCAACGGGAATTGAATTCGTGTTGACGAAAGGGAACCGGAATCGGAATCTGGATCGGAATCGTAATCGGATGCAGGCAGATATGCATAAGCTTCCTTCTCTCCCCGCGACTCTCCGACGCTCCTCTCCCGTGGCTCTGATTTACATATAAACATAAAAAGCCGCAATTTTCCAGAGTAAAGAAAATCCAATTAACCCACTGCGCCACATAAAAAGTTGCGACCTTTCAGCAGGCAACATTGTTGCGATGCAAGAGTTTCTACATAAAATTGGCGCTTTCATCTTGTATCAAAGAGGGAGAGAGGAAGAGAGAGAGAGATAGAGAGGTTGAGGAGAGAAAAAGAAACAAAGCAAATTACGGTGCTGCTTCGCTTGTTCTACGAAGTGACACGTTGTGCGTCCGACAAGAGCTCGTCATTGTCCTCGTTATCCTTCCTGCACAACTGTTAAAAAGCGCCGCATCTACTTCTGCTTCTGCTTCTTCTTCTTCTCCTTTTCAACATCAAGGAAGCAAAGAAACAGAGCAGCACAAACGAGTTTGCTATCGGGAATCCTCTTAAAAATCGATTAACCCATTTCCGATAACAACTGCAATGCGCTCAGTTGTTTCCTCAACTGCCAGTTGATGTTGCCACGTAACTGTTTCGGGGGCAGGCGGAAAATCGGGTGATGGGTGGTTGGGGCGGCGCACTACGCATAGCAGTGACGCCAATAAGGAGTTCAAATCAAGTTTTCTCAATTACCGAGCAACTACGGAACGCCGTTGACACGCTCTCTTGTTGTTGTAGGGACTCGTTGGAGTTGCAAGCCTCGATGAGATGTTTGTAGAGATTGGCTTGGGCTTGCTTGGTCTCCAACCCCCGCCTTGAATCTGAATTCTAATAAAATAAACAGTTAAAAGAGAGTGGAGCTGCCAAATAAATGATTCGGAAGAATACAGTTGCCCCTGAATGGGTATTTAAGTACACTAATTGACAAAAAGAAGGGAGGGTCACCTGAGTACTATTTCTTTTGCTCGTATCCTGTGACTATGTTTCTTTCTAAAGAAGCCTTTAAATATTTGTATTTAAAATACACGCGATTTAAAGGATTACTTCAATCAAGTTTACTTTAAAGCATCCTGAAAGTGAAAAGAAGTTGAAGCACCCTGTGTGTATTCATAATTTCTTTTATCTCGTCGATTGACGAGAGCTGATGCATTTGCTCCAGACCCAAGTCGATGGATGAAACCTAAAAGACCAACAGAATCCGTCGAGAATCCTTCGGGAATCCTTTTCATCCGCTTTATGAAAAGCTGCAGTGAAGCTGAAGAGAAGCGACCTAAACGACAAAGCTTCAAAGGAAGGGGCGGCAGGGGACGGTAGAGGATGGTTCTATAAGGGAATCTGCGGCGAATTAATTCCATTGCCAAAAGCGAAGTCAGCTGCAGTTGGCAGCCGTGCATGAAACGCGTTAATTTTTCTATTGTTGCATGTCCCTGAGCGAGAGCGCGCTCCACCTTGTGCACTCCAATGGCAAGGATAACGATAACAACACGAACAACAGCAACAACGACAACAACAAAAGGGTTTCCTAAGGAAACGCCTGCTAAAACAAAAACGCTGGCTCAGTCGCTGTGCACTGAAATAGAAGCCGCAATTTCAGAAGCCACATTTGACGAAAAAATAACAAGTCCACCCCAAAAAACAAAACCGACGAAAAATTATGACAAAAGAATGAATGAACGAATGAATGGATGGAGCAACGAGCAAGGAATCTGGCGACAGTGATAAAGAGTAGATTGCGTCTGAAAGAGCCGTCTTGCATAAAAGGACCGTGCATTGCAAACGGTACTCGTGGGCACACGCTCTGGCTGAAGCTGATAAAAGCCACAGCGGAAGGGGACGAGCAGGGATTTGCATAAAATCGGTGTCCATTGCGGCGTCCGGAAGCGGAAACGAAGGAGCGGCGCTAAAACTGGCGATTAAGTAAAATCCACAGCTGTATAAGTTTATAGAAGAATGAATGGATGGATGGATAGATGGATGTATGGATGAACTTTCTCCAGATTGAGAATCTCGTTAGTAATTTGAAGGAATTTCATTTACGTTAAGTTTGAAAATTCGAAAACTTCTAGACTCTGTTCACATCGGACATCAATTAAATTATTGCGTTGTGCTGCATACGTGTAAAATTTTTCAAATATCAGCAGGAGGCATAAAATACTCCCTGCTAGAGCTCACAACACTCCAAAAATCGCTCTCTTCGCAAAAAACAAACTTCGTAATAAAGAATTTCTTCCTTTGTTTGTCTAAAATAGAACCATGAAATGTAAAAAATACAACGAGGCAAATTCAATTGTATTCCTTATTGACCACTAAAGAACGCAGCAATTCCTCTCTCTCTCTCTCTCCTTCCTTTCACTACCCTCCCATACTCCACCCTTCTCAACACTTCAGATTTCTTCTCTTCTGTTCCTTTTATATACGATATTTTATAAAAACTTTATATAAAAAGCATTATTTGTCATGTTGCGTTAAAGGAGTGAGTGAAGGGAGGTGCATGGATAAGGACGGTGGTGAAGATAATAAGGAGAAATGGTGAAGAAGGGGGCGAGGACAACAACATCATCAGTCGGATGGCGTTTGGAAGCAATTCAAAGCGAAACCACAAAAGAATGCAATTCTAACAACTTTTCGCCGCAGCTTTGTCTGTGGTACGTGCACCAATATGACCATATACATGTATATGTGTGTGCGTGTATATGTATGTGGGTGTGCAAATGTACGAATGTGTGCGTGTGTATGTGCCATTGTGTGCATTGAACTGCAGCAATCTTTAAAAACTATTGCAAACAATTGAGAGGAAAAAATGTGGTGGATGACTGACTGTGTGCGTGTGTGTGTGCGTGTGTGTGTTTGTACGAGAGTTCAAACGTTCATGTGTGCGGTTTGCTATGCAAGCAATTTTCATTGATTTCGTTTGGGGTCGCCGACCAAAGTATGTACTCGTAGTTTATATCTCGATACTACGCTGTTCGATGTGAAAAGAGATAGAAAGAGTGGGAGGTAGTGAGAGATAGAGAGCGAGAGAGGCAGATGTGTGTGTGTGTTAGTAGATTCAGTGGGTGGAAAACATGAGAGGTTTGTTGTATTTCGCTGTTGTGTAGGTGCTGAGGTATTCATTTTCTTACTTCTTCTGCTTATAAGTATGGAAAAAGAGGATGCGATGAAGAGAGACAGAGAAGAAAGAGAAGAAGATTGAAAGAGAGAGAGAATATATTTCATGAGTTGCTCTTCTGTGTTTCAAAGAATGGCATACGATAGAAACGGTATAAAATTTAGGCCTCGTATAATGACATCTATACTATATTTCAATTATCGCGGTTTTTTTTCACTTTTTCCCCACTTTTCTCCCTTTTCTTGTTATCTTCATTAATTTGTATTAAGGAATGATAAAGATCTCTCTCTTTAAGATCATATATCTGCATATATTTTAATTATTAGTTAATCGGAGTCTTCAAAAACATTTCCTTTTATGAAAAACGCCAGAAATATATTCGTAAAGTTAAACAAATATGCTCAAAAAGCCAAACTTTCCTCTTCTTCACTTCCATTTTTCATAAGAACATTTTTATTTATGAGTTCTTTGTTGTATTTTGTTTGAAAATTTATATTGAAACCGAATACGTAATTTTTTTTTACTTTAAAAGATACAACAAACGAAATTCCTCAAAATTCCCCTCTCTCTCTCTCTTTCTCTCTCTCTCCCTCTCTCAGTCTCTGTTCAGTTTCTCGGCATCATCATCGTCTCACGCTTGACAACCTGCCCGCTGAAGGGTGGTGGTGGGGGGAGCTGCGTTTCTTTTTCCTGCTTTAATACAATTATTGTGCCGTAAATCACGTTACGCACATAATTCACAAAACTCCTACGTAAACTTTTCCACGAAAACAATTCTGCCGAAATTCCTTTATTTTCACTCTGCAAACGTTTCTGGAAAACTTTTCATACAGTAGCGTCACGGAAACCTCACAACAGATGCTGTAAAAGGAAAATACAACAACAACAACTAATAAAAGGGTTGCCAGCTACAATTTCATTGTCTGTTGTTGCTTCTACGAAACGGGGTAGTGTCACTGTTGTTCTTCTTCTGCTTCTTCTTCTTCTTCCAAGTTATGTTGTTGCTGTTTTTGTTGTTGTGCCAAAAAATGTGGCGCGGTTGACGTAAACATTTACACAACATAAACACCGTAATTAGTTAAAACTGGTCCAGGAGCTGATCAGGGGGAGGAAAGTAAAGAGGAAGAAGAAGAGGAAGCAGAATAAGGAATGGTGGAGCAGAATGAGAAGGAGGAAGAAGATAAAGAAGCAGCATTAGGAAGGCAATCTGAGGACAAGACGCACCAACAACATGAATAATAATAATAAAACAACGACTCAAATAACAACAACAGTAATAGAAACGTTCGTTGTTTCGTCCAAAATCATTCCCCCTTTTGCCCTATTTCTCTGTCTCTCTCACTCACTCATGCTCTCTTTCTCTCTCTCTCTGTTACCACCGAAAAGATGGCGGTTTCAATCCCGTGTTGATGCGTGTGCCACACCCAGTTAAGATACAGGATACAAACTCTCGAATAAATCGAAACAACAACAGAAGCAACAACAACAAGTATAACAGCAACAACAATGCACAGTTTAAACATAAATCGTAGAATTTCTTTAGAAATCGGAACTAAGAACAGCAGCTAAGTTTTGAACTTAAAGTTTGAGACGCACCGTAAATAGCGCCAGCGTCGACGTCGCCTTCGACGTCGCCGTCGTTTTCGTCGTTGTCGGCACCACGAAAGAGTTGCGAGCCACGCCACTATTTATAGCTTTAAATTTGTTGTTGTTGTTGTTGTTGTTGTTGTTGTTGTTATTTATATCGTTCTTGCTGTTGTCATATAAATTATTATTATTGTTGTTGTTGTAGTTGTTGTTTTGTATAACATTCTATTAACAGGGGCAACAGGAAGGAAAGTTTTCTTTAACGGTTTCCTTTAGCAAAGCAACAGAGTCCTTATAATTGCGTAGAAAATAATTCAAAAAATAGAAAAAAAAACGTTTTTTAATACATAAAAAAGTACCTTAAATTTGTTGTGAAATAGCAATAGCATTCATGATTCACTCCTTCATTCAAATGATTCATTCGAATGATTCACATTTATGCTTAAATCTAATTCTAATTTTCTTTACTTCATTAATTTATTATTATTATATGTATTAACTTCGCTTTTATTATCTGCAATACAATACAAATACACACAAAAACACACACTCACGTACTTTGTAGTGTATAGCATTTATTTGAATCTACATCGGATTCATTTTGTAGCCACCACAAAACGATTGCATAATAAAACTTTCATTGTTTATGGTCTACAATCACTCGAGATGGCTTCATTTAATTAATTCTTTTCATTTAATTTTATTTGCGTATATTTTATTTTATATTTCATTAAACTTTGCTTATTTCCGCACATAATCTACGAATTTCATTACACACACAGACAGTGAGGCACACACACACACACGCACACAAACGCACATAAATAAAACAAGAGCAACAACCAAACAAATCAAAGAGAAGCTCACAAAGACACACATATTTATATTGTACATACATATAGTACTTGTATATATGTACAAAGCGATGATTTTCAACAAATGCTTTTTGACAAAATTATTTAGCCACCAACAACAACAACAACAACAATAATAGTAGGGAAATAACGATGGACGTTAGGACAGCTCCCAAAAATGTGCACAACCAGTGTTGCATCACTGCGTGGGGAATACTTTATGATACTAGTTAAGTGATGAAAGAGCTGCGGGGAGGGGGAGTTGAGAGGGTGAAGGAGGGGAGATGTTGAAGTGAAAACTTTTGCTGTGAATCACTTCGCTTTGCTTTGCTTTGCTCGGTTGTAAATCACAGTGCAAGCAACGAACTATTAACAAAAGTAGTGAAGTGAATTTTTGGTTATCCAAGGGAGGAGCGTGGGAAGCAGGGGGGGGGGGGGGAAGGCGGGGAGGTTGCGGTGAAATGAAAATCATACATCCACCCACAAAACAAGCAGGCGATGCGAAAAAGATTTTTAAAATATGTACATATATACAGTTAGTTGTGTTGGTGTTCGGAGAGGGTGGTGAGAGGAAGGAAACAGATAGACGAGTAGATGAAAAGTCGAACAGGTGAACAGACAGACTGGTACTATAGGCAGGCAGACAGATAGACCGGTGAACCAACAGTAAGATATTCAAACAAACAGTCAGATATTCGAACAGACAGTCAGATATTCGAACAGACAGGCAGATAGTCAAACAGAGAGTCAAGTAGTCGAACAGGTAGACAAACAGGTAGACACGACATACATACATGTATACAGTCAGATAGTCAGACATGTAGCTATGATCATCATGATAGAAAAGTCCTGAAACATAAATTCAAGTGAATCACTTCTGATGATGAAACATTATTTGCTGGTGGTCTTTTTGTTGCTGCTGCTGCTAAGGAACAGACATTCACCACACCGACGCACCGCAGACATACAGACAGACAAACATTCAGACAGACAGTTATACAGACAGACATATAAACAGACAGACATATAAACAGACTGACTGCAGCAGAGTCAGCGTAGACATGCGGGTGGCTTTGTTGTTGCAAACACTTTATGTGACTATAAAATTGCATCAATGTATGTGTCTATGTCTATGTATGTGTGCGTGTATGCGATACGTTTCTCAGCAGTTTTGTTGTTGCTCTTAACTTTTAGTATTTCAGACACCGCACACAATTTCGCAGATTTAAATCACTTCAAAGCAACCTCCAAAACATGCTTCCTTTTTCTCTGTTCTCTTCGCTCTCCTTTCACCCCTTCTCCTCGCTTCTCTTCTCGCAATCCAACTAGCAAACTCTGGAAATAATTACGAATGTGTTTGAGTAATGATGGCAACCATGGTTGCTGCTATTACCGTGCTTTATACAACCCCAAGAGTCTGAGAGCTTCAAGTGAAGAGGTGAGAGTAGAGAAGCTGAAAGTTGAATCTTTGCCACGTGGCAACATAAAATCATCGCTGCAAAATGTTGCAAATGTTTATGGTTGTGCTTACAAATGAGCAACAACGCTTAAAACAACGCTGCGTGGCTCCGCTTGAACGCTGTAGATTTGTGGGGCCAAAACGAGGTCCTTCTGCTCGGCAGATGCAAAATGGTGGGGGTAGGGGGGTGAAAAACGAACATTTTAGTGGTCTCTTTTAGTGGTTTCAAATTAGAAGCTAATAAATGAGGGACTTTCAAATGAAGCTGCAGAAAAATCAGTTACTTGTATTTGAATTGAAACTGAAATAAAATTTATTTTAATATTTATGACTTATGAAAATGTTTTGTACAAGTCTTCTATAAAGAAATCATCATCTACTTTATGTTTATTACCGTTAGCTGTCAAGTGCAATAATGAAGTTTATCATGATCACAAAATATGTGTTATGAGACGAAGACATGTTTAGCGATTGTGATTTCCCAATATTCTCGTCAGATTTGACCCCGTTTAGTTTTAAATGTCGTTGAAAATCAGAAATGATTTGTAAACCTTCTTAAATGACTTTCTTGACCATGCAGACAGATCTAAAATCATGTGACAGATCGAAAAGTACGCCGTTTATAATAGTACTTCTTTCGAATTTAAGTAATTCTAGAAATTAAGAATAAATTCAGTTTCGCAGCATCACCAACTAATTAGCGAGTGGCGGATGTATGCTCAGTTCTTCTATATTTTGGCCTAATTTCCCTAATGAGCTCTATTCCAAGCATGGTTCTTACGCGAACCATTCACCGTACCCTGCACGCTGACCCTTCAGCCTGCCCCACACTTAATGAGAAGTCACATTTAAATTGGAGTCAACTAACAAAGTGTTTGGCAACACTGACAACTAATTTTCTATGACATCTAGAAATCCCAGGCGCGACCAACTGCAGTCACCATCAGCACCACTTTTGCTTGTCTTTATTATGTCAGGGTTGCCAGAAGAGCTGCTCCAATGTGCATATCATAATACTACTAATGAAGTGTGCCACTGTAACGTCTTCTTGTTGACACAGCATTACATTGGGGAAAATGTTGACGTACTCTCCTGTACTCCCCTCACCACCGACCCCTATATAGCCTCCTCTACCCTTCAACCCTTCTTCTTCTCTATCGTCAGCATTCATTTTACGTGTCCGTGTTCATATACGATTGTGTTTGTTTTTGTGTATATTTCTCACAGTTATTAACATCGCTATTTTTGCTTTTTTCGCTAATAAAAATGAGCACATACTCTTCACAAGACGAGCCATGGGCATCCATACATGGATGTACATATAATATATACAGAGTATATCTCTCTAGAAGGGTACCCTTCAGCACAACACACAAGCACAAGATGCCTGCATGTCCTGGGGTCGTTTAGTCCTTCAGTTTCTATTCGCACAGTTTCAGTGTACGTGTAGATCTAAATTTTTTCTTTTTGCTCCATTCTGTCATTAATGCAATTTGAAGCTTACCTGCAAAATAGGCCAACATGGCTGTTAGGACGACTGCTAGTAAAATTAAGGCGATACTCAAACATTTCCAGGAACATCTGTGTTGACAGCGTTTGTCTATGTGAAATCTGGAAATAGAGAGAACCAAAAGAGAGTGAGACAGAGTTAGCTAGTTATTTAGACTTGGTAAAGTGCAAAAAGGAAGGAAGAAAGAACGCTTTAAAAATTAACATTACAGAAGTGTATAAAAAGGCATTTTAGTGTAATAGGGAGATACTTTTGAATTCCTTTCCCTATCTTTGACAAACAAAGCACTTTCCCCCTCCCCATATTCCGCTGTATTCCCAATTTTCTTTCTTTCCGGTCGTATACGAGTATGGGTGTGAAAATTGTGGACATTGGACATTGAATGATAAAAGTTTGTTTGGGACTTTTTTTTATCCTGAGTGGCGTTCCTCTCACAATTTTCACCACCACATTAATTTTATAAGAACTCCGCCTGTAAAGCCGTACTCCTGTTTTTTCTACTACTACCACAACTACACTACTACTACTATACTTACACTACTAAATACATTAAACTGTACAATGGGATAGTTGAGTACATTATTTGCCTCAAAGGCACTGTGTATACCAGCGGTCGGGGAACTTTTTTAATCATTACCCCAAAAAGCTTATATTACCCATGGCGAAGAGCAAAAAAAGTTTCATTTTTACCCCCAAAAATTCCATTTTTACCCCATTTGGGGTAATTTACCCCGGTTCCCCGACCGCTGGTGTATCCGATTACGTCGACTGTAAATGTAATTTAATTTTAAACTCAATTCACTCAGTTGCTGTCCTCGAAGTTTGGACAAACAATTCACTGGCGTTGAGTCCATCGTCTGTTAACCGTTTGTGTCAATTATACTGTCTGTTGATCCTTCTGTTGAACCGTTTGTTAAAATATCTCTAGATCCGTCTATAAAACTATTGAAACCTCAATAGACTTGTGATTGAAATGTAATATTAGAAGAACGGACAAAATTTTCGCTGAAATGATGGAAAAGCAACTCGCTGTTGTTAGACTTTGTCATGTATTTTGAAAGTTAACGATGTTTGTTTCCAAGCTGCACTGATTTCAATCTAATAAAAATGCAAGCACATAAAAAAAGTGACTTTCATGTTGCTACTTCTTAAATCACTACATCACAGTGACATCTACTGACTGGAATCACAGGTAACATGGCACAGTAGGAGTGCTGATGCTATTAAAGCAAGAGTTTTTCTTCTCTTTCTCATCTTTTTTGATCTACTGTTGATTTAATTAATGTAGAGCTTAGAAAATGCAACACTGTAAGTGACAGCGTGTAGTGTTTGGAGTGATATTTCACCGGGGCTCTTCACTGCTGCATCGATCGGGTACGGGGAACAAATTGTCACCATCGCGTGTTGTCTGCCTGCAACAACAAGCCTCCTCTTCTGTTGCCAGCAACTTTCAACGGACGGAGTTGCT
The DNA here is from genome assembly GCA_949629155.1 of Myopa testacea. Classification (NCBI taxonomy): domain Eukaryota; kingdom Metazoa; phylum Arthropoda; class Insecta; order Diptera; family Conopidae; genus Myopa; species Myopa testacea. The sequence continues at coordinate 9,645,133 of OX451345.1, read as the reverse complement.
GCTTCCTCAATTAATAAACGTTTCTCTCGGTTTCTTTCTCTCTCCCTCTTCTTTCTCTTGATCATGTTCTGTGCAAAGTTTTTTAAAACGTATATTTAATGAAGATGAAGAAATTTAGCATAAAGTGTAAATTTATGCAAAACTTCTTCGCGGCAGACAAGCGATTGCTTTCGTGTGGCAAATAAAAATGCAAAACTAAGCAACGAACAACGGCCACAGCGTTGCCACAACGAAAGCCCTGGAACATTACATACATTTATTACTTTGTGGTTTTTTTAGCTTACACTTACACTATGCTTTTTTTCTAAAAAAGATGACACGACGAATCGCATGTAATTCGCAAAGTCGTATAGAAAAGAGCGCCCACACGAACGGTTGTTAACACGACTTTTGGCCGGAATGAGGTTCAGTTAGAGCGAAGTCATTACGGCAGGCTGAGCCACCGAAAAGAGATTTGAGAAAAGAAGATTTGCGGACATGGGGACCAGAGAGAGAGAGAGAGAGAAAGAAAGAAAGAAAGATTGAGTTGAGCTGAGAACTTAATAGACGATTTGCTGTTCTTCTTGATATAGGAAAATGCTTGAAAAGGGGAGTCACAAGATGGGGAGAGGGGCACACAAACTTAAACCTGGTTGCTTAGAATGTGAGAAGAATGTAAAAAGTTCCATGACACTAAAAAATCATCTGTGAATCCTATGAAAGGAGAAACTTGTAGAAATTTCAAAAGCCAACTAATTATAATCATTTATGTCCCTTTCAATTACGGACAATAACAAAAAATATGTGACCAAACTACGCCTCAACCACCCACTACTACTTATTATTATTCTTTGGGCTCCTTGTCAAACCCCGCATTCCGCCCTCCGCCTTTCGTTCACGACGTTGCGATAAACAGTAGCAGACCTCATCCAGAAATGAGTTTATACCAACTCCTCTCTCTCTCTCTCTCAACACTCTTCATCGTATCCAGCAGGTTCTTAGACAACCACACCCCGCACCTCCCTCTCACCTATCCACCCACATTGAGAGCTGCTTGTTTTTGAGGATTTCTTAGGTGCCACCAAACAGTGTTTCTTGGTTTTTCCTCACCTACACGTTGCTCTGTAGCAGCAACATTAATGTAACTTTATGCAAAAGATTTGTCATTGGCAGATGTTGTTGCTGGCATTGTTGTTGTAGCTGCAGCAAATTCATTCTAAGCCAAGTCGTTAGTGCTGCAATACATTCGGCTAAGCTGCACTCGTAGCAAGGACTTTGTTGCTGCAACAGTTCAGAGCAGCAAACATTGAATAATAAAGAACAACAACAGACGCAACAGAAGAAAGAAACAACTCTGCTAGATTTTGTGTTCTTGTGCAACATGACAGTTATAAATCGCTGGCTGCTGTATGACAACAACGACAACAACAACAACTGCAACAACATCAGTTGTTACGAACTGGCAGCAAAATATTGTAGAAGACGGCGTTGCTCTAAGTTTTTGCTGTTGCATAGAAGAAGCGCACGAAAATCCTATCTCCTTGCAAATGGAGGTAATGATGATTTGTACCTGACAACCATCGTGGAGGAACAAACAGGAAAACAGCAGCCACATATTGTTGTTGCCACAAATGAGCAAACAACAAGAAAAACCGATTGGTGAGTAGAGTAGTATTGGTTCTGGAGTCGTTTTGTTTGGGGTGTGAGCTGGGTATTTATTATTATTTATTATTTGTTGTTGTTGTTGGTTAAGTTAGCAACTCTAAACATTGTGAGTAGCCACATCTTCAGATGACGATTTTAACATTCATTAGAAATCAGAATGTAAGATTGTAAAATCAGAATGTTAAAAAAGATGAATAAGGTTCCGTTGAGATGCAGTTCAAGGACCCTACATTCGCAAGGATGAAAACAATTCCGCTGCTGATGATGATGGGAGAGACATTGATGACTTATTAATATAGGTCAATAGATTACCACAGTTCTATCAAAATTAACGGATCCTAATTTAGTAGTAACACATTTTCTGTTATTATGTCTAAAGAAGAATTGTTTTCATTCGATTCGGTTCAAAATAATTTAATCCATATTTTAATGCATTATTAGTATTCCTCTCTTAGTAAAAATTTAGTACTTTAGTGATTCCTTTCAGTACAAAAGAAAAACTATACATGGATTTCTTTCGAACCTTCTTTTTACTCTCCTATTCAAGTATTGAGCGACCTACTTTAATTCGAAAATGCTAGCGAAAACTTTTCAGTTGCAGTGTTAAAGCCGAAATGTATGCCTCACGTTTCGTTGTACAGTGTGGAGTTGTATACTTTACCTGGATGGTGAGTATGGTGAGTAATGCGGTGCATGCGCCGAATGTGACGTACGCAATGGAAAGCCGGGCATCACCAGGGGCTGTGAACCGCTCATCTGGCAGTGAGGCCCGCCGGGGCCGTTTATACTGCCCGGACCGGGGCCACCCGGACCCATGCCACCACCGCCGCGATCGATGCCTCCGTGACCACCCATGGTATTGTTGCCGGTTGACATACTTTGCGCCATCTGTTGTTGGTGGGCCGAACCCTGCATGGGACCCAATCTGCAAGGAAAAAGAAAAAGAAAGACCGGTGAGTTGAGTAAAAAATATTGCTTTTGTAGGGATAAAAATCAGTTTTCATTTATGTATTCGTATTGTTGTACAATAGTTGTTGTTGTTGTTGTTATTATTGTCCCTGTGTGTGCCACTTACAGATGCATACCGACGCGCCATCTAGTGAATTTATTTATATTGGCAGTGCTCGTTGTTGTTACTCTGTTCTCTTTGTTGCTCTCGCTGTAAAAATATTGCTGTGCAACAAAGCGCGAATTTTTAAATTAAAAGCAATAAATCAGCTCAGCAACCGAAGCGGTGGACAACAACAAAAAATCACCCACAGTTTCGGCATATTGTTGGAAATTTATTTGTTGTTGCTGTGCAAATTCGGGACCCGTACTCCTTGTTTTGTTGTGCAAAACAAACCAAAAAGTTGTTCATTATTAACGCCAATATTTAACGGATATTCGAGCGATAAACACGATTTCGAGCGAACAAACAACGACCTCGAAAAGTATGCAACATTTTATTTTTTTTTATTTTCATGGTTGCTTGAGTATACCATAATATTTCTCTCTCTCTCTTTCTCACCCTCTTCCTGTCCCTTTAATATTCTCCTTTACTTATTTTTGTCTCTTTGATACATGGTTTTTTTAGATACTATGAAGTGGTCTTCAAAAAGTTTGTCTATATTCTTCGAATCAGTTTATTTTGTTATTCGAAAGTCCTGTTGTTGACAACTTTGTTCCTTGCCCGTCACCCACTCACAAGTTCATCCATATCAAAAATTTATCATAGCCAAAGGCAAGCAGAAACTTTGACATCGAGCAAATATGCAGAAATTCGGTCAACATATTTGCAAGAACTTGTTGTTGACTTATTGTTCGTTCGATACGATGGCGAGGGCGTGGGTGGCGAAGGGGGAGTGCCACCACAGTTAGTGGCTTTTAAGCTAAGCTCTCTGTTGATTGCGACTCTAGTAACATGCTATGCTTCACTACCATGCTGACCATATGGGTCACCAGTGGTATTTGGTTTGCAGAAGGAGAGACGTCAAACTTTTTGAACTGCATGAATTTCATTTAAATTTGTCTAAATTCAGTTTCCTGAAAATACAATATATCGCTCACTCTTAGCATGTGTTCAAAAGAATGGTACACAAGCATCGTATATCTTATTACAGATATTTCTGTATTATTATATACGAAAATACGAGTATGTTCTCGTATATATTTATTAAGAGAATCTTTTAATAGCTGTTTATAAAACTGATGAAAAATAATGGTGAAAGATTTATTTGAATCGAGGTTGGAAAAAGATTGTGTGATAAATATAATTCCATTGAGTATATAGTTCTATGGTCTATGATCTACTGTATAAAACCTTATGTTATATAATCCTAAAAGCAGTGACATGGATGCAATTTATGACAGTATTCAGCTCATTTATCCTAATACTATACTATACGAAATAATATTGGTGACCAACTCAAACATCTCTGTCAATTATTCAACTATTTTTGATAGGGTTTTTCGCTACCTCAAAACCTCAAAAACACATACAACTTCTAACAAGGGAATACCTTTGTTAGAAGTTTGAGGGCCATCATCATCCATCCTTCTCCATACTCCATCTCCCTCACCACCCGTCTTCGATGTACCATAACAATTGATAAAAGCAATCAATTGGAACTCGAATCGAATATCGAATGTGAAATAAATGCGCATCGCCGTCGCGTCGCATCGAATTTAAAATCAATTTCAATAACGTTTGTACAAAGCGTGGCCCGCTTTTAGGCTTATGAGCGAGTGTGTGTGCGTGTGTGCGTGCGTTGTGGCGACTGTATTTTTAGTTCCGCTGCGGCGAGACACGCGCAACACGTGTTACATCACGAATTATGCAAGATTCGCTAAAGTATTCGATGCAAGAATAACGGTTTAAATGACATGTAGTAGGGTACCGTCTAGAAAATTACCGTTCTTTAGCAAAGAAGAAGTCCGGGAGTTTTATTTTTTTTATTTTTTATTGCTGATACTTAAGGTCGGTAAAAATTACCACAATAGAGTATTTCACTTTAATTGTAGAGTAAAAAAAGTGTACTTTGGGTATGTGTTCAGGGAATTTCCACCAAATATCTAAAGCATGAAACCAAACCGAGAAGGGAATATATATTAATAATTCTTATTATTACATATTTTCCTTTATATTATCCGTGATTTTACTGTAAGATGTGTGAGCGCTGTGATTTTTTGCCCTTTGGGGCGCACGTGCTCACAGTATATTAATTTGGCTGCAGATACAACATGGCGTCGGCTGGATGGGTTCCTTGATGGATTAGCTGTTGTTATCGTTATTATTTTTTTTCGTTTGGAATACATTTCGTCGTTGTCCATACAGATTCTGAAGCATATCCCGAGGCTCTGGTTCAGTGAAGTGAAATAGAACCCTGTTAAGCGGCGGACGAGGGTGGCGCCTCGTGGACTGGGAAACGTCGGATGATGGCTGAATGATGATGATGATAATGGAGGTGGTGGTGAAGATGATGGATTATATGGCAATGATAGTGACCGTGATGTTATTACAGACTAATCAAACAATGAAAACTTGGAACAAGGAAATTGAAATAAAACTTGAAGATCGAATAATAATAAAATAATCGTGGTTCTACTTGAAAATACTCGGCTACTCTTTTACAATCCTTAGGAAAGCTGAAATCAGTGTTGCTCATAAATAGGGAAACATTTGATAAATTCACAGGACCACAACCAAAAATTGCCAACATGGCGTTTGGCATTTTTTGTGCCTTTTTCAGACAGTGAACCCAGATTTTGGCTTTCGGCTAACTGCGGCTGATGCTCCTGGAAAGAAGCAAACAAACTGTCAGACACAAACGAACGCCCACCAGATGCCCGACACACCCACTCACACACACACATCCCGTTGGCCGCCATTGTTATTTATGCAAACATTATTGAGATAAACGAATTATGAAGCACAACCACATACATACATAAATGTATGTACATATGTGTGTGTATATATGGATTATATGAATATAAAGACACCGACAGATAATGCCACAAATATGTATATACGAGTGCGATATACATATATATGTGCAAATATATGTGTATGTATGTATGTGAATGAGTACATAAGCTTGTATACACACAGCAGCTCTTTGTACATTCCGCATATACACACTTTATACATATTCGTATACAGTATATAAAATTTTGGGGCAGACTACGGTCCTCCCCTCTCCTACACACCCTCCCGTTATATTGCCCACTGGATACATGCTGCGCCAACTCATATTTAGACTCAAGTGGAAAAATGTGCAGAAAATGTTTGGTTGCTTATCTGCATAAATATTGAATTACACAACAAGAACAAGAAACAACAACAACACGGTTTTAAGGACATCAATAATACAACAAGCCATAGCAACAACAAACAAAAAACGACAAAAAAGAATAGTAATCGCATATCTATGGCAACCCTAACGATGTCTATTCGAAGAGCTGCTTCTATCGTTCACGAGGACTTTATTATCGTTTGCGAAGCATTGCTAAATAATAAGGTAAGGAAGAAGGTAAGGTGTGTTTTTACATATGTATGTATGTGTGTGTGTGTGTATTTTGTCCTTCTCTTGTGTGTTATTTAGATACGCAAGAGACAAGCATTTGTGTTTAGATATACGAAAAATATGCCATTTAAAATGGCTTAAATGCCATTAAAAGAGCACGAAACTTTCGCTGCTCACGTCGAAGTCTCGTGAATTTATTATATTTTCCTTGGTATGTCCTAATTTAACTTCGTTATATGGGCTTTTTTTTTGTATAAAATACTCGGACCTGCAAATATTTAATGCAGGATTTGGATCTACATATTTGAGTGACAGTTAAATAAATTAAGTTAAAAGAGACATATTAAGGAGCTTGATTATTAGTTGATTCTATTATAACTGATTGATTTTTTATTGTTATTAATATTACGTATTATTTTATTAGATTTTTATTGTTATTATTTGTTTTTAATATTTTATTCTTATTTATATCTTGTATAATTTGCTCAATTTCTTTTCTGAACGCTGCGAAAGCGTTTATAATTTTCATTAATATTTTATACGAAACACAGAATTACAGGGTTCAAGCTTCGTTAACTTTGCAGACAGAAAAACAGACAACATGACGAAATCATTTAACATAATTAGTGTTGCATGTTTATGTTCGCCAGGAGCTCGAGGGCTACAAAAAAGACTTCTGTTTTGCACAAAAAAAAAAAACATACCCAAGCTCAAAACTCACCGTAACAAAAACAACAACATGAACAACAACAGAATAAAAAATGACTAAAGGAATAAAACAGACAGAGCAGAGAGAGAGAAGAGAGAGTGTGGTATATGGTGTACGATGACCGAGAAGGTGGGGTGCAGTGGAGAGGGATATAAATGAATCACAAACTTGATTAATTTGCTGCCCAAAGAAAAAAAAAATCCATAACAAAAAATGGAGAAAAAGCCGGCGAATTACGTGAAGCATAATTTTGGGAAACTCAAAATTTGCCAGTCTTTGCGTCTCTCTGGACCGAAGGGAGGAATGAGTTTGTCGCATCGCAACAGTTCGCAAAAAAATACTAAAAATAAACCGCGAATAAAGAAGAGAAAAGTGAAAAAAAATCAAAAAACACCCGCAGGGACGCTTTTCATGATGACGTTTAAAGCGGTGGAAATGCGACATCGCGTTCGTTGGTAGGGGAACTGCTGATAGAATACAGATACATGTGTCTATATAGTTGTATACATGTATTTTAATATGTATACAATATACAATAAGTATATTATGTATATTCGAATATATTCACTTTGAACGAAAGTTGATGGTTTTCACAGATTTTTTCATTGGTTGTTTGATTTTTATTTGTTTTTGCCGGAAGGTGTCGATAGTGATCTTGTTAAATATTCACAATAATTAACGGTATTATTTACTGTGCTTGGTTGGAGTTCATGTGGGAAAATTAAATAAAACCGGACCCAAAATTTTGCAATGAAAACTTCAACAATACCTGCATTTATTATACAGAAACATACACACATTCACATTACACACATCCATTAAATCAGTTCCTTTAAATTCAATGTTTTCAAAATATAACAACCGAATGTGAAGCTTCGTAAAAATTTAAATCTTCATTAAAACTTAATTTCACAGAAATCAATTTCAATTCACTTCTTCCCGTCATTATTTCGTATACGAGTACGAATTGAATACTCCAAACTTCAACTCTACGTTCACCCCCTCACCATCTCTCATGTTTGTGATTTCCAATTAAATTGTCACAGCTAATAATAGCAGTGATGGTTTCATTTATTCAATAATAAAAATTATAGAGCGACAGAAAAATCAATTTCCATCACAGCATCATGCATCATGTTGCACGAAGCATACAACATACAGCACACGACATACAGCTAAAAGTAACACTTGCTTTGCATTGTGGAAATCCTTTGAAGGAAAACCCACCAACCAAGAAAACAAAAATAAAAATAAATGGAAGGGAAATAAAAGCAAAAAATCACAGCTCAAAAAATGCTTCTTCACAAAATTCAGTTAAAAATTCATCCCTCACCTGCAGCTGTACTGCGGGGCTTTTTGCATCTCACTCGTATGTCACCCCCCCTGCCCGTTGCCCCTCGTCGACCTTTTCACTACTTCAGCTGTCATTTCAATTTATTGCTACATGAATTGCAATTCCCGTTATTTATTATAACAAGAGGGCGTACGTCGTCCATTTTCACGCATACGGGGTCGAGATCAAAAAGAGGTACATCCACCCTCACCATCAGCATCACCCTCCTCTTCGTACCCCTTTCAAACCAACCATCGCTCAACTAGTTATTAATATTTGCCTTGTCATCGAGTGTTGTACGCTGCTTGTAGCGTGTTTTGATGGATCTCCCACCACCGTCAACGACACCAACAACATCACCAACGACATCACCACCACCAACAACATCACCACCAACAACAACATTACCACCACCAACATCAACAACAGACAAACAGTCGCAGAAACACTCACGAAAGAACAAACAAACAAAAAAATTGGAAACTCAGAATTTAATATAAAAATACTTAAACCAAAAATCGGCTTTCAATTGTAAATGAAAAAAACGGGGTTGCTATTTAAAAATTATGTACAAAACTCGCCGAGTATTTGCTCCATCCTGTGATTTTATATGAGGTCATTGAGAATATATTTATTTTTTGGCGAGATTGGGTTTTCATTGATTTGTTTTTCTGGTTCACATCAACTGAAGATGAGATGAAATTAACATAATTAAGATAAGAAAAACGTTTTATGAAGTGCAAACGGAATGACAAATAACAAAAGAAAAAAAAATTAGATTACAGATTACAGTACAGTGTAGCTCAACGTGTCCGCTTTCACAGACATGAAAACTATTCGGCAACTTCACTTTGTCGCGAGTTTACTGTAAGTATAAGTAAAATGTTTCAAATTTTAAAATTCGATATTAAATTCAGTGGAGATGATGGATAGACATTGATTAGCTTAATAGTTATTCGGCAAGAGAGCCTTAAACATATATCTTCTTACTCTATATAGAATCTCCTTGGTTATACTATTCTCATTCTGACTTCTATCGCGAGTAGACTGTTCAACTTTATAAAGCAGTGACCCCTCAGCTCTAGATTGAACCTGGACAAAGATATTGGAGGTATTGAATATACTACCTTCTTGTATTTAGATAAAGTTTGAGGAAGTGTGTCTGAATGACAGTGTTTTCCCGACCTCCCTTGTCACCCGTCGAGGTAACAAACCAACTCGGATACATGCAACCCGTAACCCGTGTACTGTAAGTAGTGGTTGTCATGCTAACGACGCATGATGCTTTCGCTGTTGTTGTTATGCCATGATAACTTGCAACATAATCGTTTAATCTGCTTTAGTCTGGCGGATTTAATGCCACAACGTCCTCTCTCCCCCTTTCCCGCTATCACTCGCCCTCTATCTCTACCTTCGTCTCTCCACGTATACTTTTTCGTCCACCTCCGCTTCCAAACCGGGGATTTTCTTTTGATCAGCACCGGAAAATGAGTGGTGGTGCGACCTTCTTTCAGCCCGCAACCCTCATCGAAGGATCAGTTAATATTTTCCTTCATATTTTTATGGAAATTAAAATTTTTCGTTTTCTTTATTAGTGTCACGCATCTATTTTTTTTTCTATGTATACAATAGTTTCTTTGTTGGGATTTTGTCAACCCTCTAAAACCCTGCGTGCCCCCTTTGACCTCTTTTGTGGATTTGTTTTTGTTTAATTTTATTAGTATTTTTAGAGGGTTTTGCATTAAATCACAATTTTGCATGGATTACTTTGGACAAAGTATGGATGATGTTCGGGATCTGTATATAACCTCCATCTTTATCTGCAGGGGACGGGGACGGGTTTCTGTTTCGATTTTTATGTTTGTTTTGTTGCGTGCACTGAAATTGAGATGTTGTTTGTTTTGTGAATCCAAAGGGACGTTGCGGTGGGTGGAAAATGGATTCAGATGAAAAATATTAATAGTAATGATAATAACAATAATAGTAATAATAATATTTATTTTAATTATAATAAATAATAATAATAATACTTAGGAATACAGTAATAATAATACAGACAGTTCTAGAAGAACGTGACAAAATCTAACCACCAGTTTAGAGCATCTATTGTACCGTAAACGTATTAGTGCTTCGCAATAAATACATTGTTACGGTACTCAGTATGATGTAACAGGACATGGTAGGAAAAGCAATCAAGTACTCGTAGTTCAAGTCTCTAAATTGAAGCAAACCAAAAATGTTTGCACTTAAATTTGTTACCACTTAAAAGTCCAACTGACTTAACTCGGGCTGCCTGTTCAACCAGTCTCTCTGTCTGTCTGTCTGCTCTCTCTCTCTCTCTCTCTGTGTGTCTGTTATTCTTTCTCTGACTTTCTGTCTGTCCTTTCAATATTCTGTTTGTCTGTCTGTCTGAACCTGTTTTTAGTTCACATTCACGACTTTTCATTTCTAGACACGTTGCTGACACGACTGGCCACGACTTCATTCTTTCCTCCCATCGATCAAACCGAATTGCAGATTATTCCGGCAGCCATCGCAAGGGTACTCTTTTGGCAAACAAAAGGGACCCAAGACGAGGTAATTCGGTGCAAAAACCATGGGCAGCACGTACAAGTAGTTAAAATGAAGCAGATAATAAGCATACTCAAAGTACACCATAGAAACTGAAGTGTACGTGTTCCTTTCAATAGATGCTCACACACTCTCTCTCTCTCTCACTCTCTCCCTCTCTCCCTCTCTCTCTCTCTCTCTCTTCCTTTCTTTCGCGCTCGCACGGGTTCTCTTTGTCTGTAGTTTTAAGGTTTCGTTTCCTTATTTTTGTTCGTATTTCACAAAAACATGCTTCAATAATGACTGCATTTTATGAACGTCGAACGGTTAAACATTATGTTGGCTTGAATGGATGGCTTCTTTTTTCAGTAGGAGTGGCATTCTTTAAAAGGAAGATGGAGGAGCAAAATAACACAGCAGAAGGACAACTATAAGTGACTTCTTAGATTAAGTCAACAGGAGGTACTGAGAGGTCAGAAGTTGTTGTTGTTGTTGTGCGAGTGCCATACAGAAGAAGAAGTACAAGAATTTAAGTGGCATTACTTTCATGGAAAAGAACAAAAAAGTATTGAAAGAATCAGTCTTCAATGCTTTACATGTCCAGAGATTACTCATGCATGTTCAGGGAACTAAGGGCGTGTCTCAAGCCGAAAAAATGGGTAATTCAGGTATTATCATTACTACATATTTTGAGCTATAGAAAAAAGTTCTCTAAAGTCTTTCAAATCCAGTTCCAGTTTATGATCCATAAGCAATGTAAGTCTTTCCTTTAAATGCGTTATTAAGGAGTATATATTATATATTATAATTTATTTGGTGTATTTATTTGGTTAAGTCATTCCTTAAATAAGTTATTCAAGGAGGAATGAGTATTATTATTAAATGTTCATCTTTATTTAGAGATTTCTATGAATCTGATTGAAATACTGTGATTGCAATAAACGTTTTTTCTTTTAAAACTTGTTTTACTTTGAATACTAATGAATAAAAAGTTGATGATGACTATAATACGATACTCTTAAGAATTATTTAGAAGCTCAGTTAAACAGCCAGATATCTTGAAGAGGCGTTATCACAAATCATTGATTTTTATTTAGTAATTTTAATAAATTCCAATCTCATTTCAAGTTTAAGCAGAGTATCTATGATATTCTCGCAGATACTTTGCAAAGGATCCATCCAAAGTGAGGATACGAGAGGGCGGCGGTTGGTTGCAGAAGGAGGCCGAGTGATATAAAATCTTATATTTAATTAAAAATATTTAATAGTTCAAGCTGTGGATCGCAATTTTAACATTTAACAGTCACAGAATCTTGTGCAGAGCTTCATGCATATAAATCGAAGTGTTTATAGTCTTAGTTGAGTGTATAGACATTTCTTCTTCTTCTTCTTCTCTTAATAGATATATATTTTTTTCTTCTTTTCTCAATGCAAGTCCAGCACAAAAGCTATTTTCTTATACTTATCAACGACTGGGCGTGATATCAACAACAACAACAACAACAACTGCTGCTGTTTAACATTCAAAGCGATCTACTCAAGTATATACTGCTGTTGTTGTAGTTGTTGTTGTTTTCGCGTTTGCTTTTCATCTAATTAGCATTTTTTATGCATTTGTATATCTCGAGTCAGTGTGATTCGAGACGACGTCAACGTCGACGTCGCTGCTTCATGATGTCTTTACACATTAACCTAGTTTTGTTGTTGTTGTTGTTTTTGGGTGTGGGCTTGTGTTTTCACCCTGTGACATAATAGTCAAATGTCTTTTATGTGTTGTTGACACCCTGTTAAGCGCCAAGGAATATTAAAATTCTACGCATATCGATTATCTTCATTCCCCCTCCCACTCCGCTCCACAATGCTTTTGTCTTTTATTCTGTTTTCTGTTGAAAGAATGACCCCCGTCTCCCTCCTCTCCCTACGATACGGTGCGCCGCCGGATGTGGATCAGCTTCCGAAATTTATTCAAGGATGTCGGCGAAAACGAACGAAATTTTTACAATTGAGTAGATTTTGGCAAACAAAAAATGGGTCAAAGTTGATAGAGCCAACTGCACTCCACTGCGGATGGAGAACAAAGCAGACCCGCGGATGTGGAGGCGGTGCCTGAATTTCAGTCACTATTTGTTGCTAGTTCGGGGTTCGAGGTGGAGAATTTCTGGAGGAAAGAGAATTAAAACCTCTCTTCGAAGTGCTGTTTTTTCATTATAATGCTTGAACGGATGTTGTTGAGCCATGTTTCACTTCCGGCAGATTAGTTCAGTTGATTATGGTTACTGTGAGCCAAGCAACTTCTCTCGTGACCAACAAAGTGTACTGTCCAACTTAGCTCATCATGGTTACTAGTAAATTATAAACCCTGACATGTTTATAGCTCACCTTGCAGAGGTTGTCATAAAATTGTCATGAAGCGGTACTTCACTCAGGTGCTTCAACAATCTTCTTCACCTATGAACCACACTCGAGACGAATAATAAACTGTCAAAGTGTGTTTGACACTAATTATGATTAGTTAAGTTTTCAATAATAACAACAACAACAACACAGTAATAGAAACCCGACGCACATCAATTGTTCACTCTACTGCCTTATTTTATGGGTTTTTCCATGAGTATCCGTAAGAAACACTCTCGCCTTGTATAAAAATCCATCGAAAATCATGGGTTCACATGGGAGTGTGAAAAAGAAATCTCAGATTTACCGAAAATTATACGGGCTTCCTTTTTATACAATAAACAGTTGTTGTGTTCGTCGCCAGTTCGAGTCTATTAAATTTCATTACATGCTTCTTATTCTTCTTCTTCTTCTTGTTGCAGACGCAACTCTTTCTTAATTAATTTCATTGAGACTCCTAATTTGAGGCACAAAAGAAGAAGAAGAAAAAAAAGGGAAAAAAAGAAAGGAGCTTCGAAAAGAAAGGGAAACAACTGTTGTTGTTGTTGTCCCATTTAGTCGGCTTTCATTTAATAATTACAGGGCATCAACAGGGACTCGAAATGAGCGAGTGTCGCCTCCTTACCTCCCTCCCTGCATCGCTGCGATCTCCTATCGCATCATACATCGCATAATACATCACATATCACACATCACATCACTACACTTTGACGATACTGTTTGTAGAGTTGCCACAAATAGGGTTCCATTCGGGTTGGTTTTTTCCTGTGCTTTCATTTGTAGCAGCTGCCTGGCTTCTAATCACGTTGATGCTCGTAACTCGTCACAAAGACGATTCAACATTCAAGTGTATAAAACTATTCAAAAATATAACGAAGGGGCATCGCTCTTCTTCTTGTTGTTGTTGTTGTTGTTGTTTGTAATGATGACAATGGACACGATGAGGCATTCGGTGTTATTGTTACTGTTAGTTTTATTGTTGTTGTTGTGTCGTTCCGTTTTATGTCAGGAGTAAAGATTGAAATCTGCAAACGGCGGAGGTCGAACAACCATGCAACCATCCGATCGACCGAATGACCCATCTACCTGCATAAATTTAACACGTTTCGGGGCTCGTCGATTGGTACCCGTGCAACGCAGTTTATTTACGGTTTATTGAGTGTTTTTGCTGTTGTTGTATAGAAAAATGTACGAAATGAAAGACGAAGATTCTTGAATAATTTCATGTATCGTAGGTTGTGAAATTTTACCAGCTGAAACATTGAATTGAACCATTGAACTGAATATTGAATAAATTATTGTAAGAATTGTGTAATATATCACAGTGTTCATTTACTCTTCAGTCTTAATTCAAAACCGAGATGGAGAGACTAAACTTGGAAATAAAAGTTGTGTACTTTAAATTCGTTCATTGAAAACGTTTTCTATTCCTTCGTTTATTCAAAATGTATCACAATTTTAATTCAAAAGAACAAAGAACGTCCTTTTCATATTTTTCTGCAGTCGAAAGTAATGTTTTTTACGTCCTTCCAACTCGGTTTGAAAATAATTTGTTCTTTCGCAATATCTCTCTCCCCCTCTTTCTCTCTCCCACTCTGTGTCGGTCTCTCTCTCTAACATTCTATCATCTCTAAATGGAGTATTTTAAACGCCATTAAAGTCGCCACACCCACGATTCAATTCTATGCAACGCATACCAAGTAGTTGTAAGATACAATTGGGGGGATACTCTACCCCCCGTGCCCCTCACTCCAGCCCCATTTCAGTACACACCATTGACTCATGATGACCCAGCAGCGTGGAGTCCTGTACTCATTGTTCACAGGATTTCCATAGAATACCTACAAATAAGCAACAGTTTTAACAGAAGTACGACAACAACAACTGCGATGACGACAGTAACAAGTAGAACAATAATAACAACAACAACGACGACGACGACAATACAAAAACAATCAGAATTACAGAACACTGCTAACAACACCCACGGGATCGGGTGTTTTTTTCCTTTGTCCTTGGATAAATAATATCCCAATTTTGTGTTCATTTTCATTTTTATTTTCCTCAGGTTCCGTATTTCTCTTTCTCTTGCTATCTTCTTCTCACGCATTCACTGTCTCTCTTTCACTCGCTCTCCCATACTCTGTCTTCATCACTCTCTCTCTCTCTCTCTCTCCAACTTTCTTTCTTTCCGTTTCTATTGTTTTATGATATTTTTTTGGAAAATGTTTATTTTATGATTCTGTTTACATGGAATTTTTAAAAGTGTTTTTTTTTCTTTGTAGGGAGTCCTTCAGCGAGGAGCTCTACAAGCATTCGTTGGCCTGAATTGAATATTATAAAATATATTATTTTCGCTTTTGTGAATTGGCATCGGATTGATTGCTGGATTCATGTTTTCAATATAATTACATTTGACCTGAAACTTGATGCGTTTTGAGAAAGGACTAAAAATTTAAATTGGAGTTTTTCAACTACTCGCCTTTTATTCTATATTATTTTTGTCAATCAGTATACTTGTTTTGTATATTAGGACATGAAAAGCCTTTAAAATGGAAAAGTATGAAGTTTTGTTATTTTCTTCCTTTTTTGAATCGTTTTTGCTCGTTTTTATTTAATTTTATTCATTTTTGTTATAGTTTATTTTTAGTGTTGTCAAAATAACGCTTCATGGATTATAATTGGAATTATTACTTTCTTCATTATTATTATTATATCATAATTATTATTACGCTTATTAATATTAATATTATTATAGTCATCATTTACGTGATTAATTATATTATTATTATTATTGTTATTGTTGTTTTAGTTGTAACGAGAGCTTAAACTACATTTTTGACAAGATTTGAAAGGTTTTATTATTTGTTTTTCTGTGTAACCAACCATCTAGAGACATCATCCGATTTATATACACATACATATGTACCTATACGAGTATACAGATATATGTACATATGTACATATATAAATAAATCTCTTTTATTCTATAACGCGTACCAAGTTGTTGTTGTTCTTTGTGTTGCGTACCTCTTTTATATGGCATATAATCCTTTTTAAAGCTGCTGCAGAAATTTGAGATCGAGCGCATTACAGTCGCATATCAAGCATATGTTCCATGTTAGTGGATAAACGAACGCGACCAGAGTGCAGACAGACAGACAAGCAGACAGGCGTTCGTCAGAAAGGATAAACATAGGAAAAGAAGCGGGACGAATGCTTTGAAGAGAACTCGTTTTGAGGGCTGTTAAAGCGACCCTCGAGTTGGGCTCAACTTACTTATAGTGAGGTGCATTATATGAACATAAAAACACCAACAAATACAGGGTGTAATTGAAGAAAATAAATAATATTAAATATTGTTATTGAGTTTATTTTGAGAATTAAATTCGTTCCAGTTAAACTCCGGTTGAGTGATCGTTCCACATTTTGTCCACGTTTTAATTAAAAATAACATAAAAAAAAATAATATAAAAAGGGCGCAAAATTGAGGGTGGAATTATTTTTAGAGATTTTACAAGGTTTTCTACATTAATAATTTTGTGCAAAATGTTTACCAAAAGGAATGAATGCGCGTGTAGTGAGTATAAAAAGTGTAAAAATATTTGCATATGTGAGTGTTTTCAATGCTTGTTTACATGCAATACGACTACAACAACAACAACAACAACAACAACAACAACAAACAAATGATTGTCAAAGGCACCAGCAACGAAAAACTAAACATTCAATTATTCAACAAACAACAAAAATGTTCACTCCACGAAAATGTTCACCATTTTGTTTACTTTTCTGTTTTATTTTCTTTTTTTCTGTTTTTTCAGACCCTTAAAATACATTTGAAAGTGTTTTTTGCGAGTTTCGCATGTGAAACAAGGCAACAACTAAAACGAAACACACACATAAATTAGCTAAAACAAACGTTCACTTCCGCTGCGCTAAATTAGATGGCAACTCTGTACATGCGAGCGAGTGATTGTGTGTGTGTGTGTGTGTGTGTGTGTGTGTGCATCACCTGCTTTGTATGCGTGTTGTTGAGCAGTCAATATTTTGTTATGGAAAAAGCAAATTTAATGCAACAAAATTATTTGCGTTTTACATCCTTCCGCTTTCTTTGAAGTCTCTTCGCCCCCCCCCCCCCCACCACACTCTCTCTCTTGATTAAAGGAAACAAAATAGCTGCTTCACCCACCGACACTCACTCCCCTCACCCCCCACATTTATTCCCATCCACTTACAAATGTCAAATATTCGAAAATAAGTTATTCTTCTTTTTTGTTTGCTTCAAGCTTTCCAAATTTAATTTCCTAACAAAAATAATTCCAGGTGAAGTGCTTGTAAAAGCAAAACGGTGGCAGCACTGTCGGTTTTTTGAAAGATACCACGCACGCACGCCTCCTTCTCTGTCAGAAAGAAGGCTAGAAAAAAGATGGAAAAAGGAGCTTCAATCAAAACAAGGAATGGAAAAAAGTACCACCTCCATCGTAAATCAAAATGGATTTTAAAGTACCAAAGAGGAGGGTGGAGCGGGTGTTGCTTGAAACCTACGGGCAAGGCTCTTGGGACAAGATTTACAACGAACCTTCCTCAGCGCCCCCCAGCAACGAAGCTACTCGACCTGCTGCCAAGCGGAGTGACAACCACTCTACGCCCCACCCCCCAATTTTGCTCCCTTTTGATTTGTTAACTCCTGCGTTCCCCTGCGTTTCGTGCCTTTCGACGCCGTCATTATCACCGCTACGCAGTATTTTTTGCCCTAAAAACCTTAAAATTTTAAATATAAGAATTTTTGTGTATTTTTCTTATCTTCAGACATAAAATTTAATAACATCAGAAAAAAACGCAGACAAAATTTAATTCAATTGACGCCTTGAAATTGAATTTAAATTAATTTTTATGTCTTAAACAAAATCTTATAAAGATTAGAAAGATTATTAAATACAAACTTTTCTCAAATCATTTTTCATTCGTTTTTCTTAAATTCTTTTTCATGCTTTTCTAGAAAAGATTCTTTTCACCTCCGTTGATGACCCGATTTTTGTTTACTTTACTAAGTCTCCGACTCTCTTTTTCTCTCTCTCTCCGTCTCTCTCTCTCCCTCTCTCTCTGTCTTTGTTATACTTTTTATTCCTTTCCCTCTGCGATGTAGATAAATAATATTAAATATGCAAATTAAAAGAAATATAAATTTTTAGTGTTTGCTTTATATTTTAGTATTTTTATGTACGCTGCGAGGGACACGATTTTTCAAGATTCGTATAAAATTCTCATAGGGTTAGGAAGGAAAAATCTGAAGAGTGTTTTTGATAAAGAAAACCCAAATAAAAACAAAATCCGCAAAAAGCTCAAAGGAAAAACTGAGCAGAAGGTGAGACTATTTGCATGGAATATGAGCCGAGTCACTAAACAAGGAAGGCTGTAAAAAGTAGCTTCTTTTATAAGAATAATTCATAAGCTTTTATTATAGAACATTTTAAATACGAGTGCACATATAATAAAATAGATGAAGCACTAAAAAATCCTTATCGCACTCTCCATCTCCATCTTCAACTTGATCACTACTTCAAAGTATTCCATTTCTTCATTTAGAGCATCGAGTTTCAGGTGAAGTATAGATACAAACTTAAAGAATAAAAATTTGTTTTTCTCCACTCAATAATCGATGCGAAAACAAAAATAAGGAAAAACTTTTGTGGAGCCTGAAGAAAAAAAATGTTAAAATTTAGTAACTTCGCTTATTTGTAACTTTTTCGTGTAACTAACTTAAATAAGTGAAAATAAAAAAAGAACTCCCAATAAGTTTGCTACTTAATTGAAAATGTAGAAAGCATAAGAAAACGAGAGAGAGAGAGAAAGAGAGAGAAAGAGAGAGTGAGAGAGAAGAGGGAGAGCAGCAGCAAAAACAGGCACCACGAAAACTCATTGAAGCTTAAAGTTTTTTTGAAAGCTTAACAGAACGAGCAGAACTTTTTTCTTCGTTGAACTTTTTTAAGAAACTTCTGAAACATCGCGAAAAGAGATCTCTTGAAAACACATTCTACACAGACGCATTTCGACTCATTTATGTACTTGTAGATACTCACAGATAAGCAGATATTTCCTACGTGTATCTGTAGAGGAATATCCAAGGAGCTCAAGGATAATCATAAAATCAGCTAAAAGCATTTTTAGGTTATGTTGTCTTCAGTCATCTTCCGAACAACAGGGAGGAAATCTAATCACGAAAGAACAAAAACAACAAAAAAAGCAAGGATAAGTAGAGTGGTGCAAGTAGAGCTGAACATGTGTGTGCCTCTTAAAAATCATTACAACAACAACAATAAAACTAGTCACACAACAAAGAAGTCACACTGAGCTCACTTCTGCTCTGCTTGGCATCATTTTGTTTCTTTTTGTTGTTGTTTTTTTCCTATTTTGTCACAACATGTTTCAAATATTGTTAGAAACAAAACATTTCCACAGAAAAGAACAACATTGGCAGCATTGTTTAGTGTTTTTACTCCTGTTATTGTTTATGTTGTTACAATTTCTGCTCCAGTTTTTTTCCTCCTTTCAACCACTCCCCCTCCTTCCCTTCTCTTTTATGTCACCATACAAAAAGAGTCGTTGTCTCTCATCAACATTTTGTTGACAACGTAATCTAACAACAACAACAAAATTATACTCAGTTTTCTTTTATTTCAATTTTTACTTTAAGCCTTTTTTTTTACTTTCCTACTCCACCCACCAGCTTCGAATGCTCTCTTCAACCTCCTCACCGTTAGTTGCATGACCCACACTCCTAAGTTTTATTCTTGTTCTCTTCTTCTTCTTGTATACATTGTATCTATACATTGTATATATGCATTGTATTTGTATAAAAGGTGTTTTTTGCCCGAATGTACTACATTTTCCGCTCCACTACTTTTTCGCAGTCAAGTCAAATGTTATCAGATGTCAAATCATAATGACTGTCATTATTAAAATGATGCATAAGTGTTCATGTTACTTTACTGTTCGTGTTGTCGCTGTGCGAGTGGATGAGTAATCGTTAGCTTGTTTGTAGGTTGCCAGGGATGAGCTACGCGGAGTAGAATAAGAAGGACGTCCTACCTTCCTTCTCGCCCTTCTCCCCACCCTGCGTCGACCTACTTTTACAACTGTCACTCGTTAGGAAATTGAAAAATCTTTACGTGTGAAGATTTTAAAGTATTTTATTCGCTTTGGGAGGATTTTCTTCAGGTTCTCTGACGACAACATCGTATCTGGGTTTTGGCAATGAGCTCCTTCAGACTGACTGACTTCTTGTCTAATGTGTGTCTCTTTCTCTTTCTCTCTCTCTCCCCTTTCTTTCTCACGCACATGATTACTCTCTGTGAGTGCATTGTTGACATTTGCCATGATAAAAGGAATAAAACTGAAATAATCGGTGAAAATAGTTTCTTCTTAAAGCGCAAAAAGGCGACTAAAATGGAAATGAAACTGAAGAAGAAAATCCTTAACGACGATTTTTTCTGAGTTCTGAGAGGCTTGAGTAAGTTGAGATGATTTCTTTTTATTTCTGTGGAAGGGTTTTTTTAGAACTTCTCAACTGTAAATTTACTCTTAAGTTCAACTTTAACCATTCCATGTTCCCCCTTTTCTTTTGAAATGAAAGGAGAGTAAATAATAGAATAATTTTTCTAGGAAAGGAGTAAAGTTTCCTCATCTATTTTCGTGTATTGTATAACGCTGATGACATTGAAGTTTTTGCCTTCACTAAACCGCCATTTTGTTGATGTTTCTTTGGAATACTTTTCCTTGAACTGGATACGTTTCAGTTCGATCACAAAGACTCCATCCACTTCCTTTATTTTTCGCTATATTTGAAAACTTAACCCAATTTTATTAGTTTTTCTTTTTTTGGTAGTTTTTTGTTGGTCTCTTTTCTTATTATTTAATAGACCTTCTAGCCTCATTTCATGTCTTATTATATTTTTCACTCAATAACAACCAATAAAACAAAATCAATATTTATTCATAGGTTTGTATGTTCGAATAACAACATTCTGGTTCTGTTTATTCTTTATATCTTTCTCTTTTCCTTTGTCTTTCTCTTTCCTTTTAAGATTTATAATTTGTAAATTGATTTAAATTTCTGTTGAATTTAATCCCATCTCTCATCAAATATATTATTTGCTCAATAATTATAATCAACTCAATAATTCATTCAATAATCTGAATTTTTCTTCAATCTTGAACTCATCTCTTCTCTTTAAATCTAATCAATAAACACCAATGAGCATCTCATTCAAATATCGAAAGAACACCGAAGTAAAATTCTAATTAAAACAAGTCCAATAACTGAATTCTGGAGTGATGAGATCGGGAACCGCGAAAACATCTTCACCAGAAACACCACCAGCGAAACCAAGCATCACCAGAACTAATCAATAAACCATTAATTTGAACGAAAGCAGATAATTTATTATGCACCGTAGAGATTTTCAACACACTCGTAACATTTGGAAAAATAAGAGACATCGAATAGAACAAAACCAGAAAAAACAAAAAATAAGAATTGAGCGGAAAAACGGTAGCGAAAATGTCAATAAAGAAAAATGTTTGAAGGTGAAGCGAGCGGTTGGAAAAACCTCCGAAGGAAGAGCAGAAGTAAAACAGCAGCGGAAAAAAATCAATATTTAAAGCCAATGAAGCAATAAATTATTAAATGAAACACTCCAGGATTCATCCTAAATCGGAGCTGAAGAGGAGGAAGATGAAGAGGATGTTCAAAATAATGGCAGATACTTAATTTAGAAAAGGTCTTCCCTCTAAAGTCAACAAGGATGTTACAAAAAAAGTCATTTTATTTAACAAAAAAAGAAACAACGTAGCAGTTGCATCTACCAATGTAAGTAACCAGGTTGAGAAGGTGTCTGCCCTGAAAGCACACAGAGTGGTGGGCGGCGGAGGAGGCGTGGTGTGGCGTGGTTGCTTATACGAGTTACTGTACATCGGGACCCGGCTGCTGTCAATGTGTTGGTGACTAATGCTCGGCAATTTGCAAGCAACACGAGCCACTTAACGAGCGTACAAAATTGTTAATGTTTCACAACAAATATGGCGACAAAACAAGTCTGGTTGCTGCTGTGGAACCTGGCTGTTGAGAGACATAAAAGTAAATCTCCATTCAATTTGCTTATCAGCATAGAGTACTTGGTTGGGAGAAGGAGGGAGGGATGATATGTAGATGTTAGCTATTGGAAAATAACAACAACAACTACTGCTATAACAATAACAGTTACACTAACAGGAAAAGTAGTCCATTCTCCAATTTAATGGCAACATATTGTATACTATGGCATGCTGACAACATGACGACAACGACGATGATGATGACAATAGTGATGACAATGACGATGACAATGACGATGATGATGACGGTGAAAAGACGACGACACAAACGTAACCTGAACCTCACCCAGCGAGCTTGTTAATCACCAGCTTTGTCTGTATTTCTTATTTTCTTTCGTTCTCTTTCGTTCGGCTTTCGTATCGAAGATTTGTAAATTAATGTCTTCACTAAATGTTATCCAATAAAGCACTTAAAGCTGTTGTCACTCTTTTGTGCTTTAATAAAGGCCATTATTTATGGATGTGGGCATTTTTCTTGGTATCGTATTTAAATGACTCAAATGCATTTCTTCCGAAACGAAGAAAGACGCTGATGAAGCTATCGTCTCGTCTTGTTTCTTCCAACCGACTCTTAATTAAATAGATAATCGAAATAACGCTTTCCTTGTGATCGAAATATTGAAGTGGACGGTGTTGGAGGGGGAAGTCGATTTCAAACTATTCAACAATATTTGAGATGACTTCAGAGAGACCCCCACCAATTAAGAAGACACGATCTCGTTTCGAAAATTATAAGAAAAACTAAAACCATTCCATGGAGATTTCATAACCACATAAGAATATTTTAAGAATTTATAACAAGATCGAAGCTTAATTAAAGACTAAGCATTTATCCACACATGGCTACAGATTTCATTATAATTAATACTTAATATAAATGGTATATGTGTATATATGATGACATTTAATTTGGACCATTTCATTCTACTTCTACTGTTCCATAAATTTTCTTGCAAGAGAACGAATTCTTATTTTTGTCACGCTACGAATGAAATTTATTTTAAATGTTCTCGAAATAGAAAAGAAAATCTAATCTATTCCGGAAATAAATGAAGAACCTGTATCATCTGCGATGGTGCGGTGCGAGTATACATTCCCATGTTCTGCTTCCCATTCTGACTCTCCGTAGTAACCCACTGAAGTTCACAACATCAAGTGGAGTCACGAGATAATTAATAAAGGTACCCAAATACAAGAAATTCAAGGAAAGAACGTAGGCAGAGCTAACGTATTATTTACAGCTAATGACACTGAGACATGACAAATGTCAGTGGCTCCATATGAACAACTATGAACGAGTACATGTGAACGTCTCAGTAAAAGTATTCAGCATTCGGGAGAACCCAAAATATAAGACCCGGAGGTGCAAGAAGCACCGCCCAAAAATAACAACTGAAGGAATTATAAGAGGAGACACTATCGTAAGAGGAGAAGCAGAAGAAGCATTACTAACATGAGTAGATGAGCAGGAATCACAGCGTGGCAATCAGTTCCACAAACGACCGAACATTAAAATAATGTCGGGACGATAACATGGCAAGCTTTTATTTCAAGTTGAATGAATTCTCAGATGGGAAAAACCCTCACTCAACGTATGTGAGGCTCAAACACGCTCGGTGCGAGCGGTACTCAGAATCCTGCGAAAGAGAAAAGGCCGAAGAGAAGAGAGAGAGAGAGAGGGGACGGTCGGGATATTTGAGTAGAGCCTTATCGGGACATCGGAAACGTTTTTGCCATTTTTGCGTTGTGATTTCTTCTTTCGTTGGCTTTGTTTTATTTTTGCGAAAGACGAATACATGTACATTCCTTTTGTACATCCCTGTATGGATTCCCTGTAGAGTGGTCATCATGTTTCTGTGTCGGTCGGTAGGTCGGCCGGTCGTTCTGTCTGACCGTTCGTTCAGTCATTCAGTTTTTTTTTGCTTTCTTTGGCGTGCAAGTGATTTCACGGTATCTGTTTTTGGTTCTTCTTGTTGTTGTTTCTGTTGTTGCAGCTGACAAGACATGAAATGCCAAAATCCCAAATGTACGCTGACCAACCGTCAAAGCAAACAGATGAAGAAAAGAAAAAACCAAACAAGAAGGAGAAAAAATACCCGATAGACCTACAGCCAAGCAAAGTCCATGGATGGAACTTAAAATTTCCGGAAGTGAAGAGCAGAAATCAGCGGAATGAAGGAGGATGAATCTTCTTCATCATCGTCATCATTCTTAGGCACACCAGATTTAGCAACAAATCAGGGATTCCAGATACACTTCAGCGAATTCTAACGAATGGCAGAAACATGCAGTGAAATGTTTTATCCTCGCGATTCGAGGTTTTTCTTACAGACCCAAATGCAATAAAATCGAATTCCAGGTTTGCCGAATATCTTCCATCAACTCAGGATGTTATGTTGACAGTTGATATTGCTTTTATATCGATGTTTATAATTTAAATAGAAGCCATTTTAATCGCTTCCTCGTAGGTTTACGATACGCAACTTACAATATCAGACGATCTCAGAGTTTGTAGAAACCTATGAATACATGAGAGATATGTGTATATTATGTGGAGTGAAATGATAAAGCTACATATGTAATGGAGACCAGGTTGGCTTAAACTGCTTAGACGAGGGATAATTAAAGGGAAGTGAACTTTATTTACTTTAGGAGTGTTTCGATCTCTTAGAGCTACACATATATTCTATATAAAACAGAGAGGAATAAATGAAGAAAGGAGTCTAGAGAATGAGAAATACACCCTTATAAACGATAAACGCTTTTTCCGTTTAACACCCGTTTTGTTTTGTGCTTTTCGTAGTTTTTTATATTTTTCACGTTACTAAGAAACAAAATACCAACAAAATACGAAAAAGCATAAAACAAAACGCTTGATAAACGTAAATAACGTCTTACATTATAAGGCTGATAGACACAGTAAAGTCTGAGTGTACAGAGTCTTTAGCTTCAATTTTATTGGAAGAGTTAAAAATGAAAGTTGAGTATAATAGAATTAATATAGATCTAAAACGATTCAAATATGATCTCTAGAATTTAGTAGAGGGAAAATAGATGGAAATAAATAACTTAGCCCCTCAAAATGGGAGTTTGAAGTGTGTAAAAATAGATTTGAATAAAGTACTAAAGTAAACTGAGGAATAAAAGATAAAAGTAAGGATACAATCTTAAAATATAAAAAAGATGATTATATATGGTAGGAACTTGTAATAAAGTCTAAGTTAATCATCGCCAAGAGTAAGTATTGCTCTAGTGTTATTATTATTCGCTCATCCTGTATTATTGTATGGTGCTGTTATGGAACTCAGCACGGTTCGACATAAAAGGAGAAGCACAAACGGGAGTTAAAAAGGAAGAACGAAACGAGATGAATAGAAGCTCTGATGACGAGAAGGCGTGGCGGTCCAGAGTTGTTGTTCTCTGTTCTGCGTTGCATTTTTTGAGCAGCATGAACATCCATCTTGACCACAGTGATGAGAACTGATGACCGAACGAATCGTGCCGAAGACGTTGCTGATGGTGGTTGATGGTGGTTATGGTTGCAGTTTGGGACTCTTTTCGCTCTATCTCTCTGACTGTCGTAGTGTGTGTGTGTGTGTGTGTGTGTATGTGTGTATGAATGACGATTCGATGACTGCATGTTGTATGCCAAAATCACGTACAAGGTTTTTATGGCCACATAAATGTGGAAAAAGGCAGTGATTGCAGTTTGAAACGTTGAGTGAATGATTGAAAGCATGATTTCCGGCAACAGTAAAAACAAAAAATAAAACAGAAGAAATATTAATAAAAATTTAAACACCCAAAAAATTCAACTAAAACCCAAATGAATTAATTTTTAATCTTCCCGAAAAGCTTTATATGAGGTTAGTTTAGCTTTTAGTGTAAATAGAATTAAATTTAATTCCGATAATTCTCTTCTCTTATTCTTATCTTTATATATAATAATTCGAAGCTGTATATTTTTCAGTCAGTTGAAATATAAATCGATAAAACAAAATCGTATCCTTGAAACAAATCCTTGAAAGGTTTTTTCAATAGCTGCCAATCTTTTGCAGAAATCTGTACCCGATCCTTCAACACACTCACTCACTGTTGTGAGCTTGGCTCAAGTAATTATTTCCATGTTCATCTTCTCCCTTCCCACAAACTCGGTAAAAGTTTCAATTAAACCGCTAAAAAGCTTGGAAGTTTAAATGAACTTGAATTTCATGAAAACTTTTCGGTTCCAATGAAGCCTTTGAATTCGAAGCTCATGAACCGAAACCGAAAGCTACTTATTTATATTTTGTTCACCTATGAAGAGGGGGGGGGGGGGGGGAAGGGAGGGGAAGAGAAGGCGGCACACGATAGGAAGGGGAGGAAAGGGAATGAAAGTTTTTAATTTTGTGTTGTGTGAATATAAACAAATCGTTTACTTGTGCTTCTTCACTTGTGTAGATGTGTGTGAGTTTGTGTGTGTGTGTGTGTTTGTGTGTTTGACTGCAGCTAATCTCTTTGGCATTTACAACTTGTTCGTTGTTGCGATGAGTTGCAACGGATGCAACAACAATTTATAGTAGTTGAAATTTAAACCATCACCAAAACATATTCACTTAAACACAGAGGGAAAGAGAGAGATAGCGAGAAAGAGAGAGACAGACAGTTTGAAGGCATGTATAAGAATGTCATGTTATGTTTGTTGTTGTTTTTGTAGTTGCTTACCATATACATAAGTATTAAATTACAGTTATACACACCTACCAACAGAGTGCGCCAAAAACTAACTACAGCAACAACAAGTGCTCCCCCCCCCCCCAGTGTTCGTGTTCTTGTTGATGTTGTTGTTGTTGTATTTTCACAGTATTGCGGTAATTTGTTGCAAATGCATGCAACCCCGCAAACACATGGCAACAGCAACAACAAACACCCAATCATTGTGACACTTCATTTAATTAAATTAACATTGCGCAATAAATTTTGTAGCTAAAAAAAATGCACGAAAACTTTTCCCAATCAACCGATTCTGTGATTAATTTTTCCAAAGTTTTCTAAATGTTGACAATCTCTAGTTACATAATAAACAAATGGCGTCAAAATAACATCTATAAGTTTACGTGTGTGTTTGTGAGTGTTGGAGTGTTAGTGTAACCAACACCAGAGGCTGATAACAACGAATCCGACAACAACAACAACTCATCTACGTTCGAACACTATCTCGAGGGTAATAAACCTTAGATTACAACAAAAACAGTGACCAAACTTTTAGCCAAAAAATGAAGAGTTGATACTCTAAAAATGGAGTCTGTAGCGTGGAAAACACACAAAATTTAATGAACTGAGTGTGAAAGAAGAAGCAGCGGGAGGAGGAGGAGGAGCGGAGGGATGAGAAAACTAAGGAACAAAAGCAAGAGCAGAAAGAAGAGAAGTAAGATGAGAAGAGAGAAGTAACAAGGGAAGAGAGGAGGGCGATGAGGAGGTGGAGGTGGCGAGATAAAAGAAGTAGCTGTGGGTTTCGAATGAGTCCCATGGAGAAGGCATGCATTTCATAGGCGTGGCAGTGCCAGTGTTTGTGGTTAAATCTGAAAATCTGCACAGTTGCAACTTTTGGCCAACTCGAAAGTGTTGAGAACCGTCGCTTTTGGCCAAAATCCAAAGTCAACAATTACGAAAAACAACAAAAATATACGGAACTAGCACTATACTGCGATTCTTGTCAGTTGTTAGTTGTTGTTGTTGTTGGAGTTTCTATTGCGATAGGCATTTCGTCGTTGTTGTCGTCGTCGTCGTTGCTTGTTTGTGGCCAACGCGTTGCTACCAAAAGTAGTAGTTGTTGTTGTTGTTGTTTTTATAGTTATGCATCCGCAGATAAGCGCCCACAGGATTTGCAACATTTTGTTTTGTTTGTTGGGATCTTCTCCCTGTTTTCTTTTTGTAATTTGTTGCCATTTATTTGGTCACATCCTTGTGAACGAGCTGCTGCCATCGGTGGGCCCCCGCCTCGTCCACTCTCTCGCTGTACAATCATTTTTCGCCGCCAACTTCAAAAATAATTTCATTCTGTGTGCGAAAGTGGAAAATATTTGCAAAATTTTAACATGCATGCATGCATGCATGCATTCAGCGCTTGCATGTTTGCTGAGTGGCGGTCTAAGTATCTGTGTGTGTGTGTGTGTGTGTGTGTGTATGTATGTGTCTGTGTGCATATCTCCGGCATGTTAAAAGTAGCATCATCACGCGTTTCCATGTTTTGGACACACACAAAACTCAAAGCATTCTGCTGAAAATGATGAAATCGCTAACATGTTATCATCTCTTTTCCTCTCTCTCTTTCTTTCTCCTTCTCTTTGTTTTCCTTTCACTCATGCAATGTTTACTTTCTTTTGTTTGCTTTTAAGCTTTTTAATATAATTTATTTATTTATTTATGCTTGTGAGGTAAAAGAGTAAAAAATTTGACTACAAACTTAATTCAATTCATTTTTAGTTCCATTCTAAGTTAATCCAATTCATATTTTAAAGTATTCAGTTACAAAATGTTTTAAAACATTCACATAAAATAACTAAAAATAGAATAACAGTGAATTTTGAAGCTTGTGTATAATTTTGAGTATTTTGCTCAATGATATTCTTTCCTGAGTAAAACAAACATTAATATTTGTTTAGTATTAATGAAAAAGAATCAAACATTTCTATGAAAATCTTTTTATTAATATTTAAATTAAGAAATTTTATTTTCAGTTTTTAAATTAATTTTTCTTGTTTCAATTTTAGTCAATGTTTTAATCAAAACATCTCTAAAATCCAATCAAACGTAATCAATAATGTACCGTAATTCAAGGTAATGAGTGAGTACTCTCTCTTTCCGTCTCTCTCGTTTCTTCTTCCACTTTTTCTCTTTCTCTCTTTCTCTCTTTCTTCCTTTCCCAGGTGTTTCTCTCTGTCTCTCTCTCTCTCAGTCTTTCCTTTAATTTTATGATGTGTTTAATGATGGAGTAAAAAAACGCAAAAAAAAACTAGCTTCATGTCTGAGAAAAATCTTTATTTACAGTTAGGAAATGCATCACGCTTGAATGCTTAAAGCGCATAACTAAACATGATTTTCTGACTCTGAGCATTGAATGAAATGAAAATTAATTTTCCAAACTTTTCAACTTTGCTTCTTTTCCTCTTTCTGATTACTCTGTTCCCTTCTTTTTTCGCAAACAGATGAAACACAAACACAAAAAAATATTAAATGAAAAAATAGAAGAAGAAGTAGACGAGGAAGATGAAGAGGAGAAAGAAGATGCGATGAAGAAGGAGAGAATGCTGAAGGAAGTGTATGAATTGTGTTCATTCTGCTGCTGTTGGAAAATGATTTTTCCTATTCTACTCCTTTTCTTCTTTTTACCGTTGATCCCCCTCCCCCACCAGACTCTTCAGTATACTGCAGCAAAGATTCTCATTGTTTCGAGTGCATTTTTGGCTACAATCCGATGGCTGTGAGATGTTGCAGAGGCCGCCACTGCAGCTCTTCGCTTTACTTTTAAAGCCTCGAATTGAGAGCTTCTTGTGTTTGCTCAAAGTTGCTGAAGAGTCACAACAAAGCTAGTGATTTTTTGTTCGTTGGTTTGCTTGTTTGCTTGTGTTTCTTTGTGTTTGCTTCATCCTCGTGGTTGGATTTCAATGTGGTCGGTCTTCAATGAACCGTATTAAAGTGGAATCGTGGCATCGACGTGGAATGCTGTAATTTGGGTCAATCATTAGAAGTGAGAGCAAATTTACGATTGAATAGAGAACTTTTATAATAACAAAGATAGAGAAGATGGCGGAGAGTGAAGACGAGAGAGAGAGAGAGAGAGAGGAGAGAGAAATGTTCAAGTGCAATTTAACTACGAGTGCAATTTAATGAGTTTTTCATTTGCAAAAAGGAATCAAAAACCTCTGCAAACAATGTGCCCATCTTGTGAGCTCTCGATGGGTAACCCTGACTACCTCGAAGACCCTGACGTCTACAACAACAACAGCAACAACAACAATAAGATGAACAACAACAATGACAGCTTGGAACCTTCTCCAGCAAATAAACTCTCGATTAAAAGAACTCCTCGCTTTTATCAATAATAAAGAGCAAAAATCATCCTGTTCCCGCTGCTTTCAAAGGTGATAATGCTAACGAAGAAGATGATAATGATGATGATGAGTATGATGATGATGGCGATAATGATGATCGATCACGTCGATTCGCACTGGGAAAAACAATTCATACGTGATTTCATTCCAAAAATGAGTCTTAATCGAAAATGTGTTCAACGTCTGCGAGGGAAAAGAAGCAGAGTCGACGGCTGATGTTGTTGCTATTACGGGTGGAAAACGAAAGCGGGGCGAAAACCACTGTAAGAAGAAGAAAAAAACCAGGAGCCATTTCAGCATTATTTATGATTCTACAACGAATTTTAGTGAAAAAGAACAGTGGAAGTGATGAAAAACAAGAATGACGAAAAGCGAAGAAAAGAAAAGTGTGAAGAAACTGTTCACTAAAAGACAACATCACGAACCGAATTACGAAAGGCAAGCAAAATTTTAGAAGAGCACAGAAAATACAAAACACAGTCTAATAAATAAAACAAATTTAAGAAAAAAACTAACGAAAACTTTAAACAGACGATGATTGGCCCATGTCACATATGTCATCACGATGCGTATATCATTCACGCTGATGGGTTGATTCTTGGAATGTGGCATGGCCCAATCAATCTACATGAATGATGCACACATCGTGATGACAAGTGTGGCCACGGTCATTTGATGTGGTGAGTTGATCATGTCGTTGTTGTTGTTGTGGCTGGAGTTGATGGTGCTACTTGTTGTTGTTGTGATTGTTATTGCTAATGAAGAAGAAGAAAGGGAAGTATGAGAAAGCGTTCGGAAACGCTGCAGACTGCAAAAAATGGCCACCAGCGTCTGCATGCTTTGTGCTTTGTTCTCTCTCTTTTCTAATTTTTTGGTCCTTTACTTCTTCTTCTTTCTTTGCTTTGTTTATTTTTTGCTTTGTTTAGCTACCTTTTCCGCCCCTCGTTTTGAGTACTGTTTTTACTGCTTCCTGAAAAACTGATTGAAAGAACTGACTCACTGATTGACTGACTGATTGACTGACTGACTGACTGACTGACTGACTGACTGATTGATTGACTGCCTGCCTCACTGATTGATTACGTTTGATTCAACGTTGATTTGTTGCACTGATTCGAGTGTTTGTGTTGCATGCAAACGATGTTGCTCCATTCTGAATACTCACTCCACTTTTCTACTCCCCTCTACTGTGGATAGAAAATATTTCTACTACTGTTTTTGGTGCTACTATTTTTTGCTGCAAATGTGCACCGAAGCCAGATCGAGAGAGTGCAGTGCAGTGTAGTGTATGGAGTGTTCCTGGATTGAAAGCAGGGAGTGGATGGTGATAGGTTTGATGTGAAAGGAGCGGTGAGGGGATGGAGGAAAGAGTGTGAATCAACGAAATTTTCGCCCAACAGAAATGAAATTGAAAATCAATGGGAAAAATTAAACAAACACCGTTGATGTTGTTGTTGATTCTGACGTTGTTGTTCTTGTTGTTGTACAGTATTGTGAGTAAAAATACAAAAATAAAAAAAGTGAATTTATCGTCGGTTGCGTTGCTCACTTCTATCCTCTCCTGTTCTTTTCTTTCCTTCATGTGAATCTCTAAGCTTGTACTTAACGCTTTTCATTCGTATTTCATGCACCCTGCATCCTCACTCAGTTACTCGTACACACCCTGTATAAAAAACCAGGAACATTTTGTTTATTTTGCATTCAAACTGTTTGTTAGTTTGTCTGTTTGTTTGTTTGTTCGTTTGTTTGTTTGTTGCAGTGTATGTTTTGTGCATGAGTGCGTCTGTGTTTGTTTTGAAGGAGATACCGAAGTACCCACGAGTGCAGACACGAACATGAAAATTGAAGGAGAGAGGAATCGAGTTTATTATCCGGAGTTTTGAAGAAGGTGTGAACAGCAACATTCAAGTGTTTTCAGGTTGTTAGGAATTCAAATCCGAATTCAAACGAAATCAATACGTTTATTTTTTGTGTATTCAATCAATTCTTCTCCGTCATTGTTTACAAATGAATGCTTTTGTTCGGATTTGAGAACCTCCCAATCAATCAGTTTTTATGAGAAACCAAACGCAATCATTCAAAACAAGTTTAGAATTGAATTAACAACATTATAATATTGTAAAATAAACATGGCGCTGCATCTACAAGATTTTATGGATATTTTTTTGTAATCCTTTTTTAATTCAGTTGTAGAATTCAAAAAGATTTCGAAGTTTCTCCCTTTCAATGAATTCTCTAAAGACTCTCAAAAGTATTTTCATTTGAGTTTTATTTAAATTACGAAAGTGTTCAATAGTGTAAATATTTAATCCAAATAAATTTAGGTTTAAATTCGTATATAATATTTCAATTTATTTTTTGTCATATAAGTACTAATTAAACGATTTGATAGATTAAACGAAAGACTATTATTACTATTTTTATTATTCTTATTATTTCACGACTCACTCGATATAATCGTAATATTCAACATCCATTAAAAGTGTTTTCGAAACTCACCTGCAAAGAAAAGAAGAAAAACTATTTTAAATTTTAATTTAATGTCTATAATAATATTAAATGATAAAGTTATTTGCAAATCATAACTAAATCCATAAAAAATGTATAACTTTTATTAAAATCACGAAAAAAGTCTACAAATTTAGAATAAAAGGCACTAAAAAATGTGTCAAATACCAAAATAAACAAAATTAATCCTATTTTGGAAAGTATTAATAAATAAAAGATATTTATGATTAATACTCATAATGAAAAAAATCCCAAAAAATGTAAACGTCAATAATAAATCAAGGTGTATATTATATAAGAATGAAATAATAATAATGAGGAAGGGAATAGATAACCAAAAACCAAGAAAAGAAATTAACCACGGGTGACAAATACAATAGGAATACCAACAACAACAACAACTTCAACCTGTCATAATAACATTTAACTAAAGGTTCATTTTTAACGCCTCGTCAAGTGTTTTCACGCATTTGTTGAAATGTGTTTTTCTCCGTTTTTCCCTTGAATGAAAATTCATGACTTAAAACTTAAGACTGTCCAATACACTGGCCACACCTTCTACGCAGTTATTAATAAACAAGCTCGCCCTCATAAAATGAAAAGCTCTCCAAACTGTTGCTGCAGGTCGCAAAAATCGCCCGCTGTTTCGCCGTCTGTTCGCTCATGCAGACAGTTCAACGTGTTGACAGGTCCTGTAATTATTTTGTCCCTGTTTTCGAAATTACGGTCGGCTTCTTTGTGTCACGCAACCGACTGAATTAATTCACTTTAATTCTATTTAATATTAAAATCGTTGTCGTTTGTTCTCTTTTTTTTCCCCAAAAACATTATTATACATAATTTAACATATATATATATATATCATTATATTGCATAATATATTATATTAAAAATGTCCTTTCAGAACAACAGGTTCTTAATAGGTTAATATTTTGGTATTGAACTCGGTAAAACTTAACTTAATGATGTTTTAGAAGACATTCAATGAAATTAATATATTTTAACATAATCACAAAAACGTAATACAATAAATGAACCCAGAACCAGGAAAGTAACCACAGATTAAGCCAAAGAAATTAAATTTAATTACATTAAATAAACGTAATAATAATAAGAAAATAGCAATTGCGACCACAATCGCATCTTATAGCATAATGATATGTTTGTAGACTCTATACCACTGACTACACTAAAAAAAAATTGTTGTAGAGTAGCCACAGTTTTAGATACTAAGAAAGTAGGCGTCCCTTCATTTGTAGTGGAAGAGAATAAAATTACATATATTACCACGAGTAGGTTTATAAATTAATGTAGTTATTCGAATTTGGCATAGATTAATATCTTGAATTGAGATGAACATCTTAAGTTAATAACCTTGAATAGAAGGTCAAACGGATGACCTTGAGTTCAATTGAAAGACATCCACATGGCTGTCTGAGATTTGAATAATATTTTTATCAGTGTAGACGAAGAGAAGATTTCGTAAAAAGGCGCCGAATATCACGCCTCAATAATACCAACAGTAATAATAATAAAGTGCATTTTTTTCCGTCTGTTCCTTTAATTTATAAACGAAAAAAGAGAAAAGGTTATTGAAATAAGCACACACACACACGCACATAAAAATAGACCCGACTGGAGAAAAATTGTGTTTTCCGAGCCTACGCCGGGTGCTCAAAAATTGTTCATCAAAGTTTTATTGCGCGTGACATTTTGATGAATGGATTTCGGCTTTTCTTATATACTCCCGGGTGTGTATACTCGCTTATAGTTGAGCGGGTACTCTATCAGATGCGTGGCCTCAGATGATGCAGCCTCCAGTCATCAAAATACGCTTCACACTTTCGTTATTTGTTGTTGTTGCAGAAGCTTGCTTTATTTATCATGATTGTATTGTGTTGTGTTGTGTTGCGTGTTATTTTTTGTTGTTTTTTTTTTTTGTTTTATTATTATTATTATTACTGAGGTTGAGCATTATTTAGCTGAGCAGCGTTTGCGTTTGTTTTTTCTTTTAGTTGCTTTTGTTGTGTTAATATAATTAGTGTTAATTTTTCAGGAATCCCAAAATAAATATTTTGTCAGATCTGCGCGTCGCGTCAAGCATCGAACATGTGTTACTTTGATGTAGAATATGGCGCAGAGTTCGTAACTTATTCTTTATTTCCGATTGAGTGCGGGTGCAGATTGACACTTTCGGTGGCTCACCCCTCTGCCCCTCACACAGGTTAATTTTTGTTTCTGTTTTTCTTTCTTTGGGGCTTTTAAATTATGAGGCCTCCGTTGTTCATAATTAGGGAACTTCACGGCCCGAACGCTGACACTGAGAGAGCTGACAACATGACATGTTGTCACATATGGTGTCAGCTTGGGGAAATTGCTCCACATTATTGTTGTTGTTGTTAAGTTGTTGTTGTTGTTGTTGTTGTTGTATACTCGTATATTGTATGACAGCCTGACTAATTTTTATTGTAAACAAATTTGCTTGCAACCACATAAAATGCTTTTTATAGAAGAATTTTTATGAATTTGGAAATGTGAATGAGAAAATAATATTCTACGACTAAGATTATTCATAGGACTTTTTTTCTTTTTTGCAAACTTTATTCTTGTAATTCTCTTAATTTACATTTTATTTTTAATTCTTTACAAAATTTAATATCTAAGAAAACTTTACAAATATCATATCTAAAGGGTTTTCCAATAAGAGGTGTAATTTTGAATAGCTATGGTCCTGTAAGCGTGGTCGTGGTGACCATTGGGCTGATACTGTTTTTCATTATTGACGGCATACCTTTATCTTTATTATGAAATAAACATGCGATAATTTATCTCAAAAAATGACATTTTTCTTTGAATATCAAAATTACACCTCTTATTGGAAAACCCTTTAAAAAAGTATAAGACTGCATTACATCCGATAATAATATATCGATTATTTTTTCGTTAGTTTAATAAACTTATTAAATTAAACTTAATTTAATAAACTTATTTTAATGAGCTTAAAGGAATGTTTTTTCTGTTATTTTATTTTGTTAACTTAAAGAAAAAGAAGAATAATCAGAGAAAAATAATTTTATTTCTTTTTTGAGAAGTATAAAAAGTATCCGAAACAAATTTCAACATACGAATATATAGAAGAAGTATTTATTTTGTATACTAAGTTAACTCCATTTAAGATGCTTGCACAATGCCAACATTTTTGCTCGCTATCTCTCACTCTGTCTTGCTTCCTCTCCCTCTCAATTTGTACTCTCATGTGAATTAACCCCAGCAGAGCTTTTGTTTTGCCACATTTGCTGCAAACTTTATAATTATGCTTGAACTACATGAAGTGCATTCAGAAAAGTCAAATTCAAATGCGGAACAATAAAGTTTTCCTGAGAAAAATGGAAACATTTTTTTGTTAAAATTCTTATGTTGAAGCAAACTTTCAGTACGAACTTCACCAAAACCATATTCATATTCAGTAAGAACTTCTTAGCACAAAATATCTCTCTCTTTCTCTCTTATCCTTCTCTTTCCTTTCTCTGTCTTTTCCACTCTTTTTCTCCTCTCCTCTACCATCCTCTCCATTCCACTCCCGAATTCTAAGCGTAACAAAGTTTATTATTATAAACTCAGCGAACCTTACTAAGAAATGAGACTTTACCTCACTCGGTCTCCCTCTCACTTTCTCTCTCTTCTCTCTCTCTCTCTCTATCTCTCACTGTCTTTCATTCTCTCACTTCCTGTCTTCATCACTCTGCACTAATGACCTAGTTTTTCGCACACTTCAAACAACATACACAATTTTCGAGGCGCTCCAACTGCGTCTTTCGTTTGTGGCACTTCAACCGCATTTCTACGATTAACCTTATTTTCTTCTCAGCCCTCTGAGACCCCGCCCCACCGCCCCCTTCGCAATGCCAAATTCACAATAACACAAAAACTCTTACGTCACGTACGGTGAGTGGTTTCGTCGACTCGAAATCGGGGAGAGAGTAAGGAAAAACCTCTTCTCTGTAACTATTCGAACGCATAAGAAAATCTGTCTGTCTGTCTGTCCACCCGTCCTTCTAATTTCTTCCGGTCATCCCTTTCTGCAGCAATATTTGGGAACATATGAAAATGATTTGTTGCAAAAGTGCTTATTATAAATTTGAAAAAATATTTTGACCTCTTAACCTACGAGTCACTTCGTCATATGTACGTCGATGCGGTCAGAACCATTCGGAGCCCCAGGCTACCAAAGTAAGACTCTGTGTCAGAGGGTGGTGGGGGAGATAGGGAGAGAGAAAGAAAGCAAGAGGATGAGATATCAAAATAGACAAATTGAAAAAAATAGGAAAACCTGTCGATACGCAAACTTCACAAACAGCACAACAAGCAAAAATAACAAAAGTTGTCGAAAGGAAGAAAGGAACTACAGAAGAGTGTCTTATCTACTCTGAAAGGAGAAGTCAGAAGGAAGTAGTGGCAAAAGTGTGAGGAGGGTAGAGTTAAATTGAATGAAGATGGGTGGGTTACGATTGTAATGGATGGAGTTTGGGTAGGAAAGGATAGGGTTGGGTTGGATAGGGTTGGATTGAATAGGGTTGGGTTGGAAAGGTTAGGGGATTGTAGAGGATATAGAATAGGTTAGGTAGGGTAAGATAAGGTAGGGTAGGTAAAGCCACTTGTGCCAGGATATTGATGATATAAAATACTTCTTGGCAACAAACAAGAAACAACACTCACAGAACTCATCGAAAAGGTAGAAAATCTAGGAAAAGCAAAATATTTGTTTTGCTTCTTATTTTTCATTTGCTGTTGGTTGTCTTCTTCAATAGGAATGATGAACGATCAATATTCAATGCACTCGGGAATGACCAAGTGAATGGTTGAAAATTGCTTTTCCTTCGTCGTGTCGTATTTATACAACAAGATAGAAGCGAAAGCTTCAGCATATCCTAAGTTGACAAAGATAAACGAAAACAAAGACAAAGTACAATAATATTATTTTCCAAAATTACAATCACAGACAGACAACGAAAGAGTCAAGGAAAACACTAAGAACAAGAATAACAACAGGAATAAGATTAATAATATAAGGATATTATTTAGCTTTCAAAAATCATAGTCACTAAGCTATTAAAGTTCATTATTATAGGTATGTATATAAAACCATATCTGTCAGAGTCCTATTATGATATATACACCTCTTTATCTATCTACATTCCGCATAATAACGAGATATACTACTACGATATACATACTCGTACATCTATGAACATACATACATATATTTTCTTTTCATTCGCGAAAAAATAAACACTATCATTGTTGGGGAGAAAATTTATGAAGACAAGTACAAAAACTACAACAACAACAAGAGGAAATAGCGATACCAAGAGATGAGCGGAAAAACCAAAAAGGAAAAGCCACAGCTCCCTAAAAAGGAGCCAAAGCATAGCTATAAAAAACGGTTGCAGAGATTCGCATGAGAATAGAGCTCGATGCGTAGTTGAGCTGCGCTGAGCTCAGTTTGTTGTTGGAAGTAACAAGAATAACAGAGCGGGGTGAGGAGGGCGAAGAGGGACGCATACAACACTTAGTATAGTACCAGTAGACTGCAGCAGGCTTTGTTTTGATAGGGTACACCGTGGCCCATGGACCAGGAGTTTGGCTTGTTAGCGTCGTTTCATACCTTCCCAAAAAAAACAACGATTGCGGTTGCTTAACAAAAATGAAAAAAGAAGACCGGACACAGGCGAAGTATACCAAAGAAAGGGGAGAAAAACAAAGAAAAAGAGGAGTAAATTCAAAAAGTAGAGGAAGAGGAGAAGGAGAGGCAGACAGCGATAAAGAGCGAGATTCAGAGAAAAAAAATGATTCAGGAGGTTGGAGTATATGTATGAAGTGTATGCATACAATTTGCATGTCAATATTTTTGGTTGTTGTTGATTTTGTTGCTCCCATTGTTGCTGCTGATGTCGCTGTTGTTGTTGTTCTTCCGTTGTTGTTTTGGTTCCTTTGCAGTTTGGTTTTTGTTATTATTGTTGATTTGAGTTTGTTGATTTTGGTAGCTTGGGTTGTTTTTCTTGAGTTCGTTTTTCTGCAGCTTCATTTTTATAGCACCGTTTTTATTGTTCGCCACTGAAACGGGGATTTTAAAAACTGGTCCTCTTTTTAGTTTGGTTGTGATTCTAAAATTCAGAAATCAACAGAAATTTCAATCAGAAAACTTAAAGCAAAACCATGAGCATGATTTGATTACCTTCTTAAAAGTGCTTGAAACACTTGAACCCATGATTTATTATACAATATAAAAAAAATTAAGAATTTTTCCAAGAAACCCAACAAAATAAACACAACATTCCGTGATTCAGGTTTAAGATTCGGTGAAAAAGATTTCAGTTCCCAGTTCAGTTCAAAATCGCAGATGATGAATTAACAAATCAATAATAATATTATTTTTGTTATAATATATTTTATATATTATAACAGTTTATAAAAAATTAAATCTTATATACTGCATGAAATATAATATTTCCACCCTTCAATCGAAACAATAAAAATGCTAATAATAAAATTTCTCCCCAGACGATATACGAAACATTAACCGTTGTACCGAAATTTAAATAATCAAGGTTCAAGGGTCAACTTGTTCATACAACAATACAATATGTATGAAGACAGTGTGTTAAAGGGCCCTCAGGGTCCAAAAATTAGGGTTGTCTTCTTTATCACACTTTAAGAAATGCAAAAGACAAAAAAAAAATAAGAAAACACAAAAAAGCATGTAAAAAAGCCAAAGGGTATTTAGAAGAGTCCCGCCCTTCTTTCCTCCTTGAGGAATTCGAAGGGCGGCTACTTTATAATATATAAACTTAATATCGCCAGAAATGAGAGAAATACATGAGTAAAAAATGCCAATCTGAAAAAAGGGAAGTAAGAAGTGCAAAAAGACGAACGTCAGTTGAGAGATCTTAAAAAGCGGTACTCGTATCTGACGACCTGCTAACGCAGCAGAAGTATTTAAAGGTAAAAGATACTGCTTACGGACCTGAACAAGTGGCACAAAGAAAAAACGAACCGAAGAACCGAAAATCGTGGGGAAAACGGTAACATATGCCAAAAATATACCCATCCAAGTTAAAGAGCAGAACATGTGTAGAAGCAGCAGCAGTCATCGGGAAAGTGGAAAAAAATAATAAAGAAGGGTTGCCACAAACACATCAAGTATTTCAAAGGGAGCAACAAAGGAAGTCAGAAATATTAAACAACTCTTTGAGGCGAAACGTAAAACAACCCAACAACTTAAGACATCGCCTAAATTGTATATTACATGCAGCTCAAACGCGGAGAAAGAAATAACTACAGTTACCCTGTGTGTCTGTGTGTGAAAGAATTGGTTTCTAAAAGTCGAATATTTTGTATCTTAAATCGTCTGCGAAAGTCAGTCCATAAAGAATGGCATTTAAATTGCGTTTGGGGTTTGAGATGCGTTCGGGGGCATCGAGCTTCGTATGGATTTGGATTTCGGATGGATTTCGGAATTGCTTTTATAGCCACACAAAATGACAATCAATTTATACTCATACAAATCGATAGACAGTCATTTGGTCTGGATGGCTGGATGTCTATGTTTGTGGTAGAGCGAAAGAGGTTGTTGAATCCACCGCCGCGCCGCACAACATGGATGGGCACAAATGACTTCTAAACGATGAAAAATTGTCGAGAACCAATTGGATTTGGAATGAGAAATAAGGGTAGGAGGGAGCGAGAGCGGGCGGGGGAAGAATTGACAGGAATACAGTACAAATAATAATAACAACAATAATAATAAATAACTAACTTAGTGACCAGGGCTTTGGTCAGATTGCGGTATAGAGCTCTAGTTTAGAGGGCTCAGAACGATAACCACATATCATAATATATATACTCGTATATATAAGTATAGTATGATACTCGTACATAAAATGATCATGCTTCAAGAACGTTTATTTATATCATTCTCTCCTTCTCTGTATTTATTCTCACTTGAAGGTTTTGTATTTTAATTTATAATAAAGATTTCAGTAGACTATACTTTGAAGATTCAATGATGTGTTCAGTTTTAGAGGGGTTCTCAGAGAGATTTTCTGTGGACCACGTGATTCTTTAAGTGGGCAGCATTATAATGCAATGATATTGGAACATATTTGTGTATATATCTATAGACGGGGGAAAAAAATCTGTCACTCATCTTAAAATTGCAACTCTTCGATTGAGTTGCAGAGAATCTCAAAGTATCTTCCGATTGAAAGAGGGATTGAAAAATTTTGCTATACACTTCTTAAATACATGTATTTCCGACTAACGCTGATATACTGAAGCGCTTAAAGCGGCCCCTTCATAATATTGATTTTCAATCCAATACCGTTATAAAATCCGTTCAATTGAAACTTCCTGTGTGTCCATAAATGTTAATGAAAAAATGTCCATAAATGTTATATGGAAAAAAGAATATTAGTACTCTTTCAGGTCAAACTTTACTGATCCTGAAATATTCACATGGTTTGTGCATGCTTTTGGGCCATTTAAAAAACTACGGTAAAGATACTTTTCGTAAATCCTAAAGAGTATGTAAAAAATGAATGACTAAAAATAAAGTTCAAAGAGTCAAGAATTCGAAAACTTGAGACGTTGTTTCCTGGCACAAATACGGCAACGTATTAATGCATTTAATACGTTTAAATTGGCTCAACTGGGATTAAAGCATTAAAAGTGGGAATCCTCAAAAGAGTCTTCTAATTGTGAACAAGTGACCGAAAATGGCACCGGTATTATTACTAAGCGGGGCCCCCCCTCTGAAAGCAGGAAGAATGCAATTTAATAAAAACAGAAAACGTTAAAAATGACAGCATGGGCAAAAAATGTGGCAACATCGGCAGCAATTGACAACGCAATAAATATAAACAAAAGTAGAAGAAATTGACAGCTGAAAAGAATGACAACAAACAACAATGGCTAGCAACAACAACAGCAATAGCAACAACAACAACAATAGCAACAACATTTCCAAGGAACAATACAGCAGCAGAATATAGTATATACAACAATGTCTGAAGTTGTCAATGCAATGCAATGCTACCAACTTGGAAAAAGAATGACCTGGTTGGGGGAATGAGGGGAATGATGTGGCAGGAACAACAACAAGAATGAAATGACAGAATGTGTTGCAAAAAACTAGTGCTAAGCAAGGAACTTCGGTAGGGAGAGAAAAAACATGTCAGCAACGTGACGATGTTAACACAAACACTGTGAAGAACAACGTTTACAACGTGCGAAGAATACACAAGAAAGACGTAGAAGATGCTGGGGCCAACGGGGAGAGGAATGGGAGAGGAGGAGGAGAAGAATGGGTGAATGAAGAGGATTAGATTGGAGCAGCAAAAGTTTGCTACTAGAAAAATGTTGATTATATGAAGAAGATAAGTCGGAAGACCAGAAAGAGGGAGGGGTATCTCTCTTGTCATCGAACGATTTCAGAATTGATAAAAAGGCCATCCCGGGTGTTTTTTTATATAAATTGGATTAGTGGACCATTTTTGATGAAGCTTATTTTGAAAATAAGTAGATTCAAATCTGCTTTGGCTTAAGATTATTATTGGAAAGTCGAAGCAGGCATTAATTCAGAGATGGAGGACATTATTGTATACATAACATGTCCATAACGGCTCTTAAAGTTATTAAGTTCTATACTCGTACATAAAAATTTATGAAATCCACTTTATGAAGGCATTCCTTTAATTTTAGGGGACAATCAAAGCGAAAAAGAAAAGAATGAAAGTAAATCTTCTCATTCTTCTTCATTAAGTCTTTGATTTAAATATAATAGTAAATGTGACGATATATACACTTGTATATATAACGTAGTTGATTATATAGTAGCACAGACGATCCTGAAATCCTACACAAAGCAAAAGAAGTCTAATATATTGTTTTATATAATAAAATATATAATACTCGTAAATGTAATTATCCGCGGATAGTCCAAGAATTACCCGATCTTGATATACAGATGGCGGTCGTTATCTGAAAAATTATTTAGCAGCAAGTATCATCGCTATAAAGCTTAATTTTGAAGTGTGTTTAATGGTTAGTATTTCTTCATTAGGTCGGATAATTCTGGACCTACCCTCGTACAGTTGTCAAGACATTTTAAGCTTTTTTTATTTTCTCCTCCTCTCTCTCTCTCTCTCTCTCTTTTAATGTTTGCAAAAAAACCTTTGATGAAAACGAGATTCAAGTGGAGTAAAAAATCTTTAAGCAACATGAAGCCAAATAATTTCAAAGCAAACGTCGAAAACAAACTTTGGTTAAAAATTGGCTAAAAGCGGTAAGCCGGTAAAACGAGTAGGAAAAAGAAGAACAAGAAAAAGAAGAAGGAGAAGAAAAAAGAAGCATTCAAGCCAAGTGACGTTCTTCTGCAGACATCGTTAAAATAAAGCAGCAACAACAACAGCAGCAGCAGCGGCAGACGACGACGAGAGCAGCAAATAAAGAAGCCAGAGAAAGACAAGTTGCATGCGATGTATGGCATGCGAAGGAAATGTCGAAGGAGGAGCAGTGTGAAGGAAGGGAGAGGTAGAGTAAATCTGATGCAAACCTACGAAGGAATGGTTACGCTTACAAATGGGCTCGTTGCGCTCTGGACAACACAACGGCACTCAAACATGCGGTCACGTACAGCGCTGTGCATGTCATGCACTGGATCTGGCCGACGCATGCTTCGTCCATTGATGGCCATAAAAGCTGAAAAGATGCGCTCCGACAGCCAGAGACGGAGGAAGGAAGACACAAAACACAACAAC
Organism: Myopa testacea; assembly: GCA_949629155.1. Classification (NCBI taxonomy): domain Eukaryota; kingdom Metazoa; phylum Arthropoda; class Insecta; order Diptera; family Conopidae; genus Myopa; species Myopa testacea. The sequence goes on along the minus strand of OX451345.1, from coordinate 9,601,421 downwards.
AAAAACAGCCACGAAATCAGCGGCAGCATCAGCAGCGGTCCAGCAGAACAACAACGGTGATGATGATGATGGCGATGACGTTGAAACTTCCATGATTCCAGGAATAAAGCAAAGCCGTCGATTCGGTTTGTTTGGCTGCCGCAAACATGTTGCATGGCGCATTGGAACTGCTGCCGCCGCCGCTGCTGTTGTTGTTGTTGTTGCTGCTGGACATTTGCTTAAACTTGACTTTGGCTCTTCTTCTAAAAAACAAGGTTCTAAGGCCCACATAAATACAAATGGCAACAAACAAAAACAACAGAAAACCAGTCGGATTGCTGCTTGTGAAGTACTCGTAGACACAACGTTTGAGTATCTCATGGAAACGAGTTTAGTTTAAATTTGAAAGACTTCTGCACTACATTTCAGCAAAGAATCTGGTTTTAATTCCTACACAGTTGTTACCTTAGACTAAGTTACCCTCAGTATACAACCTCTTGAACCAGCTCACCCTCCTCCACCCCTTGAGCTATGCTACTAAATTCAGCTGTCCTCGAGAAGTCGTTTTTCGTAAGTGTAGCACGGAAATGGTAACTCTATACGCACGCTTTGTATTGTTGTTGTTGTTGTTGCTACGTACGCAGAAGCTCCTGGGTAAATTTTGCGAAAATTTGTTTAACCTTGCATATTTGTTTTTCAGTTTAAATACTTTATAAGCAGTTGAAACAATTCAAATTAATTTCTTTTCCGTTTAGTTTTATATTATTTTTTTATTTTCCATTGTTATTTGACTCAAAATTCCTCGAGTTGAAAGCCTTGAGTAGAGAGACCTCTTTGAATAAAGTGTCAGTTATTACTAAAGCTCCTTTCAGACTTGAGAGACCTCTTAAAGAGTAACCTTGTAAAGAGTACCGTTTTTAAGAGTAACCTTTAAAAAAGATGTTTTAATAAAAGGTAAGCTGGAGTACTTTTAGAACCTGGATGTTGTAGGGTATAAAAATAATTCAAAATCCACTTATTAATTACTTTAAATACGAAGTAACACAAAATCTTTTAAATAAACAAATTCGTTTCGTAAAGTTTTTAATAAGCTTTAGATATGGCATCGTATTACGAGTATTGTAAGCTTTTCCGATGTATCTAGATACAAATGAGCCCATTAAACAAGCTGATAATCAGTTCAGTAGCTGGCCCCACTTCATACTGAGCCAGGGCCAGGATGAAGCACCTCAAAAAAATGCCCAAATTTAATCTGATTAAATCTTTTCTTTACATGTTTTATAAATTGTACCGTTTTAGTTGGTTATACATTCTTTTCAAAGTTCCTCCTGAAGCAACTATTGAGTTCAGATTAAAATACTGATGCGAATGAAGATTGATGGATGGGTCAATTGAAAGTGACACGATTTGCCATACGTAACGTAAAGTTCAACATTTTTATGCGACAAAAGCAAATCCTTTTCAACGTGATCCGGATCAAAATCATTCACGTGTGATAAAAGGTACGATCAACATTCGTTGATGGGTTGGAGGTGCCACCAGAATGGTTCGGTCCGGTCCGGTTCGGTTCGTATGTAATCCGGTTCATTTGTAAATCAAATCGGTCAAAAAGAAAGTGAAGAGCGGCGAAGAGAGACGAAGAGAGGGGAAGAGAGACGAAGAGAAGCGCTGCAATGCTTGGAGGACTTCAATAGCAGACGTACTCTCAGTATTTCATTAAAGTTTCACAAAAGTTTTGTTTTATAAACTATTATTGGTGTTTTCTGTTTTTTTGTGACTTATCAATCGACTGGTTTTCGCTTTCACGCGATTATGGTCGATGATGTTAGCCACATACAAATATAATAACCGATGATAATAATGGAGCATTATTATTCCTTTTTTGCACATATAAAATCATTTAAACCAATGAAAGCAGACGCCGTTGACCTCTCAATATTTATTCAGTTAAGCTGAGAAGCTGTGAAAAAAAGGTTGGCGCCCGCTGCACTTAAACACTGTCTGCGTTTAATGCTGCTTCTTGAGCGTTAATTGATTTATGTTGTGTCATTCGTGCGTTTTTCTTTTGCTGTTCGTAATGTTTTTAAGCCAGCTCAAGTGGTGTTGTTGATATCAATGTTGTTGTTGTTGTTATTGTTGTTGTTGTTGTTGTTGTTGTTGTTGTTGATGTTGTTTTTCTTGTTGTTGTTTACTTTAATTGTTGATACTGTTGTTGTTGAAGTTGAGTTTTGTGCGGAAAAACAAATGTTGGCAAATAGAAAAGCGCAAAAAATAAAACTCAATTGATTTTTAATTAAAAGCGGCGTCTACAACAGACAGTTTGCTGTTGTTGTTGTTTTATTCCTCTACAAAAGCAGAAAAACAGAAATTAAATAAAAAGCAAATGAAAAAAATATTGATTAAAAAAATTTTTAAATTAAAAGCGCTTCAAAAGCGACTACAATCATAGAAATACTCAACATACACTCAAAAAAAAAAAAAACAGAGCAAACAGAATTTAAATTTTTACTTTATTTTTTTTTTTTTACTTTTTAATTATTAAATTAAAAAATTTAACAAAAAATTGAAATCATCAACTGTGAAAAGTGAGCTGAACTCGAGATCGGTTCTCGCAAATGAATTGAGTGAGGAATAAATGCGGTGACATCTGCTTAAAATAAAGAATCGTATTCAAAATAACTGTCATGACGATTTCACAAAAAACAAACGGGAGAAAAAAAGGTTAACCCCAAAAATATATCGTTTCATCACCTTAACAAAAAATATTGCAGAAATAACAGAATTTACATGACATTTGATTTGACGTTAGTCGACAGTAAGCTGAATTAGAGAGCTTATCAAGGCACCAACAGCAACAACAACAATAGCAACATTGGGAGTAGCAACAGCGACATACGCGACAGCAACAACATCATCAGCGACATCATATTAAAACATTGCCAATATTAGCAACAACAACAAGCATCACGCAACATCAGTGGTAACACTGCGAGAATCTGTCATTTTATCATGTCTCAGCGTATGCGACAAACTTCCGCCATTAGAAGCTGCAGCCGTAGTCGCCATCTTTTATTTCGTTTCCATGCTACACTCCTCTTCTTCTTTGTCATCCTCTTCCTCCTCTTCTTCCTTTTGTATCTCCTCACGTAGGATTTCCATCAATACTACGAGGTTTTTTCTTTTCCTTGCATGTGTTTCGATATTCTTCGAACTTTTCGAATTTTTCTGAGGGCTCTTTTTTCCGTCATGCTGTCTTCGATGTCGTATGTATTGGAAAACGGTTGCTTCTCCACGAAGCGAACACAGCACCACTTCCTAGGCTTCCCACCTCGATGTGCCTCCATTAAGTCAACTTTTCCAGAGCTTCGGATGTGGCTGCCGAAAGCCTCCGTTTACATGTTACGGCGTTTGTGCGAAATCGCTGCTACATGACTTGCATTTTTAGCAAGGGCCCAAGTCTCCAGTGTTGCCAATTGGATATTTTTGTACTTCCTCTGCTTGCCACTCCTTCCCTCTCTACGCTTTATTTTCTTTGAGTTGTCAGCGTGACGTGATGTTTCAGAATAAAAACCGCTGTGACAAGCGTCTATATTTTTATTCCATTTAATGTTTTTTTCAACATGGGCAATATATTGTATTTTTGCATTGTTTCTTCTTCTACGAATATCGAAGAAGCGAAGATATTTTTCAATGCTTCTTATATTAAAAAACAAATTTACATTATTACGTTATTTATTGATTTAATATATATATTAAATACTATATGTATGTGCGGTGTCATGTACATAGATTTATCCTCAAGGAAAGTGTGATTACATTATTCATATATTGTATATGCATCATCCTATTTCTCCGTGTATCCATTCCATGCCACATAATATATATTCGTCTATCCATTTATCCATTCATCATATTTATCAATCTATCCATTTATTCTATTTATACATCTATCCATTTATTCCTCTATGCATTTATTCATCTTTCCATTCAATGGATGGTTGTTTAGCATTTGTTAAGAATCTAATAAAACTTTATTTAATTCGATTTAAAGCAATTTAGAAAATGTCCCTACTTTAGTGATGGAGTCATACGTACGACTTCTAGAACTCTACAGCATTTCTGCAACAATCATCTACAACAAAACAACAACAACAACAACCAACAAATTTAGAAATAAACCACAAGTAGAATAAAAAACAACAACCAGCATTAAAATAGCATCATTTACGACAGTGTTTTCAAAAAAGATTAAGCTTTTGGTGCTTTCAGTAGTTATTATTGTAATGTTTACAATGATGATGTTGATGTTGATGATGATGATGATGATAGTATAATAATAATAATGATGATGATAATATAATAGTTAATGTTGAAGGAATGATGGGTTGAAGATTGAAGCTGATGTGGAATGAAAATGATTATAATGGTGATGAATGTTATACTGATAATGACGATAATGATTGTAGCGATGATGATGACTATAGTGATGAATTCGATAATGATGAAAATTCTCAAAATTAAACTGAGGATGGAGAGGATAAGAGGATGATTAACATGTTATGAATAAAGATGATGGTTGTTTCAATAATACTGCTACTGATACTGAAGGATTTGTTTTTGTGGATGGGATGGTAGTTAGGATGAGTAAACGAGCATGATTGTCATCACAATGGTAGAGGTGATCATGATGATGATAATAATTGCACAATAAAATAATATTGTTGCGATGAATTATTGTCTACCTAAAGACTTTCTTTTGCTAATGCATTTTTAATGATTTTCCTGATAGGAACGTTGAAATTGTCGATTATGACTGTTCAGTTGTTGTGTTTGTTGTGGTTTGCTACTCGCGTTGGTATCTTCGAATGACAACATGTCACAATAAACAACAACAATAACAGCAACAGCTCACTACTTCTAGATTCGTAATTCTTTCACATGCATCATTGATGTCTGAGTGTATTCCTTCCTTCTTCTCTCTTTCACCCACTCAACCCCTCCTCGTCCACAGCACTTGTTTTTCACTCTTCACTAAACAATCATCCATTCATCGGTCTATCAACCATTTATTATTGAGCCTTTTGCTAGACTTTCTAATAGAATTAATCAATTTATTTTACTTTGTACTCGTACGTTGATACGATGATGATTTTCCTTTTTCTTCTTCTTTTTCTGTTTTTTTTTATTTTCTGCTTTTGCTATGCTTTAACTAAATAAAATGCATTCACTGTTCATATGTCAAATTAACTGTCACTTGCTTGTGCTGCACCGCGTCACGCTGTCAGAAGGGGTTGTTTTCGTTTGTTGCTGTCACTGAACTCGCTTGCGTGACATTTAAGTTAGTTTACGGCGCACGGAGGTTTCGAGGTACCCGATGGGTAGTTAAAATGATGTTTTGAATGCTTTAGAAAATGGTTTTTAATTTCTTTTTTTTATCGTTGTTATTTTTTACTTCTCTCTCTCTCTCTCTCTCTCTCTCTCTCTTTCTCTCTCTTTTGTTTTGACGTACATAGTAGTGTGAACGTTTTATGTTTACTTAGTTTGATTTCTGCATTTAATTGATTCTGCGATTTGTTGTGGATGGTTTTTTAGAAATAGGAAGCAGTAACTAGTGATGAATGGTGTTCATGAGTGGAGGGGTAAAGGGATGAGAGTGTGATGAGGTGTGATGCGTGAGGTATTAAACTTGCCTTATGTTTTAAGTTTGGTTCTTTAAAACATTTGTTTTTGTGTAGCTGAGACAGGGTTTTGAATGCAGCCGTGTTTAGAAATTAAAATGTTTTTTTTTATTGTTGTTCATGATTTATGACGACTTTTTCTATAGAAGTTTAATAACGGTAAAGAAGAGTAGACGAACAGAAGTGTATTTGTCCAAATAAACTATTGAAATTTAAATTTAATTAAATGAAATTAAATTAAAGTAGAACCGATTCAAATTCAATAGCCGTGTCAAGAAACTTCAGTTAGTTTGTTTCGGTGCTGTTACGTCACAAGTCATTTCGAGTCGAACTACAAAATTTGCAATTTAATACCAACAACAGTTGATAGGATTCAAATTCAAACGCAGATGCAGATGCAGATGAAGACTGAAATTCCGAAGAAATCGTATTAAAAAATGAAATTAGAGATGACGACTCGTGGATAAGAAGACGCGGCCGCCTGAATGAAAGAAGGAGCAGCCTGGCGGAGTCTAGATTCTAGATTCTAGAATAGCGTAGAATTAAGTGGAAAATGTTTATCGCGCGGAATGAATTTAATTGCATTAAAATTGACTACAATTTTTATATTCCGTTGTTGCTGTTGTTGTAGATGTAGTTGGAAATTCACGCCTGTCTGTCCAACCGTCTGTCCTTCTGTCGTGTCCGTGTGTGTGTGTGGCTTACGTCGCTGTCAGACGATGAATTTTAAAAATGCATTTAAACTTTTTCGCATTTCGACAAATTTATGAAGGCGCAAAAACAAAAGCGATGTTGAAATGCGGTTGAATGGTGTTGAAATTCAACACTTCGGGGGGTCCAACGGCACAAACAATCGGACGAAAACGGACGATTAACGAAACAAAAAAAAAACAATACAGAAACCTAAAGAAAGGGAAAACAATTTGGATGCAATGCAGCGAATAAGGAGCAGCTACAACAACAACAACAACAGAAAAACTGTGGAAGTGTGAAGAAAATAATGCGAATTAAAATTTGCGGAATGGGCTGAAATGGTTTACAATATGAATGCATTAACAACGGATCGAGCGCACGAGCAGCAGGCTGGCGCATGCGCAGCGTGCTCGCTGAATCACGTGACGCCCGACGTTTATGATGACGCTGATGATGGGGATGTTGTTGTTGAAGATAAGGTTGAGGATGAGGATCAAGATGAAAGTGAGGGTGAGTATGAGGATAAGGATAATGGGGAGGATGAGGGTAATGAGGAGGATGAGGATTCAAAATGAAAGTGAGGGTGAGTATGAGGATGAGGATAATGAGGAGGATGATGATAATGAGGACGATGAGAATGAGGATAAAAGTGATGATGAGGATGAGAATCAGGCTAAAAGTGAGGATGAGGATAAGAATGAGAATGAAAAGAACGAAAGACACATTGAAATGCAAAAGTAGAAGATAAGAATAATTATGGCCGATTATTCTGATGATGCCGATGACGCTGACTTTGATGCTGATGAAGATGTCTGCGACTGTCATCCGCAGTCGGTGTGGTTCACATTTCGAACACCAGAGCGCATCAAATCAAGTCACCAGTCAAGCTGTTCACTTGATGCGATGTCTGTTCAGCTCGCGTTGGATGGATGCAAAACATTTGCTGCGGTTTACTTTGTTTGTTTATTTATTTTGTTTTTCTTTTGTGCCGACACGACTCTTTTCTGGGCCGCCGACGCCGACAATGTTTTTAGTAGTAGACGCTTCGAGCGTACATAAGAATGAAAAAAGAAAGACTCGCAAAAATTCATCATAATTCTGCATACTTGATGCTCTGAGTCACTGAAAATGGAGGATCGCATTTAATATCAGTCTGTGTTTTTAATGCATGCAGCATGCTGCGGCTTGAGCGCTTCAGCTCTGTGATTGTTTTATTAGTTCTGTCAACATTCTGAACGCATGAAATTCAAATAAATGCGCACTAAGGAAACAATGAATGTTTATTCTGTTCACAAATCTGAGGGCGCCACAAATTATGCAACATTGAATGATGCTTTAAGATGGTGTTTTAGAAGAATTAATAAAGAATGACGCCACATTTCTGTAGTGAAAAAAATCATCCTCGTTGTTATTCTAAAAGTCGGTGATATTCAAAACACTTTAAAGGATCCTTTTTCCTGCATGCCTGAATAACAAACAATTTTACTCACATTTTAAGAAAAACCAGAAAAGCGTTGTTTACAAATTGAGAATGAGACTTGGGAAAATGTACAAAATAAACAAATCCTTTGTTAGAATGGGAAAATTTGAACCAACGCAGTGTTATTTGTGTCCTAGAAGTGTTCCAGTTCGGAGCACTCGAACCTCTCGAAGCAAACAGATTTGTTTCTAAATCGATCTCAAAGAAATCGAAACAACCCCGGGTTTGGTTCCAGGAACAGGTAATCAATTCGAAACACTGTACAGCTTCTTCTTGGTTTCCTTTTTTGTTTGTTTATCCTTTTCTTGTGTGGATAATATATTGTATATTATTGTGTATGTTATTTGAAATGTTCTAATTTTTATTGTAATCGTTAATTTAAACACTTTTAACACATGTTCGTTGATTTTTATTGCGGTGTTTTAGTTACTTTTACGAAGAATTGCTTTAGGAATAGTTTTCGGTTGTTCTTCGACCCGGAATGTATGCTGTTTTCTTTACAATAAGAAGACCCAAATCAGTCATTCAATAGACTCATGTGGAATAAATATACGTTTTCTTGTGTCTTCAAATGTGTCTTCATTAAATAGTTTAAATTCCGACCTCAAAACCAAATCCAATTTCAATTTATGAAGATTTGTTTATTTAAGATATTTACATAAACAAGCGAGGATTTTTTCTCATTAGACGATTCGATGTTTTCTGAACACCTTCTTGTATATTGTCCTTTTAGAATCTCTCCTGAATAAGTTCTTGGATATCCTTTGGTATATCTTCTTTGATATCTTTTTGCATATTTTCACCTCTTCCTCTAATTCATATCGAACTTCCTTTTCGCCAGACTTATAAAATAAACATTCTCACGATAAAGTTGACTTCATCTGCAGATGAGGTCGCCAGTAAAAATTAATAAATGAAAGCTAGCGAAATTAAACAAATAAAAGAGGAAAACCGACAAAATTGACAAACAATATGTCAGTCAATTTAATGATTTAATGAATTATATATTTGACAAGAATCTCAACTCAACGCTGGATTGCAAGACAGTGAAAAGTCTTTCGCAGAAAATGTTAAACGCATGTTTAGCATTCGGTATTCTTAATGAGTTGTCCCTTTGTCCCGTTTTCAATGAGTACAAAAAATAAAATTAAAACTCAAACTTAATGAATGATTTCCTTTCTCGTTCTCAGATCTTCGTTTGTGTTTTATTTATGAATAAATTACATGGTATTTAAAGACCTGCATATTTAAGTTTTAAAATATGATCACCAACATCTCAACGGTTCGAGTAGCTGCTGTTGGTTCGGTAAACCGGATAAGAAATCGCAGTCGTGATTTGAAGATGAGGTTCTTGAAGATCGCAACTAATCTGTGGTGTTTACTGTGTATCTTGCGATATGTGTTCGAACCTCAGCGCCTCGATGTTTGAAGAGTGGATTTGAAGCGTTTTTGATGAAATTAGAACCTGGAAAGATACTAACAGCATGGTGCTGGCGACAGACGCCCTACAACGGCTTTTTACTGGCTCCAGGTTTGTCGCAAGTTAACCATAAATTCAAGCCTGTAAATCAAATCCACACTTTTACTGTGGGTGCCTCTCAGCGGGAATCTTTCGGTATGTTTTTCGGAACGTTTCTGTGGAACACTTTTTCGGATCGTTTTTGTTGTCTTCAAATTGATATTGTTTTTTGAATTTGTTTTAAAATATTGTAGTTGTTGCGGAGTTTATTTGACGATTTGTGATTTTCGAATAGACTCCGAGATCTTTTCGAATTTCTCACGTTGTCGTATTAATAATCGACAACAACTTTTTATTGTTCTTAATTTCTTCCACATGCGTGGAGCCACCCCACTTTAATGACCCCTCATATGAAATGTCAACGGAATCTGACAGTTCGTATGACTGCCTGCCGATCTGCCTGCTTGTAGAACTGTCCGTCTGTCTGTCGGTTTTTCTGCTTGATTTTTTTTCTGTTCATCTGTCTGTCTATCAGCCTGGTTTTCTTCTGCTGCTCTTCAATCAACTCTGCTCCTCTGTCTGTCTTCGCGTCTCGCTTTCCGCTTGTTGCTTGCATACGCTTTACAGTGAAGCGTCGCTTAATTGACAATTACACAAGTCAAGCGTGCGATTGGTTTGCATTTGCGTTTGAATAGTTTACAGTTATTATTATTATTTTTCTTTCAGTTCGTAACATTCTCTGAAGTGAAGTGATCTCAACTGGAATCATAATTTCGATAGTTTCTTTATTGACAGCCAAAATTGAGAATTTTTTTTTGTTTCATTTATGAGTTGGGTTGGGTTGTGCTCGGTTCGGTTCGGTTCGGTCCAACTTTTTTAGTCTTCACTTCAGCTTAATTAGTTGATAATATTTGAAACTTCTTCGTTGCTTTTGTGTTTGTTCAATAGTTAGATTATGTTCGAGGTTTTGTTTGTTTCTGGTTTTCTTTTTCGTTTGTGGACATTAAACCATGACTGACTCTTTAGGGATCGAATTTCTCGTTCAACGTTCAAGAGTAGTTCAAGAAACTCTTTAATTGCTTTGATTTATTTCACTCTGCTGATTGTATTTAGAAGCGTTGGTACTCAAGGAGAGTTACTTACGTTTCTTATCTTGTTTTTTCTTGAATTGAAATCTTTAGTGCACTAAGTAACCGTTTGAAGAGATGTGTTTTGTATATTGTACATTAAAAATAGAAAGGGATTCAAATCAATGAAGATTTTTGTACTTTTTACTTCTTATATGTATAATATGCGGCCCTAATATTCACAGCCTTCCCTTAATTGAGCCAAATAATTTTTGAAGACTAATTTTCCAAAATACATATGTAACTAAAATGATAATATATTCGCTGGAAACTTTCATTTCAACCTCATTAAATAAGACTATAATTTGTAGCAATAACTATTAAATGACTTCTAATTAATACTAATAAAACGTGGAAATTCAGCATAATAATGCATTATGTTATATTATTAGGTAACATCAACTGATGACGCATTAACAAGCGCTCCGTCTCCCGTCCACCCCAAAAAAGCATGCTTTTTTATAGTTATTATTATCGTGGGGGGAAAAACACAAAACCAAACACAAGGAGTTAATTTTCGACTCCTTGCCGTTTTAGCTCGTTAACCTTGCTATTATCCGGTATACGTTTTGTAACTCACCCGCCCCGCACCACGCGTCCTTTTGTTTTATCGTCTGTTTATGTTCTCAACTGACAAGCAATAAAACAAAATGCAATTTCACCCTGCTGCTTCTTCTTCCTCATTTCTACTACTAATACTACTACTACTTCTACTGCACTTATTCTTTTTCTTCTACTTTTTCTCGTCTTCACTTCTGCTTCAAGCCCTTCGCTGAGGGTGCTTTAATGCATGCAGCGTTTGAATGCATCTCATGCGAACCAGGTGCGAACCGAAAAAGGGTGCTGCTCATGCCTTTTGCGGTACGACTTTTTAGCCTGTTAAACGGTACATTTGTACATCGGCGCAAAGGGCTTCCCTCCAGCGGCTTCCACCGTCTTCCATCGGTCACAACACTAGGTCCCTGTTGTTGTTGTAATTTGTGAAAAATGCAATGAAACAAATTTTATTTGAAATACACTCTTTTGTTCATAGTTGTTTTTGTGTTTTAGTGCAAAACTTCATGTTTTCTGACCCCGTACCTTGTTTATGGAAAAATCCAAAACTCTTTGTTTTTTCGAATGTATTGTTTTCTACCCAAAGTCTGTCCTGTGTATGTGTTTGGGTTCTTTTGCTCTGTGGTCTCCGGAGATCGACTCGTACATAAATTTCAATTAGCTTTAAATATTTCTGGCTGCGAAAATGTTTTAAAATTTTACTTTTTGTATGCATAGATTTTTATCAATCGCGAAAGGTGAAAACTTTTGCTGAAATATTTCGGGTTCATTTTTTTGGGGGGAAATTAATTGGAAAAGTTGCAAATTCTCCCGCTTTTTGTGAGGTTCCGTAGATGCTATCGCAGGTTTTATGCTTGGGATAAGGAAATAAAATACCGTATGTATTGTGTTTGCATTTTTTTCCTGGTGTTTATTTATTTTATACCTCTTCAACTCTTCAACTTGGGTCTTTAATGGGCTGCACATGAATGGAACACTGAAAGAGGGTTGAACATGATATTGCCTAAAAATAGCCAAGTGGTTGGGCGCTCCTCTCTGTCGGCTTCACTTCACATAAAACTCTGTAAAATTATCTCGCTTGAGTGGATATTTTTATGCAAACTAGCCGAATATTCTTGGGCTGGAGTTACTTGTGTAACTTGGGCGTGGTACATTAAGATAAAAATGTACAGAACTCTTTTTCTCTTTATTACTTTTACTCTAGTTTACTTTTTTTGGTTTAAAGAAGGAAGTTACTATCAATTACCAGCTATTGATTCTCCTTCTTATTCGTCTTCTACTTATTTACACTATACTATAGTGTGTGTATACTCTATGGCCATCATTAATACTATAGTGTTCTTTAGGTTCTTCTTCTCGTAACTTCTTTGGATATTATATCACTTCTGTTTTCGGGTTACTTAAAACATAGGTATATAGTGTATAACGTAAAAATAAAAAAAGAACCCAGCGTTCCTTCGATCGATATGATAAATCGACCATTCATATCATTAAATTCGGCCCGAATTGAACAGTAGTTTTCTAGTTTTCAGATCGAGACAAATATATGTCTTTATAGAGATCTTGAAGCATATGGAAATCTTTGTAATGACGAAAGCTGAAAAAAGACTTGGGAAAGCAGAGAGTGGGTTTTGTAAGTTTTACCTGTTCGAATGATTTGGTTCGTGTGCGAATGGCTCGGCGTAGATGTTTCTGATCGGCGGCACGCGGCGTGGCAGCGGCGGCGGCACGGGGTTGTAGCCGTCCATAATCGTGTCGCAATCGGAGTACTTCATCGATTTCATCGTCATTTTGTGGCAGTCGACGTAATTAAACACTTCGATTGTATTAAAATGCAATTATTTATTTTCGTTCTTCTCCACTTTTTTAATATTGTCCTTAGTTTAATTCTTCTTCTTTATTCTTTATGTTCCTTTATGTTTTTCACCATTTATTATTTCTCTTGTTCTTTTATTCTCTCTTGTGGTTATTTATTTTTATTCTTTGTTATCATTTTTCTTTTCTGTAGTTATTTTGTTGTATTTATTTTTTGTTGTTGTTAATTATTTTATTTTGATTTTATTTTTTAATCATCCTTTCAGCAGCAGATGTTTAAAAAAAAATGCAAGAACCTGTCTTTGTATTAATTGATTGTTGCATACTCATGGTTGTTGTTGTTCTTGTTATTTTCACTATAGTGTGTGTCTGTGTGATCGGATGTGTGTTGATTTATTTATACGTGTTGGTTTACTTTTATTTATCCTTATCGTTAATTTTACCGAACGGCATCGGAAAAATTTCGTGTATAACGCGTGACATCTGCTTTATATTCGCTGACAGCGAAGAGTTTTCAATAACGTTGACATTTTACGCACTCAGCCGCCCCTATCGAGGGCGTGGCCGTGGCCCTTCGGACACACGCACAGAGAGGTACGTGATGTGTTCGCCGCTTCGTCGACGCTTCGCTTGAGCTTTCGTGCGAGCCGCTCAACTTCTGACTTCCCGGAACATTTCAATCCAATTAATTGGAATGTAAAATTCAATATGGCGTCAAGAGTGCCGCAACAGCAGCAGCGCAAAGAATCCGTGCGGCTGCGGTTTTAATTAATTTCTTCTCCACTCTGATGTCCTAGAAAGGAAAATTAAACATGCGGCTGTAAACAGAAACGTTGGGAAACTTAAAACACGCACTTCTACTGAGAACGCTTCGCTTTGGTGGATTATTCTGATGGTGCAATGACGCTTTTTGTATCTTTTTGTATTTATTACTTTTCTTCTATTTCTTCTTCTTCTTACTCACTTCTCATTTCTACTGCAGTCAATTTGGGGTACCTTCTTCGAGGTACCACCCACTGCGAGTTACCGCTTTAATACCTCCGTAAATGATGTGAGTTTTCATTTTTATTCATAAACTTTCTTTAAATTTCAAGCTTCTAACTGTACCGTTGTTTAAATAATTAAGAAAAAGCCAAAGAAATTAGTTTAGGATGCATACTTCTTTAAATACTTAATTAAAATCAAAAATGTAAGCTTTTCTTTCTTTAAATTTTGAAAGCCGTGTACTGAAACCGGAAAAATGCTTTGTCACCGTGGTTTTTCGTGGACCAGCGGCATCAGGTGTTGTAATTACAGAAGATTACGTTCCAGATTTTGTCTTATTCGGGGTATTGAACTCAGTCTTGGAATGTCTTTTCGAAGCTCTCTTTTGAACGCAACTTTAAAAGAAGTAAAAAGTTTCGTCATGTCGAAATTTGCATTTAATAAGCTTGTAATTCTATACCCTGACTTTCTATCTTCATTTTAAACCGCTTAAATATTTAATTAATCTTTACAGTTCAATGTGAATAGAGATGTATAAGATAGGTACTCGTATATGTACAAAAGCAGTAGATATAATTTTTGTGTACTACTGAGAAGTTTTCGCTTCCCACCTTTTCTAAAGCGCGTTATCCTTTCCAGCTATAATAATACAACAACACATCCCTATACACTCTTACATACTATACATTATCTAAAATTTAGATTCGTTCTTTTTTCAACAACATTTTTCACCTATGAAATATACGGTCTGTTCTCCTGAGCCATTAATTTTTACACAAATTTTAAAACACCTCTGATGACAGAAACTGAAAGGACGATCTTTAATTTATATCTATACTCGTCTTCATGAAGTAGACGATGGATGAAAAGGATTTTATTATTATATTATAGTATCTACTGTGTTATTTTTTTCATCATGCTTTTTGTTCCCTTGTCTCTCTCTCTCTCTCTCTCTCTTTTCATCAGCCTGCAGCTGTTGATTTTGTTCAACGCACTCAAAAAAAAAAAACTGCTCGCTCTGTTTGAACAATTTTAACAACAACAAAAGACGTGTGTCTACAGCCGTAGCGACGACACTCGTACAAACACCCTTCTTCGAGTGTAATTCAGCGGAATGGATAAATGAAGAAGAAGAAGAAGAAGAAGGAGAAGGATAAACTCCCATATAATTTATTATATAGGAGTCATTCATGTGAATATCATCGACACCTTGTAAAACGACGTTTTAAACGCTGGACTTCATTTCGCTTCGATAGTCATAAAAGCGACTAAAAATAAATTGAATTTAAACAAAAGTGGAAAAGGCGGTTCCAACGTGAGATCAATAAAAGCCGAGTCTGCAGCGTGTTCGAACGCTTTAAGGTGACCATAAGAAAAAATGACTCCGCACTTCAACAGCTAACTTTTCTACTTTTCTGTGTTCTTCAATAGCAAAAAAAGAGAATTTTTGTAAAAACAAAAATAGTCATCAGACGATGCATTTACTGTATTTGTTGACCATAAAAAATAGTAATCTTTGCGTTTAGCCGACCAAACGGACAACCGACCAACCGAGCGACCAACCAGCCAACCGACCAACCACCCAACCAACCAACTGACCAATGAGTCGTCTGACCAGAATTTGTTTTAAGCTTATCACACGCTTTTAAGCTGAAGACTTAAAGTTTTAAAGAAGAAGATGAGTTTTAGAGATTTTTATTGAAAACTTGGCTTCGTTGAACCCTAAAAGGATGCAAGCAACATACAAACCAACAGCAACAACAACAAAGGATAACATTAATCTCTGCTACTCTCTACTCGTATAAAAAGCCTTCTTTTTAACTGGCTACTCTTTTAGTAGTGATTCTCGGTGCTTGTGTTGTTGTTTTTGTTGTGGGTTTCTATTACTCTTTTCAGTTCTCTTTCTCCGTGTACCCGCCTTCCTATCTGTCTGTCTGTCTGTCTGTTTGCCTGTCTGTCGCTGTGATATTCATTTCGCGGCAACGTTTTGTGGTACAAAATCTCGGACTCCGAATAACAATTTTGTTGGCTTTTAATCTTCGACCATTCTTGTGAGTTTAGAGCAAAACTTTAGCAACCATTCAACCTGCCCGCTATTTACCCTTCTTCCCTTCCTCCCTTTAGTTGCATCGAGCAGCCACTAGTAACCAGTATCGCAGAGTTCACAAAACTGGTTGTTCTCGGCGACCAGACCAAAAACTATCTCAGTTTTTATTTCTTTGTCGGCGTTGTTTTCCTTCGTTATTATGTATTTTTTCTTTTTCTAAAACTCCAGCAGCCGCCTACACTAATTCGAAAAACGGCTATTCTTCTTCTTTTTCTTTAGTTTTGCCTCTTTTTTTTTTTGGGTGGACAAAAAATGTCCACAAAAGTGTTGCATTATATGTTGCTGTATTTGTTGTAGCTTTAGTCTTTTCTGTAGCACTCCTTGTTCTTCTTGTTGTTGTTGATAATGTTGTTGTTGTTGTTGTTGGTAATGTTGCTGCTATTGTTGTTGTTATTTTCGTAATCATTGCAACTATTCATTTATAGTTACCTTTACCATTCATTCATGTAGACGTTGGTGGGAATTATTTCAGTTTTTTCAAAGAATTTAATTTTTTTCCAAGTCTTTTGTAAAAGATTTAAAGCTTGACTTCAAGTTCGTTTGTATTATATGATTACTGTAGCTACTGATTTTGTATTTATAAAGAATGTCACTCTACTAATAGGGCTCATTTACGGAATACACAATAATTTCGAATGGAATAATTTAAAAAATAAGTCACATTGAAATTTTCAAATTTAAATATAGAGCAAAGGTATCTTTCAGCCCCAAAATCAGTACCCTCAACCACCTAATTATAAAATCATATTCTCAGTAATTCATTTCAGCAATTTTTATTTTTTTTACCCATTTTTTACCGTTTTACTTATATACCCATTATTTGTGGTCAGTCATTCATGAAATTTAAAATGTGTTTCTCATCTCATGACATCTTTTCTATGAACGGAAAAGATGACTTGTCTAAAAAACCTTTTTATATATATATTTTATGCTTAAGATTTATTTCTTGATACATTTATTGCCCCTTCCGACCTTTCGAAATATTAAAAGAACATCCCTCAAAAATACGTATGTTTAAACATGTATCTTAACCCATGTGATGCTACTTGACTTGAGTTTCTTCACCCTAAATTTTAAAAATAAGTACATACTTACTTACGCTGAATATTGATATTTTTTTAAAGTTTGATTTATACCATATATAAAAAAAATAACAAATCAATAACTCAAAAAGTAAACAATACTCTTCATTCTTTCATCGATTTTTAAAAAATAACCTCACTATTTATCTCTCTGTTTGTCTGTTATTGAATCAAAATTACTAAAGTTCAAATAAATTGTTGAGTTCATTAGAAATAAAAGATTGATTGAAGAGATTGATTGCTAAAAGAGTTCTGATGAGATGTTTAATTAACAGAGAACATGTATTTTTTTTTCTTCTTCATTCTGATTGATAAACCTTCTATGCTCTCATCACGTTATAAGTTATCGAAAGATAATGAAATCTTTTAAAATATGTATGCTTAGAATTGTGTTAAACTTGATTTAAAATTAAAATAAAGATTGAACTTAAATAAAAGTAGGTTTTAAAACTAACCTTAAAATATATCTTTTAAGCAAAATCGGTAGTCGGAATTTTCATATTTTTCAAATACATGTGTTTTTGTAACTTCATGAGATTTTGCATGAAGATACCAAGAAACCGCAAACCTCCCGGAAAAAAAAGTGGTACATTCTCTTTTCCTATCTACATTTTTCGACCTCGATTGTTGTTGTTATTTGTTGAAGGCGGTGGTTGTTGTTCTTGTTTTCTTTTCTAATCTCTTAGATTTTTGCAAATCCCAGAAGATGAGCTTTTGATGTTTTTTCCCCTCAATCAACGCAACTACTGAGCTATCATTTCAACAACAGCAACAAAAACGACTTTTGCAAAAACAACTACTCTGTTTTTGTTGCTTTTTGTGGCTTTTTAGGCTTTTTTAGGCTTTTTGTGTAGCCTCATTTTTTGATGGTCTTCAAGTACCACACGCCACTTGTAATTGAGTTACTTTTGAAATAATAATTTTTTTGCCTCATCATAAATCTAATTTCGAGTGTATTTTATCCGTAGCCTAATCCACGTGCTCGTATGTACATAGATGAGATCATATACAAGTCAGTCAATCAGTTCATCAGTCATTCAGTTCATCAGTCAAGCAGTCACTCAGTCAATCATGAATTCAGCCAATAAAAAATGAGAAAAGTTGGATGAAAGAAGGAACAGAAGTGAAGTTACTCTGTATAAGCGTATAAATGAAATTATATTATAAGATATCTGAAGCTTTTGGTCTTTTTTTTGGTTTTTGTATTTCTTTGTGTGGCTTTAGTACGATTTTTAACATTACACGATGACGCGTCATTATTATATTTTTTGTTACTAACATTGTGAGCAATCATAAATAAAGAAACAACAGCAGCAACAACAAAAAGCAAAATAAGCGCCATCACTGGATATGAGTGGGAATTGAAAGGAATATGGCTTTGATCGATTGATTGTTTGTGGTTGTTGTGGTTGTTGTGGTTTGTAGACTCTGCATCTACAGGGATAAAAATTCAATTAACTGATTCGGTTTGAATTTTTCAGATACCAGAGATTATATTATCGAAGCGATTTGAAGTTGAGTTGGTCTTTTGTCAAGCTTAACTTCTTGTAACTTTATATGAAATGTAAAACATTAATACATGCAATTTAATATGAAGTATAAGAAAGCAAAGATTTAAATAGACTGTATAGCCGGGCATTCTTTTAACTTTAAGAAATTTAGAAACAAAGTTTCACAAAGATACTATAAATTACATTAGAAGGGCTCTTTAAATAGCCTACGCATTTGAGGTTCATTTAAGGCACCTTTCTAGAGTCATAAGAAGAATCTAGGAGTAGAAAACAATCCCTAAAAGGCTCTTATAACTATTAATGATGAACCACATAAACCTTTTCTGAGGATCAGGTTTATAATCAATGAATTGTCTGGCAAACAAACTCTGACCAAATTGACGAACGAGATATTGAAATTAACACAAGCATACCTCAGAAACATACCATAGAAAGAGATACTAAGGAGAGATACTGCCCCTCCTCGGACGCGAACTCAACCTATAAAAATAACCATCAGTTTTTATTATCAAAAACGAAAAACAGCCGCAAAATAATTTTATAAATTGTACCTTAATTTATATGATTACTTTCGCGATCATATAAATTAAAGTACAATTTGTAAAATTATTTAAAGTAAAGAAAGAAAACATGGAAAAAGAACGCAGTCAAGAGTGAAGAAGAAAAATACAAGGGGCACAAATAACGGATACGGAAAATTCGTTAGGGTTCTTGAAGTGGTTAACTAAAGCGTAACGCAGAATTTCGATTTGATGATGATTTCGGCTACTATTTTATGTAGGTCTTTAGTTGTTGTTCTTGTTGTTGTTATTATTGTTTTTGTTTCCGAGACCAAATTAAAATCGTGTGTGGTTATTTTGAGACAACAGCAACAATGATAACAATAAAACAAAATACATAACTAAACAGCATTCAAGCAGAACAACTGAGAAATATTATTTAACGTCGACTTTAAAGAGACAAAGATAATGACACCGATATCGATGCCGATACCGGCGACTGACACCGGTTCCGGGACGTCGTAATGTCTGCCTCCGTACCTCTAAGATCCCTAAAAACAGAAACTCCAAAAAGAAACCACAAAATCAAAACATAGCCAAGTAAAAATAAATAAATAAAGACGGAGAAAAACACAACCGCAGTTTGACTCAACACACTAAAGTTTGACGGGGGGACTGAAATGGGGGAGGGGAATTCTTAGGGAACGCCATGAAAACCATTTAAAGCACATGTCGGGGAGGATCGAGTGGTTTCTATGGTTGTTGTAATTGTTGATTTCCTCTTCCTCTTGTTATTGTTGTTGTTATTCTTCTTGTTGCTCTTCTTATCGTTGTTGTTTTTATAGATGCGGAAGAGTGTATATCACTCTAAGAGCAAAGGGTGAAATCTTAAGAGATCTGAAATCTTTCAGTTGATTGGGTGTTTTTTTGGGGGGGGACTTTAAAGATTTATGGGATTTTCGAAGGGGCACAATTTTTCACCTCTTCCTCTGAAAATGAATTCATTCTTCATAAAACGATGCTGTATTTAACATAAACGAGCGAATTAAAACGGTGAAGGAACTGCTGTGGAAGAGAGTTCCTCCTCTAAAGATAATAAAGTGCAATAAAAAAACACAAAACACTATTCTGGGGAAATAAAAACTTAACACTAAGAAAAGTCGTCATTGTTTCGAACTACGAAAGGTGTTAAAAGTCATAAAAAAGAGCATAAATTTAAGATTTCAATATAAATGAGATCTTTCGGAACCATTGATAAGATACTTTATCACATACTTAAGGAAAATAGAAAGGAAAAATCAAAATAATTCTTAAAGAAAAGACAAGTTATGGTTCTAGATCGGATGTTTTTTTTAAAATTTCACTCTAGACGTGCTTCTGAAGAATAGTGAGACCCAAGTGTATGGTCCAAAATAACCTTAGAGCACCTGGTAAGATTTTGCGTAATATGAGGTTTCCGAATGCTTCGGACCTTGTCACTAGTTTAGCGGTAATCAGACACAAGAACCTGGGTGGTTTAACAAACACCAGCAAAATATGGTTTCTCTGTTCGATGATAGAACGATGATGACTGTGGTTGTTGTCCATTTAATTCTAACGAGTATCAGACGCTCTGTAAAACGTTAAGATTTTAAAGATCCAATAAAAAATAGGAACCAATTGAATGTAACGTTTATTACGAATTTCAAATGTGTGGGCCATCTGATGAATGAGAGAGAGATCTTAATCTATAGTATCGGAGTTTATTATATGCTATGTTTTTGTCATCAAATCTTTTGATCAATAAAATAAACAATCAAATAAAATCCAATGAAGATCGAATTAAAAACTCATCACTTAAAGAAACCAGCTCAAGCCATTAAAATGAACGAGTGAAAAGAGTGAGGAAAAATAGTTTAATATTCCTTCAGAAAAGGGGGATTGTTTGGTATGCTCGTATGTTAATCATACTGATAGAGAAAAAAAGAGAAAGAGAGAGAGAGAAACGAAAAGAGAAGTCAATGTATGGGGCCCTTTTTTCCAAATTCTGTATCACAAGCTGAACTGATTTCATGGTGATGTTTCCCTATTTCTTTGCATCGTTGATATCGCTTTTTGAGTTCTACGAGGATCAATTGATGGGAATCATATGGTCCCCGAATCTCTGGTTCCCTTTTTACCGAATTAAGTAATTTAATTTTTGTGTTTTTTCATTACTTTAACAATTTTGATGTCAACTTCAATTGAAAGATCTGACAATCAACCACTGATAACGGTCTGTGGATGGTATTGATGATGGTGGTGGTGAGATGAGCCACCGAATGCAGTCGTTCGAGGTTAATGTTGAATTATTAGTTGTTGAAAGTTGAAGACAAATCAGTTTTGTTTGTAAATCACGCTGTCGATATCAATGATGTGATGAAGTATAAAACAGAATGAATACACTGGAAGAAAATCAAGGAAATTTCTCTTGGTCTTTAGAATTCAAATAGAAAGGGATATAAATTAGCAAGATATTCCTTATGATTTCTTCACTCAGAAATGACGAATTAGTACATCAAATAAAAATAACAGAAGAATCCGTATTAAGCTTTGAGATGAAATTTAAAATTGAAAAATTGCTGCTTATTGATGATGGTTATGCGGAAACATGGGTTATTATTTAGAGCTAAATATAAATTAAATTGAAAATTCTTTTTAGTATGTTCAAATAGCGAATATTTGTTGCCTCAGCCTCTTCTCTCTGTCTCTCTCTTTCTCTATATTCATCGCCTTCTCCCCGTCTGCAACAACAAATACAACAAAGAAAAGCTGTTATCATCACCCTCTCTTTGCTGTTGTTCTGGAAAAACTTTAGAAATAAAAAATTAAACAAGAGGAAAACATTTTAAATTCCATAACAAAAGTCAAATTAAGCAAACAGAAGAATAAATAAAAAAATTCCGAAAGAGATGAAAACAGGAACGAACAAGCGAACGAACGACAGGCAGGCAGACAGATAGACAGACAGATAGACAGAGAAATGGACAGATAAATGGATATACAGGGTAGACAGGGTGACAGAGCGATAATCCAGCAGGGGGAAAGAAAGATAGAGAGACAGAGAGAGCGAGATAGTGATAGAAAAATGGGGAAAAAGCAGCCAGCGAGACAGACAGACGATTTTTACACAGAGAATTGTTCGATGTGCAACGGTTTACGGAGCGGAGGTCGAGTTGCCCCGAAGCGGATTAAAATGATGCGCAGAGAACATGCTACAGTTCAGCAACAACAAAACCAACAACAACAACTACTACTATACTAAAATAAAATGACAACGAAAGCAACAGCAACAAAAGTCAGGACAACAACCACAACGAGTAATACCAACAACAACAACCCCAACAACAAGCCGCTGTGGCACACGCTGTCATCGCTTCGCATTGTTGTTGTTTTTATTATTATTCCTTATAATCGTTGTTGTATTTTTTGTGTTTGCTGCTATTCTATACGCATAGATACTTCTGTATATGTATGTATAAGCTGATGACTGTATGTATCTGAATTGTAGATAGCTGTGGCTACAGTATTTGGATCTCCAAAGATTCAAGATGTCGTTATTAAAGCTACTTATTACCATATGGAGTAAGTAACCATTATATAGACATGAATGGATTGTATAGTTCAGTTAATCTTAACTGATGCAAGTTTAATTTTTTATGTTTTTCCCCATTTAGTGATTCAATGATTAATTTTGATTGGAAAAAAGGAATACAAACGCCTTGAAACAACAATAAGAAGCTTTACCCAAGAACTAATATCTCAAGAATTTAATTCAAATTAATTTGAGTTCAAAATGTTTGTATCTGATTTTATTATTTTTTTTTATTACTTGACAAACGAAAACGAATGATTTTATTTGATTTTATTATCTGTGAAATGCAAGAACAACAACAACAACAACTGGAACCTCCAACACTCAGTAGAGACAACAATTGCATCTGTTGGTTGGATGCCGGGTAAATTATTTAAATCTTCAACGAGGCGTAAGCTCAGCTCTCCAGCCATTTGATAGTCTTTTTTCCTCGTCATCAACTGCTGAGAGTCGTTTATTGTTGTTGTACGAGCAGTTGTTGTAGTTGTTGCTCTGCGTTTCTTTGCCCTTTTCTTCTGATGTTCATAACCATAAGAACAACAAAGCCACACTTTCTTCTATCGTAGTTGCTTATCTCAATGGAATCATTTAATCTGGATTCTAGACACATTGAAGCGGTGCGTCGTGCGAGAAGGTGTGCATGTTTGACACTCACGGTGTGTGGCAGGCGCAACAGATTTTCTTTTTTTCATTATGTGTATTGCTCCTGTTGTTTTTGTTGTTGGATACAAATTGCATTTGTTTGTAAAGTTCGAAATTTGTTTTTATTTCCTTTTCTTTCGATCTAAATACTGATCTAGATACCAATTTATTTGTATTTTATAATCCCTTTGAAGGAGACGCGACAACCTTTTTTCTTTGATTTTCTTTTCATTTTCAGAACTCTCTTGTTTTATTGTGATTTTCTAGATTCTTATCCACTAATCCGCTGCTGTACTAGATACATATTCAAAGAAAATTCCAAAGAATAATCACATAATCTCGGTTTCGTAGATCTCAAACAGTTGAGTTGAAATTTTTTTCATTATTCAATTCCGGGTTATTGATTAGAATATGTAGGACACTCCGTTAGAATTTTGGGTACTGTTTTTTTTATTAGCGACACAGACGACAGACAGGGTAAATAAACTTTGAAATTATACGAAATTCTTTCTGAATTAATCAAAAAAAGCAAGAAAAAAGATATAAAAACAACTTTTTGGGGCTTTTGTCATTAGTTTCAGTCAAGGTTCAAATTAACACAAAAACTTTGTATCAGTACAAATCAAAAGATACTCGTTCTGTCACTCTTGACAGCCACACACAAAAGTTTGAGTGACAGCTGCAAGTTACTTTCGCATAACTTCGTAATAGTGTCTTATATTAACTTACTACTTACTACTATAGGTAGATGATGACGAGAAGGATATTCATAAGGAGTAAAGAAGGATGAGAGATTGTGTACCTGAAGTCCTTGTAGACTTGGAGAAGCAAGTGAGTGCTTTATTAAAGAAAGAAACTTTTTACAACTCACTCTCCCTATAGAACCTTCTCTTTTCTCCCCTCCCTCTCCGACTCTCTCCCCCTTAAAAAAGTTCCGCTATCAGACCAGAGCTCCATCTAATAGATTTCTGAGATATTCTATTGTATCAGTCCAATGTATTTAAGAGGCTTATAACCTGTCTTTAACCCAACTTCAACCCACCTTCAAGAGCTCTTCAACCTCTCTTGAACTCGAACCTATCTTCATTCTATCTTCAATCTATTTCCATCCTTACTTGAGGCTGACTTAATCTCTTTTAGTAATTTACTGGAACCATTTAATACTCAACAGTTACTCTATTATCTCGGAACTCATTGGCAGACTCTTGTTTTTCTATTCTTTTCACTTGAGTTGTTGTTGTTAATTGAAATTGATTAAATAAGTTCTCCAAAGATAGATCAACAGCAATCAAAAGAACAACCACATCGCTTCTTTTCGTCATCTCAGCTCAACTCAGCTCAACTCAACTCAATTGAGGACAATTAAGCTAATATTGTGTCTCAGCGGCGTCTAAAGTCTAAAGTAGTTGGAATTGAATTATAAGCTTAATATTTGAGTGTTTCAAGAGGGCTGGTGCGATGAGGAGGGTGTTAGGGGTGGAATTAAAGCTCAATCAATCAGTGACTAGAATACTTTTTTGAGGTGGCATTCGTACCTACTTCAAAACTCTATCATTTGCAAGCGCAGCAGGCGTCCAACAGAAGCATTCGCCGAGGAGTTGTTTTGAACTCTTTCAGAACTTTAAGAAAAACTTTAAAAAACGTTCAAAAAAATACTAAAAAAATATAATAATAAACAACAAGAAAAGCGAATCTAGAAGAGGTGAAGAGGCAGAAGAAGGAAATCACTTGCGTTGCATTATTGCGAAGTTGAACTCATTCGCTTAATGTTGGCATGCGTTAATAAACAACAACAACAACAAGATACCCGTACTACTTGCGGATGCAAACATTGGGCATGAATGAATTAAGGCGCTGTGTGCATCACATGTTTATTGCTATTTGCTGTTGTTGTTGTTGTTGGTGTTGGTGGTGCTGGTGTTGTCTTTGGCACTGCGTATGTGGCAGATGCAGTGAATCGTTCGTTCGTTGGTTCGTTTATTTTGGTTGCTCCTGCTGCGGATTTAAATACTTTTGGATACTCTTTCGTTCACCTTCCCTTCCATTTTGTATTTTTTTTTCTTGTTTCAACTCTTTACTTGCACTTCACTTTCATCGAGCGCATCAGAAGTATCTGCAAAATTAAAAACTAAACTATGCGTTGCCAAAACTGAGGGAATGGAAGGGGCGGAGTCTGTGAAGGGTGGGGTAGAGCATCCAGCCTCCTTAGCTTCACGTTTGACGCGTTCTGAGCGCTGCAGTCAATTAAAATTAAGAGTTCTGACACACGAGCTCTGTTCAAATCGACCGACACGCTAAGCGACAGACAGACAGACAGACAGACGGCTTGTTGTTGTTGTTTGATTTCCCTTCCTTCCTTATGCTTGTAGAGAAATAATTCCGACTGCTCCAAGTGGCTTAAGAGTGTATCTGCATCTATACTTATACCATAGTATCCACGTATCCATCCATCGCGAACATTCATTTGCAGCTACTTTAAGTGCTGCTGTTTTTGTTTGATTTTTGTCTTGCCAATTTATTTGTTGTAACTGCTGCGGCGAATAGACTCCACCGAACAGACGTACCCACAGATACCCACAGAGATGCCAGATACTCGTACTCACGCGCAGCTACACGAATCTTCGTTCAGCATCTCTGCGGTGTGTGGATTTAGCGAAAACCTAATTAAATATCTATGAATGGCGGTTGAGTTTATTTATTTAGATGGAGACGCGCTACTGAGCATCTTTTTGTCTTTGTGTCGTGTGCATCTACGCGTGTGTGTGTGTGTGCTGCGCGAGGGGTTGGCCGCGGAGGGGCGGAGCGGGATACTCAACATCTGCATATCTTGGCATCTCGCTGTTCGTGTGCGCTTATTTGCTTTGCTGCTCTTATTGAAGATTTAAATTAGAACAGGAAATCGTTATAATTTGATGTTTGCGTGTTGGTTTAACAGCATAAGAAGAACAAGACGAAGAAGGAGAAGAAGAAGAAGAAGAAGAAGAAGAAGAAGAAGAAGAAACAAAAGAAGGGCCAAAGGTGGGGAAAAGAAGAAGAAGCAGACTTGCAATGAAAAATAAAACAAACAACAACAGCTAATTAAACCATTTTCAATTAAGTGAAAGTTTCGATTAGTAGACAATATTTTGTATTAATATTTAATAAATTACTTGATAAATTTTACATTCTTACTTTTAATTCAATTTTTAAAACAGTTTCTGTAATTATTGCTTTTCTTATTTTCTTAGCATTAAATCAAATAGATTTATTTTAAGGAATTAAAGGATTTTAAGGATTACTTTTAGGAATTTTCTGGTAACATGCTAAAGTAGTGTTGACCACTTAAAGCGTTATTTAGCAGTCCTTATTTAGCAGCAGATTTTCTCAATGGGACTCCTTTTGTACATGTAATTTTTGTGTCACGTCACGTTAACTAAAGTTATTTAAGTGTTTCTGTACTACTTTCGAAAAAAATACACAGACACACTCCTCTTCCCTACCTCCCTGCCTCCCTCCCTCACTAGCCTTTCCTCTCCTTCCCTCTCTGATTACAAACAAATCCATTTCAGGAGTCTACTTTTGGGGGTCCTTACATCAAATGCGCCCCTCCCTGCCACCCGCCGTTACACCCTACAGGGTGGCCAAAAAAATGCAATTTCCGCACAGACGCAAACACTTTCCGGCGAATAAATAAATGGATTTCGGAGCAAAAAAAGGAAGAAAGAAAGCAGCAAATCGCACCGTAAAACTTCGCACAAACGGAATAATTTCAACAATGAATTTGGTGAAAATTCCAAAATAAAAAATAATAGTAAAATAAAATCGAGAATCAGGGGAAAAAATAGATCAGAAAATTTTGAAAATGTTTGCCAAACGCATTAAACTTTCATTTTTTCTATCAATTGCAAGGAAAGCAACGCAGAACAAGCAGAATCAGCTGGAATCTAGGAAAACAAACAACAACCGAAGGATAGAAAATATAAAAAAACGATAGAAAATATAAAAAACGCTGAAAAATATAAACAACAATAAAAATGTTAAAAGAGTACATATAAAGAAAAATGAAAAATTAAAAATAATAAAAACCAAATCAAAGCAAAAGTTGTGAAAGCGACTAAAACGGAGGATGAAGTGGAGTTGAGTGATTGTGGGCATGTATGAGTGTATTTATGTATGTGTTATTGTGTATATGTGTGAGTTTGTCGATTTGTGCATATGTCTGCGTTCGACATCAGGACAGGCTTCAGAAGTTTGGAGCGAGCGACAGATGAACAACGAGCTCAGTTAGTATTTCGTCTGAATTCAGTTTCATTAAATTTTCTTTATGAATTCATTTCTTTTTTTGCCAAAAAATTATGATTTGTAAAAATGTTCATCGTTTATGCTTAAAATGCGAAATCATTTAAGTGCATCCATGTATTTATTCTGAATTTCTTGTTTTTCATGGCGCCACGTCAAAAGCTATGCTGCGAATATTTTTATAACTATGAGCGGCTATAAAATAGCGAAACCTAGTTTTTTGAAATCCGAAAATAAACCAAGAAATAATCATTTAATGGAACATCCATAGCTTTGTATAGATTCATAAAATTATGTAGTTTTTGAATATTTAATGTAGAAAATAGAATAACTTCAAATATTGTGAAGTTTCTAATGACAAAAGCCTCTACAAAGACTATTAGATTCTAAAAATACGATGACTATCGTATCTAAGAGTACTTTATGTAGCGTGCAGCGGATGTAGCTCATCAAATGTTACAATAGCGTGTCTGGATGTAATTTCGACTTGAGGAAATAAACAAACTTTCAGGTTTAACTGGCATACAAGTTGAAGTTTAATTCAAGTTATTATTATAAGCAACGCAATCTCTGGAAGTTGAACAAAAAATCATATTAATAATCATAAACTTGGTATAAATAGATTAAAATACAAATTCATACTATATATTTAAGTACACGTAGAACAAGTTTTAAATGTATGTGCGAATGAATGTATTGCTTCAGTATTTAAGTTGACTTCTACTTGAAGTTTCCTGAAAATACCTTGAAATTGATTACTCTGCAAGGAAAAAGTAAAGCCTGGTGACAATTTAACTGGTTTCTAAGTCACATCATTACTCTCTATTTTTCTATCTTTCTCTTTCGCTCTCCCTAAGCCTCTTTCTGTTTCTCTCTATTTTTTTTGCCATCTAGAGTATTAACAGTATTAGAGTGTCTACAGTGCCTGTATCTGTACTGTTTACATTTTGGTTTTGTTATTGTCTTTTGTCAACCATTACTTTTTCTAGATCCCTCTAAGCTTCACCAGCCCTTAAATCATTTTGACACAAATACTTCGCACATTCCTACCTGAAAACATATTCTTACCATATTATATCAATTATTTAGTGTTTTTGTACTTTGTCCTTCTTTTTCCGATTCTCACAGACCGTCACTCATCCTCACGATCGAACCATTTGATATACTCTAATGACAAATATTGCCTTCATATCTACATATCTATGTAGTGTATCTTATGGTATATTCCATGCATTAATTTTATTATAAGCCCCTGAACGAACTCAATGCAATTCCCTTTTCTCTTAATACTAGGTAAATATTTGAGGAAAAAAAGGTGTTCAAACAATTTCAATGCCAAGCCACCGCAGTTGATGTTGATGTTTGTAATTCGTCCTAGAACTGCGATTGTCCGAATATTATTACACACACTCAGATTGAAATATGGCGATACTCATATGTTTTGACTGCAGAAATAATCTACGTACTACGAACAGATGTTGATGTTAAATATTTCAGGAGAATAAGTATTTCGATTTAATTCAGCGATGACGATTTGACAGTTGAGAGGTCTATTTTTAGAAAAATCACCCCAAGAAATGGTGATAATTTTTAGGAAAGGACTTTTGATTTATAGTATGTTTGCTTTCTTTTTTAATAGTTATTTATGTATGTAAAAAAAAGATATTTATTAAGTAAAGAAAAAGAATTTACTCGTCGAAAATTGATAAAGATAAAAAGCTTTAATCTTGAGAAATATTCTCAAAGAAAGTCAAAGAAATTTTGTAAAATATAAAAAAGAAAATTTTGAAAATTCTAAAAATACTAAAAATTTAGGAAGAAGAGAAGGAAATCCAAAAATGTATTTTATTATTATGTATTGTTATTATAATACATTCTGTTTTATGAAAACCACAAGAATATTTGAATTACTTTCCTGTGAAGTAAAGAATTTATAACATGTTTGCGAAAAGATAAAGGAACAAAAATTACAGAACCCGACCAAGATGGAGGCTCTGTTGTTGGAGTTCGGAGGCCCCTCCTTCTGTTTTTTCCAAGGCATGACATTTAAACTTTATGCGTCTATCTTTTAAGACCGCCTCTCTTTCGTTTTGAATTCTTTTTCATTCTCCCTGTTTTCAATCTTTATATAATCTTTCTTTATTTTTCACTCTTTTCTTATTTTTTTCTATTTTTCCGATCTCCTTAAATATTTCTTAATACTTAGAATCATTCTTCAGCTACATTTTTGTTTCTTTCTTTTAATTAATTTGTTTTTGCTTTTTATTGAATTCATTTTTGGCAATTTAACAACAAATCGTGTTTCAATGGAAGGAATTTTTGCATGGCTTCTTCTTCTTCTTCTTGTAAATGTACACAGTTTTAAAAATAACATTAAACTTTAGGGATGGATTGCATCGCATTTTTCAGTTCGACGGAAGGGCAAAAGAGGGCGTTTCTTAGCAGCATTTTATTTTCATTCACTGAGACTTTTTTCCAAATTCTATCGTTCATGATTCGTTGTTCGTTGTTCATTGTTCGCTGTTGCCTTCATTCAGTCAGGTTGTTTATTTTTAATGAAGATCTTAAAATATTTTATTTCTTTATTTTTATTTCGTATTTTTCATTTAGATTTTGTTGTCATTTTATGAATTTTTAAATTTATTGCAAAGCATTTATCACTGTCGATGATGTCTCTGAGTTGAGATTACGATGGCTATGACAATATTTTTGTTGTTGTTGTTGTTGTTTTTGTGAAGAATCGGCTGGTGGAACTAATTGGCGATTAAGTAAGGAATTTCTTGCAACTGATCGTTGTTGTTGTTGTCATTGGTATTTCTATTTTTATGATTTTCAATGATTTCGTCATTGTTTTTAAAGACACAACATGAGGCATGAAGAAGATGACAGAGAGGGCGACTGTGAGAGGAACAGGCAAAGAGGGAGAGAGATATATTATATTTAAACTTAAACATTTTAGCATTTCCGACAATATTGAAGCTTTTTCAATTAAACTATTTTATCTCATCTGATATTTGAGCGATTTTAATATCTACAAAATATACTCGAATAGTTTTTCTAAAGAGTTTTTCTTTTAAGATATATTTTAAAGAAGATTTTTCTGTTTTGTTAAAGATGTTCATGAAGTTATTCAAATTCGAATTACAATTTATATTATTATTATAACAATATTCAAATATATTATTAATAATTGGTATGATTTTTATTGATTTACTTCTGCAGCGAGTTCTCTTAAATCCTTACTCTCAAATAACATAGGAAAACATAAAATAAATCAATGCATTTAATTAATAAAGAAACCGTTGTTAATTTTATTTCTATTTCTGGTTATGGTTAATATACTGGAATGCCGGCGGAAACTTGAAGTTTTTATAAAGCGTAACAACGAATCCATTCATTAATTTATTTAAATTATGTACAGTTTCTTGCGTCGGTTCCCTCATCATCATTAAAGGCATACGCAACAACAACAACAACAATAGCCGTAAGCCCATCAAAATAACAACAACAACTAATAATATTAACAACATGTACGTGTTTGCAGCTGGAATCAATGCCGGAAAATGAAATGAAAGACGCTGGCGCACTTTTCCACAACAAATTGAAAACAAATCCTAAAAATACTCGAACGTACATCAAATTTAAATGAGCGAAAATAATGTATCTCAGCAACGGCAACGGCAACAGCATCTCGAGGGAGCCACAGTAATTAATGCAGCGTCTTATTAAAAATTTAAAATAAGGGGAAGAGAGAGAAGGATAGAGAGAGAAAGAGGGAGAGTGATGGAAGGAGAGAGGAAGAAAGTGAATAAGAGAGGAGTTACTACAACATAAGATTCATAGATTCATATTGATTTCCTTCTCTGGTGATTCCTTTAAAAGTACTTCGCAATCGAAAAAAGGAGGGGAGGCGAAGGATTAACGGGTAATTTATTGGTTTCTCTTATGATTTTTTTAGGAACTGCAACAAAATCTCATACAATAAATTTACCCGAAAACAAGTCTTGAAAACTACTTGAAAAATGCATTTATTCAGAATTTCTTCATTTATTAATTATTATCAATCATTTAAAGACTATCTTCTAATAAATCCGATACTTAAGTGTTTAAAACATTTTAACAGTACGGCTACTTTTTTACTTAAAACTTAGTTTTGATCTCTCGAAAAAAATTTGAGAGGGAGATTTTAAAAAGAAACAACATCAAAAAAATCAACGCAAACCATTCTTTATTTTACCCTCGTTCAGCAGACACGAAAAATAGTGTTGTTGTAGTTGTCGTTGTTATTCTTTATACAGCAACCCATTCGAGGGTAATAAAAAATGAATTATTAACAAAACACAGAAGGAATGAAAACAAACAACACAACAACAAAGATTATAAAATTCAAAAAAGAGCGAATCACTTGTGAAAAAGAAGAAGAAAATAAAAAGTATAAAATAAAATAAAAGACTTTAGCAATAAATACTACCAAAGAGATAGAAGCGAAGCTACAACAATTATAAAGTGGTGAATATTTCGAGAAAAACAAAAACAAATTAATAAATGTACATAAAAAAAATACAGCGTCGTCCTTTTCGATAGTTTTTCTTATTTTTAATATTTTTCAAGCTTTTCATTATTTTTCTTTTTGGTTTTCTTTTATTTGTACACGAGTATATTTAAATTTTTAGCTTTTTAATTTACAGTCAACGATTTCATTTAACATTGCAAGATTTCGGCTGTTTTTTAGGGTTTTTCTTTGCTTTGATGCAAGAAGCGGAGGAAGGAAACAGAAGAAATGTTAAATTCAACCAATTATCTTCTCTTTTCTCACATCAATTCGTTTCATTTTGCTTTGCTACTCTTCTGAAGCTGCTGATGATGTTGTTAAGTTCAAATATTATTTTATACTTTTTGCTGTTTTTTATATTTCTTTTGAAAGTCTTCATAAATTTGTTAAAAAAAAACAAAATGATCACTTGAATTGATTGAGGAAAATTATATTTTTCAGGTGTTTTACGTCAACATTAAAATTTTAAACACTGATTAAAATTAATGTATTTAACAGACTTTATTGAAATTTTGCATATATTTATAATTATTATTTTCCTTCATATTTTTTCTATATTTGGCATTAATTTTTGACAATCACTTTAATTCTATGTTTTGTGAATTTAGACATTCATTTTCTTTAAAATTTCTTCAAGTTTAAAGTACGAGCACTTTTTTGTTTGATTGCTTGTTGGTTCCGTTTTTCTCTATAAAACCTCAAAAAACCACCCTCTGCAGCTGCGTAAAGCTTAAGTGCGGCAATTAAACGAAGCATTTTTTGCTGCTTCACGCCTTAAAGTATGCTAGAGAATTAATGCACATTAACTTCAAACAATGCCACGTTACAGATTCTAAGGGAAGTAAATATTTTTTTATTTATGTCACGTTAAAGCAACAAAAAAAAGCCAAAAACAAAACAAAATAAAGAGCACTTGAAGCATACAAACGACAACAACAACAACAACAACAACAATCACAATGGCAACAAAATATAGATCAAGTAATGTCGCCGAATCGACCCGGGAGCAAGGAAATCAGCGAATATTTTTCACAGCGGGTCATGAGTTGAGTAGAGTTGAGCTCGAAGCTTGAAGCTCGCGCAGAAAACACTTCAAAAGTCAAGTGGCTGTGGTTGCCAACAACATAAACAACAACAACCAGCTTAAATGCTCTGCATGCAGTAAAATTTATTTAAATGCAACATTTATTTATTCTATTTTATTAGCAAAAAAGTGCGGAAACTTAAATTAAAACCAGCCACTGTGAGTGCAAAAACGAGCCGCACTTCAAACGACATAAGAGAGTGAGCAAGAGAGTGTGATAGAGAGAGAGAGAGAGTGAGTGAGAAACAGACAGAGAAAGACATGAAGAGGGACAGCGAAGAGAAGAAGGGTTCTCGACTTCAAAGCAAGTTGAGGGAAAAATGAAGGCGATCAACAAAAACTGGCATCTTCGGGTTTGCTTACTTCCTTCCTTCCTTCTCGAGGTTAATGAAAATAAAATGCTGACTGGATTCCACGATTCTATAGATGGAAATGCACAACAACAACAACCAGCATGACAAAAACAACAACATTGAAAAGGACGACATGAAAAACAGAAACTTCAACAACTTCAAGGAGCAAAAAAGGTATGAAACACACCTCAACACTTAAGCTAAACATTAGTCCTTACAACAATAACAACAACGACAAATACAACAACATCAAGATGAGACGCAATCATTGATAAGGAAAAAAATTCAACAAGAACAAAACATAGGAGCTGATTTCCTAAATAAGCAGTTGTTGCAGTTTACGGTGGGTTTTTTTTTTTTTTTTTGAGTTGGCAACATCTCAGGTACGCGCCAAGGATGAGTTGATGACGGTGTCAGTAGACAGGATCTTCTGTCTAACGTATTGCTGCACTTTTTGCTGTTGTTATTTTATAATCATTCTCACTTTTTGCTCTGAACATCACAGGCCATCGTGAGGGATGACGAGAGGAAGGGCAAAAAGAAGGGAGAGAGGGTGGTTCGTCCCAGACGTTTTCTTATACCAATTATTTTGTTTATTTTCTGCTTTTCTTCCTCTAATTCCTTGGATTTTCCTTTCCACTTTCTTCTTTACAAACTCTCATTTCTACCTGCTGATTTCATTATTCTTTTTGCGTTTTCTTCGTTTTTCTTACTTTTTCCTCATTTTACACGAGTATCTTTACTTTGATGATGTTGTTCTTGGGTATTTTATGAGTCCTTGCCTCGGTGTTTGTTGTTGTACATTCGATACACCTTCATTTTTTTAATTTCCACTTAATTTCCACTGTAAAAAAGCGGACGTTTTTTTTATCCTGCCACATGTCATGTTGTTGGCCTCTTTTTTTATTATTTCGAATTCGGTTTTCATCATCATTATATTTAAAGCGGGTATAATTTTTTTTAAAGATATAATTTTGCCAATCATCTGTGCAAAATTAAATGTATGGTTCTCCCCCGCTCTTTCTTTCTCTCTCTCTCTCTCTCTCTCTCTGTTCCTTTACTAGAAGAGTGTGTTCAGCTTTTGGTGATGATTCTGCTGATGACGACGACGATGGTGATTCTTTGAACTTAATTCATTCTCTTCTTCTGGCATCTTCGGGTTATGTTAACAATTTTTTCCCTGCTGAGTTCTTTGTTGTCCTTCTCGAGGACCTACTTGAGACCTACTTAAATAGCAACCACTGCAGGTAGATTTTGATTTTTACCTGGCATTCAGCTGTGCAACCACCAGATGTTTCACTCCGTACAGGAATCTTTGCTGTTTCTTTGTACCTCGTTGATGCTGATGCCTTTTTTTAGGGGCTCCTTCAAAAATTGCCACAAATTACAGCGTTTTTCACCCTGATCACGAGCGAAGAACCAAGAATCGAGCGAAGATTATGTCTGCTTATAAACTGACATTCAAGTATTTCAAAGAATATCGAGAAGTGAAGCAAATGTTTTGTTTTCTCAAGATCAAAGATTGAAAAAGGTTTGCAAAATTGTACAGATTTGATCTTGTATATAGCAAGTGCTATATTAAAAATCATGCATACATACGTATAACATTGAGGAAGATTTCGAAAGTGATTAATAGTTTAATCGCCTTTAAATTCAATTATTTAGTTTTTCCAAAAATTCCACATATATTTCTGGTTCCATAAAATACGAGTATGTACTCGTGTAGAACCAGTCTTTGTATTTATTTGTATATTTCCGCATTATTTATTGGTGATTATTTCAAAAGTCTTCTTATTTCTTTGAAGGTTTTGAAGAAATATTAAAATCATATTTCAAAAAAATTTAATTAATTTTTATTTTGCTAGGCACAGAAAAAAAAAATTATAAATATTTATTCAAATCATTATGCTATGATTAATTAATTATATTCATTTTAGACTTTTGTTTTTTTCAGTATTTTAAAAGATGAATATTTTACATTTTACAAGTTGTGAAAAAAGGTGTTAAAAATGTTCGTCATGGCAGTTAAAAACAGCATCAAATTTGTATTCGAATAACAGATTCGAGATGATTTTTTGTTTGATTCCGTATCAGATCTGAATATATTTTGAGCCAAACACCAGATCATCAGAGTAAAAATTAATTTGTTTTGTTATAAAAAATTATTTAATTTAATATACGGTGAAATTACATCAATCTTTAGTCAAACTTTAACCTTGAGTTAATTAACTCTTTGAAGTATATGCAGCTATAAGCATTTATTATTATTATTATTATTATTAGATTAGTTAATTTGTTGCTGTTGTTTATACTGTTGTTTGTTTGCGCTGTTGTTGTTTTTATTATTGTTGATGTTATTCTTGTATTGAATAATTTCATTTAATCACTTGAAACTAATGCAAGTAATAATAGATAATGTTAAAATAATCCAATTAATTGTAATCAAATTAATAGGAAATTAAAAAAAATATGAAACAATAAAAATTATAGAAATAAGAAAATAAAAAATTATTACAAGCATCAATTAATTGTAATACAAAATAGTTTTTTGTTATTATATGCATTTCAATTTTAAATTTCATTAAAAATAATTATTGTTTTAAAGAAATTCCCTTCTTTTTCCATTTCTCTAAATTATTAATATTAACAGTATTATTAATATTATTATTTTTACTATTATTATTATTAGTATTATTGTATTATATTATATCAAATATATTTATGTATTTATATTATATCGTATTACAATTAACTCTAAATAAAGTTTGTTTTTGTACAAAAAGGGTTTGTTATTGTAAGAAAAGGTTTGTTATTGTTTCGTTGGGTAAATTTTTGGGAATTCCCAATTTTTTAGGCTTTACTAAGAAGCACCAATTGAAACCGTCTTTTAAAAACAAGACCATATTAGGGACAGCTACTTTAGATACTTATTACTTAAAAGTTTAAAAGAAAATATTGAAAAGAAAGAAATGCTTGGGTTCTTTCAAGAAAAGATTTTCAGATTAAGATTGAAGTTATTCAGTAGTGATTTCAGTGAAATCTTTGGAAAGAACAAAACAATTAATATTGTATTTTCACAATTGTATTGGTTTAAAACAATGATAACCGATTACTATTTTCATAAAATCCAATTGATGAGTGTTTCGTTATAAACTTTCAAAAATGAGATGATGATGATCATTCAGTATTTTAAAGTAGGTTATCAAAGAAGCTGTGGAAAAGATTGTACGCCCGAGTGACATGTTCAAAGTGATTGCGAAGTTTTAATATTTCGAGGGTGCTTAAATTTTCTTAACAATCCAAAAAGCATAAATAATATCCTTTATCTAAGTAAAATATCATTTACTTCATCTTAGACTTTGCTGCAATGAAACAGATTTGTCGTGTTAGATACTTTTTTGATACTGATTTCGTGAAATATTTTCTCCATATTACAAGACTCTTTATATACATATCATGTATTGTAGCCATGACCCTTCACTACAGTTTTATATTCTGAAGTTCATAAGCACTTCGAATATATTACGAATAATCCACCGAATATCTAAAGCGTTCTCAGTAAAAACGGGTATACATAAAGACAAATAGGTTTTGTCAAAAAAGGACCTACATTTGTCAAGTGCAGGTGGAGAAAAATCCTTGTCGTTGCTGTGGTTCGATATCGATTTTGATTGAGTTGTTCTGGGATTGTTTATGTTTATGTTATACAACAGAGACTCCAAATCAAAATCCAAAGTATTTGTATTGTAGCTCGATGTTCGTCTTGTTGTTGTTGTTGTTGTTTTTATCCCACCGAAGGAGTGGTGTTTGCGAAACACCGAGAACACTTCGAAGTAACACTTAAAAACACTTTCCAACTCTTTTGAACACTGATGATGGTTTTCGAGACAAACAGAGCTTTATCTCTATATTCAGCCAATTATTTTGGTATTTCTATCAATCCACTGTAAATAAGATTTGTCATAGATCCCTTTTCGCGATTTCACTGCTTGCAAAACAAACTTTTCTCACTAAACTAAATTCTTTCAGAAAGCGTTACTAAATATTAACTTTTGTTAGTTTTTTTTAATAACACCTCGAAACACACTCAAAAGATTGAAGCCAGAGCTACACACCGCACAATCCTCCCCGGGGTGTGTGCGCGGGGTTGGTTTTGCTGTAGCTTTTGTGTGTTTTGGCAAACAACGCGCTACTTAGTATCCTGCGAACACGACGCGTCCAAACGAACCGACGATTTACACAGAACTGAATCGCACAGAGACAAAGCCGAGCCAACAAGGAGCGCGAGCATGTATCTGATGATGTGTTGCCGCTGCCATCAGGCATGTCAGATGCGCCAGATACACCAGAGACAGAGACGCTCGCTCGCTCACGGCCGGTACTGCCAGATGCGAGGCAACGCCAACAACAACAACACCAACAACACCAACAACAACAGCATCGAAATAGCAGCGAAGATGAATACAAATCGTAGTAAAGAGCGTCGCTCACTCTCCGTCGCAACACAGTGCATGAGATACTTTGTTTCATGTATCTGCAAGCACGCGCTACGGAGTATCTGCTGCTGCTTCTGTCAACTGGTCGAAAAAGAGCAGGAATGTAAAAGGTTCGGAGCTCGACTTTGTTATTTTGCACAATTTTTTTTACTCATGGTTGTGCGTGGTTGATGTTATTTTTTGCAGTTGTCGTTTAGGTTTTTCTGTATTAAGTTAAAAGTATCTAAAGGAGGCAGGTACACTTATTAAGCTGCCTACCGAACGATTAATCGAAATATTTTTGCTTCTGGGAGAATCTTAGGCTTTTTCGTAACAGCCATCACACAGTTTGTAACAGAAAGAGTCTGAAACCGATAGAGAGCGAGAGTATGAAGGAAAAATAATCACATTAACTTCATTGACAGAGAGTGAGAAGATGTATAAAGAGAGCGAGAGAGGGAACATGAAAAATATAAGGAGAAAGAGTAAAGGATTTCAAATCTGGTCGAATTGTTTGTGAGAGCGAAGAGAGTTTGTTTAGGACACTTTTTGTATGGCTTCAATGAAAATATAAAAAATATAAAATATATAAATTCATATACACAGATTGATGCACATTAAACACACACACTTTTAGAAATACAAAATATCGGCTGAAATATTAATAATGTTAAAAGAAACATTCTTAACATTACTATGAATAATTGTTATCTATTTAAACTCTCTCTCTCTCTTTCCGAAATTTACAGAGAAAATGTATTAAAGATAAAAGCAACTTATGTATGTATATGTTAGCAAAATACACCAACTTGTGATTCTGTGTCCTGCGCTTTCACGTCGATTTGTTATTATTTTCTTAGACCAAATATTTTTACCTACGAGTATGTTTATGGTTCTCAACATGTTCTGTGTCTCTTCCAGAAAGTTTGGAAAATAATCCAGACTCTCTTCTCTTAGTGAACACAGTTTATGAATTTATCTCCTCTTCTATAGTAGAACAGTTTTCATTTAGACCAGTTTGAAGAACAAATTAAGAGTATCGTACAGGGTTTACTCAGTGGATTCCATTCAAAGCTAAAATTCCACTGGAGCTGTTTTTGTTAATTAAAAACTGATGCCTGTTGGAGTGTTTATTCTTATTCTAAACAAATATTTTAAATTATAATACAAAAATAGGAAATTTTCTTTGCATTTAATTTAGAACTTGTTTTAATCCTTGTCGAATAACAATTAAGAATATGTTGTAAAATTGGTATAAACTTCTCTTCGAAGCGTACGGTTTGTGTCTGTGCTTAGTTGGCCACAAACAATTACATTTTCTTGTATACGTGAACAATGAAACTCTCACTGAAATATCAACCTGTCTGTCTTCGTTCTCTCTTTCAACACTGGTATAATCCACATTCTGAGGGAAAGTAAGAGCAAAAGTGCTATTTATTCATAGTAATTAGAGAGAATAGAGAAAGAAGTTCCACGCTCAACTGGTTGTTAATTCTAAACTCTGTCTCAAGTGTCATTAGTTACAAAATATTTGTCTACATAATGTTGAGAGGATAACTTATTTTACAATATAAAGTGTACCATGTTAAGAAATAGGAAATACATTACAAAAATTGTAAAAAGGTAGAATGTAAAAAAGTATTCAAACCAAAACCACCTATTAATTTTCTCTATACTTCGTATCTAAGTATATACAGTGTATGTATATATTATTTACACAGCAATTGAGGAAATTAATTATTAGAGAATATTTGTATAAGAATTTGAAAATGAATACGGATTAATATAATATATATATCATTCAAATAGATTAAGCCGAGTCTAT
The DNA here is from genome assembly GCA_949629155.1 of Myopa testacea. Classification (NCBI taxonomy): domain Eukaryota; kingdom Metazoa; phylum Arthropoda; class Insecta; order Diptera; family Conopidae; genus Myopa; species Myopa testacea. Next base: position 9,561,629 of record OX451345.1, on the reverse strand, counting down.
ATATACATGAATCTAGATGAATCTATGAATAATCTAATAGTCCACCATCTATTTAATAGACATGTCTATTTATCGCATGTACTTTTACCCATTTTTTTAATGGAATTATCTACCAAGCCCCCTAACCTCTAACCTCTATCACACAGTAAAAAGTCTTTATAGATATTCCCTGAAAACCATCCAAAGTATTAATGGCACAATTTATATATTAATATTTTTCCATGTTCCAATTATATATCCTGCTTTATTTCAGACGAGTTAATTCCACTTAAGTTCTCAAATTAAATCCACTTAATTTATCCCTAACCAAATCCCGTGAATCTACGAGTATGACCTAAATTATATCAATAGGAGAGACAATCAATACTAATTCAATTTATGATGGATTCAATAAATAATTTCAGTAAGTGTAGAGTACACTATTGCCACCCGCAGGATAAACGGAACCAACCACTATCCTTGTTCGATCCCTAAACGCACAACAAAAGGTATCAGCTTCTAAATTAACTTAACATGTGTCAGTTAGCCGATTGATCCGAATCAATGGTCCTGACAAATGTAGAATACGCATCATCAACTCGCACGATCTGAAACACGCACATGATCCTGAACAATACGAGTACAAAATGTATGCCGCTCAATCAACGCACCGCATGACAGCCAAACATCAAAGCAATCTGTCACGACAAACAAACCAACGGAGCCCTGATCAATGCACCACGATCACTGCTCACTGGTTTGCATTCTCTTCGGCACGATCGCGTGAACGTGTCTAACAAGATATCTCCGGGAAACAAGCTGAGGATCGACGTGAAATTCACACCACATCAGCTGGAATGAGGTGTGAGGCCCGAAAACGGACGGTGCTGCGGACAGTGAAAAATGAGGCAGCGCCTGGCGTCGATCGTACCTGGAAGATAGGAAACAGAAGACAGGTAGGAAGAAGAGAGAGAGAGAGAGAGACAGAGAGAGCGCTAAATGAGAGGAGAGAAGATACGAAAATGTGTCTGCAACCAACCACAGCTACTTGAATGGCAACAAATTCATTATCGTGAGTGAGTAATGAAGTTGATTACAAGAACAAACAACAAAAGAATATACAAAAGAAAGAAGGAGCTGGCGACCGATGAAGAATTCCTGGTGATCAGCGGGGTTAAACAAGTGACCACACTGGCACATTGGATATTGGATCATATGGGTTAATTTTCTCCCCACGATGAACAGACGGAGACGACTTCATAGGAATCAGTTATTAATTTGGTTTTAATGTTGTTATTGTTGTCTTGTTGTTGTTGTTGGTGATATCTTCTTCTTCGCGTAATGTTATAAGCTCATCAACAGTGTTGAAAATATCAGGTTACATTTAACGTGTTCCACAAATGATGTTATTATCATGGCTGTTGTTGTTATTATCATGGCTGTTGTTGTTATTGTCATTTCTGTTGTTGTTATTGTCATTTCTGTTGTTGTTGTTATTGTCGTTGTCATACTTTTGTCATTTGTGTGTCGTTTTTTAAATTATTTGTTGTGTGTTTAACTGTGTATTTTTCTTAACTCACAAAGTATACTTTATTACATGAGAAGCGAAGAAGATGAATGAACCGAATTAAAAAAGACTTATGTACGTATATAGACATTATAATAAAGTAACACAACAAGTGTGTGTGTGTGTATCATTGAGTCCGATACTAAAATTTATATAATCGATATAACGTTTCTGTCTTAATTACGTTTGCCAACACGTTTGCCAACACGTTTGGAACCGCAGGGGTTAATTTGAGGGTCTTCGAGTTTGATATCAAAATAATCCTCTTTTTATTAGTATCGCATCAGTGATGGACACAGGGTGCCTCAGTCACCCTACACGATGTCGTGCTGAGTTGTCTGTTGTGTTAATAAGTTAAGTTTTCTCAACACTTGCAAGTAATTTTTCAATATTGATTCAACGATTAATCTTGTAGAATCGATTAGATCAAAATTACAACAAATTTGTTTAAAATTTAATATTAAAAAAACGAATCTACTTTTAAACTGAAACATAATTTTGTTATTTTAGGGCTGAGAATTCATTCAAGGCTAAGAGCGCATTTAAACCAAAACGATTTACGATCTAATCTAATTAAAGCATGACAAAGTCATCATTTTTAAAAGATAAAAAATCCAACAACAACCAAAAAATGAAACAAGTGCACGTAGTGGTGTAGATAATGATGAAAAGTAGTTCTTAGGGTTGCATATGCTCAGAAGGTAAGCGGGGTGGGACTCCGAAGTCACCACTAATCGAAGCTATGATTCAGTTACGTAATCGATGAGACACCGCTCACGTAATAAGCTGGAGTGCATCACTGATTTAAAGGGACAAAACGTAATCATCTCCGAAAAAACAGGGCGCATTTAGTGTATCCGGAAGCATGGAAAATGAATTAAATTACGCTAAGAATATTATTAGATCGGCTCAGAGAAATCTGTAAGCCGTTTCGAGAGGAAAAGCAGAGCAGTCGAGAGGAAAAAATCGCAACATATGCAACCTTGCACTTTATGTGATTTTTTAACGCAACGAGGGTCAATATTGTGCACTATAAATAACAACGACAACAACAACAACAACAATAATATCGACTACACCTCCGAGGGTGTTATTTTTGAGGTCCACTTCATGAGGTTCGCAGTGATTCACTGTTTGTCACAGCAAATTATTTTGTGACAGATATAAAAAATATAAAAAATGCATTTCGAAAAACTGGAAGATTGAACTATTTGAGGTGGTTCAAAGTACTTTAATAATCAAGAAGTTAGGGAGCGAAGGTTGTGTTGCTAATTTAATGTCCGGTCGAGCGGCATAACATGAGGCATGTTGTTGTTGTGCGGTGGTTTAATAACCGCAGATGGTGCAGAACCATCATCAACCTTATCTTCCTCTGCCGCATCTTCATTATCATCATCATCCAGACCATCGTTGGTCTACGTGATGGGCGAAATTCAATCTGTCGAATCTGTTTTCCAGAGACTCCCCACCAAATCGCTTGTTTTTGAGGTGGCTCCAAAATGGAACCATTTGATTTTTATTGCACAATCGTGGGATGTCAGTAATGAAGCATGCCTCTTTTAGACTTCGGTGTCTGCTGCTTTCTATTGTTTTACACAGACAGGCACACGCATACACTGAGAGACACCCACACACTTACACACCCAAATAATTCACTCGAAGGACAGACAATCGCAGAAGATACTCAAAAGGTTTCGACGGAAACGTAAAGAGCATCACTTATTTGCCAAAAGCTTCTTTTAGCCCACTCTTTGGCCCAAGAATGCACATTCAGTGCACTCGCTTCTTTTCACGGTTTAGGTTTGTATGTAAATCAAACGAGAACTGAACGGGGGAAAAAATCGCACAATTCCACGAAAATCTTGACAAAGAATGCGATTGCAGTTGGAACTTCCATATTTTTCGGTGAATTATGAGTTCATGGGTGATGTCAATGAAGAAGCTACAGTGGGACAATAAGTGGGCAAAGTGGGACAAGTACTGAATTGAAATAAACATTACTTAGTACATATATCATTTAATATAATAACAAATATAATAGAGTCACTTATTTTTAGTTCTCCTTATGAAAGAAGACTGTATTTGAAAATATATCAAAGGAACCCCGGATGATCCACTGTGTTTGATCTACTGGGCGCATATATCATGTGCGTATCATTTCTGCACGAGTGACTAATGCCTCAACCGCAAACATGAATCTACGTACTTAAAAGCACGTTAATCTCACAAAAAGAAAACTCAGAGAACTGATGACTGGCCACATGAGCCCCAGCAGAAAACAACGTCATCTGCAGCTACTAAATAAGCCGCCGATACCACCGCCGCCACCATCACCGCCGCTGCTGCTGCTGCTGCTGCTGTTGGTGAAGCTGCTGTGGCTGCTGCTGCTGCTGCTGCTGCTGCTGCTGTTGGTGCATTAAATCATTTTGATCCACACAAAGTTTGATGTTCTTTAATTGCGTTCTTTACGTAAAACGCAACGCGGGCGACGTGTTGCAGAGAATTTCTACTTCGTTGCGGTCGTTGTAGTTGTCGTTCTTGTTGTCATTGTTGTTGTTATTGTTTACATTGGTGATGCTGTTCGAGGAATGAACAACAGCTTAAAAGTTAGCAGCAGGACATCCAACCTCATAACACGCACTCGCCCACAGTGTCGAGTATCTACACACTTTGTTCAGAGCTCTTTTATCTTTATCTCTTTTTTTTTTGCTGTATCTGAATCTGTTGCTGCTGCTGTATTGCTTGGTTTTAAATGCTGCTTAACAGCAACAAGAACAGCAGCAGCATCAACAGCGGAACCAGTAGCAACTTAAGTAGACTTCTATAGACTGCTATATATACACATATACACATGAACCTATAAGCTTGTGCTTGTAAGCTTCGAAAACAGCAACAACACAAACTAGAACAACAACAACCATCATCAGGTTGCTGTTGTTTACACAATTGTCCATTTTATGTAGTTGCTGTTCGTTCGTATCGTTGTTGTTATTTTCATTGTGTGCAGGTTACATTTCCGAATCATCATCATTATCATCATCATCATCATCATTAACATTATCAGCAAGGCACTGATCCACTTTAAGTGATTCCAATAATCGTTAGCTAAGCAAAAACAAAAAACAATTCTTGTAAATTTCATGAAGGTTTGTCGTTTCGTGGAGATTCTCTTATATTGTCCATGGATTTCTTTTTATTTCATGGATTTCTTTTTATTTTGTTGTTGTTGGTGCTGTGAAAAATAAACATTTCATTTAGTTTGATTGGCGGCTCCAATTTTTTGAGTACTGTAAGCACCATAAGCACCCCATGCGCCGAACTTCTAATCCAGCTTCACCCATAAATCGCAATCCTCACGTATGAATCATGATGATTCATAATCGTCTAGCGATTTGTGGGGTCAAAAAAGGGGTCAAGAAGGGGGGTCCGATTTCCGATTTTTTCTTCCCGGCACCGGTTTTGTTTTTCTGTCCATGCCTTTAACATGAGGGAGAAAGAGATGGATATTTCAGATGGATCTGATAGAGTTTGATTGCTTCTATTGAAGAAGGAAATATTCTATTTATCTGAACTTTATTAAGATCGAAAGGAAGATTCGGAGATTATGATTTCTTACTCGTTCTGTGAACACTCGATATATTCTCTGGGATTTTGTTTTTGTAAAAAAAATTAAATAATCATTCTGAATTAAGAATGAAGAGCTGTAATAAAGAGCTTTAGTAATTCCGGAAATGTCTAAAGTGAATATCAAATATCAATATCAAGAAAATAAGCTCTATGTTTTTAGATCTGGAGTATCTTCACTTTATTTTATTTTTTTGAAATTCTGTGGAAAATTTCGATTTATAAACGCTAATGTTAGAATAGCCACTCCTTCTCTTCTCCTCTTCATTATTTCCCCCTCTTTTCTAGTAAGTTTTCACCATCTTTTAACTCATCATCCAGTGAAATGAATGAGAAATCCTTTTTAAAATATTAAAAATGTTTTTTTATAAAATGGAATAAAAAAATATAAAAGAACAACTTGCAATAGAACGCAATTTAATAATTCGATTTGATGAACAATTGTAAAGAATTGCAACTTCTTCTTTATTGTACAACATCAGACGGATCAAAGTATGTACGTACAATAAGAAGCTTAACATTGTTGTTGGTCGATTAGAGGGAGCGGTCGTTGCATGTTCCCTATAATAAATCAGCCATAAATAAATAACAGGTGCACAGAACTACAACAAAACCGCTCCTTCACTTAATGCCACTTGAGAATATTAGTTTAGTTCGTGTAATAATAACGTAGAAATGATTACAAATTTGATAGCATTTTAGTTGCTCTGTGATTTGATTAGGCGATGAATCTGAAGGAATCATTATATTGCTTTAGAAGGAGCTGCGTACTTGTTTGTGATTGAAAATTATTGATTGCATTCTTTAATCGTTGAAAGTTCTCTGGACAAAGTAAGGAAATAATATAAACATATCCATTAACTTCTTCATTACTTCTTAATAACTTAACTTCTTATTAACTTAACTTCACCTTCATAATAACGTTTTCTTAATAATACAAGTGTGAGTATTTTCTTGACATTTCTATTGAAAGTAGATTGAAAAGTTGTCTAAATCTATTCTAATGGGCAATTTTAAAATGTCCAGTAATTCTTTAGTTATTATTATGTTATCAAGAAACACTTGTTGTGTTTTGATATTAAATAAAAGAAGAATTCATAATATTCTTTTTGAAGTACTCGAACTTCTACGTATGTACGTACATAGTTCAGTAGAATATAATATTATTAATTGTCCTTTCGTGTCCTTTTGCTTGACGATGTCTTATTGTATTGAGGGCAGTTAGTCGAATGCTTAATGCTCCATAAATAATTTGTTTCGTCAAAGGATGTTCAATAATCGAATATAAAAGAATACTTGAGATATCCCACTCATTGCTCATGTTGAGCTCTTGTTGCCAGCGACTGGATAATTGTTCTTAATACCATGGCAAACAAGCATGGTTCAAGTACGGGTTCTGTTCTCCTCAGCGATAAGTTCTGTTCAATTATAAGCGACGTCATGGCAGCGAAATTAGAGGGACAGGACGACACCATGGACACCAAATACGTCGGTGAAATTATGAGGGTTGGGGGCTTGCTTACCGTCCTTATTAATATTTTATATTTCCAACACTTCTCTTTGTTACAAATCAATAATAGACTCGCATATTAATTGGCTTAAGCTGTTGCTATTGGTGTTTATTTTTTTATTTTACTCACCCATGTTGACTTGGAGAATCACTGGATGCCATCGATTTCGATTGACTCTCACTCGAACGCGAATTATCGACAATTGAGTAATCTGTAAAAAAGAGAAAAAGAACAATAAAAATTCATTAATTGAAAAATTAATTGTGCGAAATCATTTTTAGATAGTTCGGGATTTCAGATTTAATGAATGCCTTAAATTAATTCATTGAAAAAAGCTCTCAACTACTCTTTATTCTTATTATTCTTTATTCTTGTTCTAACGTCTATCTAAGGAAACAATCAATGTTAACTAACTGTTGCTTCAATACTATCTAAATGAAAATTTTAATTAACATCAAGTTTCAAACCAACTAATAACAGAAAAAACCTTCATGTATATACATACATGTATATACATATATATAGAAAAGAGAAGATAAAGTTTTCGGAACGTCTCAAATATTCTTGGTTCCATTGATTCTATTCTTCGTAGATACAAAAAATTTAACTTTTTACGAGTGAGAACAGTATTTTTTTAGTTCAAAGCTTTTAGACAAGCTTTACAATTCTAACCAAAATATTAAATCCGAAACGACAAGCAATTTTTAGAAAATATAAAAGGATTTCTAATCTATTTTAAGTAGTGAAAATATCCTTGTACGTTTATAGACGGAAAATGTATCTTCTATTCCTAGAAACACAAAAGCTCAAAGAATCGTTTAGTAAAAAGTTTGTTCTAAAAAGTTTTAGTGTAATGGAACTAAAGTTACGGAAATTCTGACGCAACGATTTAAAATGTGAAGTAAAAAGCTGAGTTTCACTATTATTTTGTATCTTTCTTTAGTATTGTTGAGCTTTTAGGATTTCGAACTTTCACTATTATTTTTTACCTTTCTTTGGTATGGTGAGCTTTTGAGCTTTTATTGTAGTATAGAGAGATTGGATGTTAACAAGCTTTCTACAGAGATAAGAAAATGGCCATTGGTAAAAAATCCCGTTATTTCAGTACCCTCAAAAGCTTGTATAAAGCTATCCCAAAAAATATACCAAAAGCTTTTATTGTTTATAAAAAGCCATCTCATCTTAGTACTAAGTAAGTACTAGGGACTAAAAGTACTGCTTAGTACTAAAAAGCTCTACGATATCAAATTACTAATTGTGGTACTTAATCCTATGAGAAACTCACCCCTTTTAAGTTGTTGTTGTTGCATCTGATGCAGCTGACTTGTCGGAATGAATTCCTCGTGTTTCTGATCGGCGCCCTTTTCTTCGTACTTCAATTTAAAGTCTGTCGACTTTCGCAGCGACATTAAAAGCGACTGCGTACGCGGCGGTATTTCGGGTGGCGCCGGTTCCGGCGGTGGTTCGAACTCTACCCCGGATGCAGCCAAATCGTCGTCGAATTTTGCTATCGACGCAGCTGCAGCGGATGACGCACCATCACTGCTCTGCGCTAACTCGCGTAGTTCCATTTGTATTTGTTGCAGTTTAAGTTTTTCGCGTTCGTTGCGATTCGCTAACGCTGCAGCCATAGCGGACGCCACAGCCGCGGTGGAAGCAGAAGCGGTCGCTGCCGCATTGTTGCTGTTGGACGATGTGCCGCTGCTCGATGAGGTCATGCCGCCCGAGCGACCTAAACGCGCACTTTTCGAACGAATCGCGCGCAAAGAATTCTCACGACCCGATGGATTTTGCAAGCTTGACGCTGTCGTCGATGTACTGACGCCAGCTGCCGCAGCGCCAGGTGCTAAATAAGCCGCAGTGCTGCTCGCCGCACTCAAGTCGAAGGCAGCCGCGGCCGCCGACGCAGAGGCGGCTTGCATGCGATCTAACATCGCGGTGCTGCCCGAATACGAGAGACGCTCGCTCATCGAGTCCGCCGAATTCGATGGCGGCGAATCGAATTTCGAGTTGAGGAACGGATTTGTACTGCGTGCGCCGGCGGCGGCGGAGGGGGGTACAGAGGCGACGCCAGAAGCGCTAATTTGATATTTGTTGTTGCTGTTGCTGCTGCTACTACTGTGGTTGTTGTTGGCAGTTGCTGTTGCTGTTGTTGTTACATTATTTGAGGACGCCGAGAAGGCGGAAGTCTGTTGCTTGTGCGGTGAACACAGTGAGGAGGCGGCGATCTGTTGTTGTTGCTGTCTATGTTTCTGTTGGCCGTAAGGAGCTGCGTTATGATGCTCACCACGATTGGAGCTGGGGTACTCGGTGAGCAACGACGTGGTTACTTCCTCATTATCGGCATCGGAATTGTAACGATCCATGTCTAGAAAAGAAGAGACGTTGATGATGTGTGGTACTCATGGAGCTAACGATTTTATGATTATTACGGATCTGGCCTACCAGTTCTTACGGTTATCCAAGTGGATCTAGCACACTACTAAAATACCAGACTAGGAGTGCCGTTATTGCATCTTTAGCGGATTCGTGGAAACAAAAAAACCCTGTTGTAACTTAAGGAACCGCACAGTTATCATAACCTAATCTACCCTAACTTCACCATAACAGAAGAACCCCTTTAAAACTTCACGTATTCTTGAAAATCTGTATCTCTACTCTGTTCACATCTTTTCTATTATTTTCCACTTGCAATACACGCTCAGTTTGAGAATAAAATAACCGTTAAGAACTGAACCTTTCGAAATTCCGTTTAAGTGATTAATGCAGAGTATCCGTTCTACTTACTTGCCAACTGCTGACTCTGCAGCAGAAGGGTTGCCAACAGCTGCGTATCGAAGGACGTTTGACCTGTGTTCTGGTATTCGTCCTCGCTGCTGCTGTAACCATGACGAATGTGCCACTCGGCCGAGCGCTGGCGACGAATTATCTGCTCTCCGCTGCCGATGCTGCCCCCGGCTGCACCGCCGTTCATGCCGCTGCCCCCGACTCCGAAGTAGTACTCACTGCCGCCGCTGCTGCCGGCGCGCTTGCGGCCCATGGTACCCGAATGACTGGACATATTCGATCGATGATTGCCAGAGATTCGGCGGTCGGAAGATACTCGTGGAGCCGCACGCTTTTAAGCTTGCGGCGCACCGCAAGTTAGGGAAACAGCAATTTTTGATTTATGCTCTACAGTGGGCGACAATATTACGGCCATCCGTACGAGGAGGCTACACGACAACCGCTCGGCTGTGCGCTAGAAAGAGACAAGAGAACACAAAATGTCAGCATTAATTAAAGGCTTTTAAAATACTAATTTATGCAATGTTAACTTGTAAAACTATGTAAATATACGAGTATATCTGAGTATAAGAGAGATACAAAAAAGGTGAGAGTGGGAATGAGACAGAAAGAGGGAGCAAGTGAGAACGAAATATTGGGATAGATAGATAGAAAAAAAAAGCGGTGAGTATAAAAGATTTATTAAAATATAACGTGCTTTGGCACCCTTTTAGAATTGGAAAAACCCTTTTTCCTCACAGTGTAACCACGGACATTTTTCTCCCTTTGTTTGTTGATTTTAAATTTTATGCACCCTACACTTTTTCTCAATCCGACGGTTCGTTACTCAAATGGCATTTTAAGCGTCTCTGAGGCACGTGCGGTTTGTTGTTCTTTTGACCCGTAATTGTGATTTATACTCTCACAGAGGGGTGGGTTTTTTACAGGAGCTCTGCAGGGCAGCGAATTGAGGCTGCAAAATGTTTAAAGCAACTCGTTATTGTTGACTAACGTTTTTCTTTAAATGCTTATTAAAACCTGCTAATTAGTGAAACTTCACGTTCGGCGATGTTTTGTGCCGAACCGGATGATGATGTTTCTCAAATCGGTACTCAGCACCCTTGTAATAGTAACCCTTGCAGTCTATTTTTTACTAAAGTTACCAGTTTCTTTGATGAGTTTAATTAGCTGCAATTTTGAAATCGACTCGAATCGAATTGAATTTTGTTATTTTTTTGGTTTGAAACTGGATATTTGAAGTACAATACTATATGTCTGTATGTATATCGAATATTGTAAGGATAAAGATCTGATAAAAGTTGAAGTATCTTTAAGGTTAAAAACTTATATTTGTATTTGTAGTCGTTTATTTAGCTTTTTATGTTTAGTCTAGTATTTTTCACCATCAGAACTTGTTGGCCTGATGATAATTTTATACACATTTTGACCCTAACCTTTCGACCTAATCGATATCTTTGGCTTATAAACCTTATAGTTATCAAGGTTGCAATTGTAGAATGTTTGTTTGTTTGTTTAAAGCTCTTACTTTTTTGCATAGCGTGATTATTCAATGTTGTACTGTAGACAAAAGCAAAATTAAATATAAATTAATAACGGGTGAGTATAGCGTTATCTTAGAGGTACCCTTAATATTCAGAACAGCACCCTTAGAAGTGTAAAGATGAAATGCAAGAGTTCAAGTCGGAATAACTGCAAAGAGGTGAAGCATTCATGCTACACCTGATTGATTTATAACGCCGCAGTTACGCTTCATTGCCAGGAAGTGACCTGTTTTTCGCCAACAACAACGAGAGCAAAACTAAGAACAACAACATTAAGAGCAACAATAACCCTAAATAGTATCTACAAGAACAAGAACAAGAACACGAATGCAAACAACGATTTATGCACGCATAACTTATGCTTTCAATGCAGGATCCTTACAAAGGCTCCAACAAACACACACACACACGAATATACAGTACAACCTCCCTAATCCGGACAGATATAGTTTCAGCATCTGTCCGGATTAGTGGATCGTCCGGACTAGAGTTAAAATTAAATTTTAAACGCAATACATATTTGTACATATATATTATTTATTTTTATTACTGAAAAGAAACATAAGTACTCATAAGAATTCATTTGTATTTAATTAATTTACAGAAACATAGAGGAACATACTAAAAGTGACCGAAAATATTCATTTTGAAAAATAAGAATTTATTTTTGTTTGAATACATGTATCTTTATGTAATTTGTCAGCTTTATTTTTAAATTCTTTTAAAAATAAAATATCCTTATCTGTCGCTTTAGTTTGTTCAGCCCATAAAATAGCTTTTGAAAACAGTTCACTTGCCTCTTTATGTGAGACTTTGTTTTGAGCATTTTCAGACTCCTCCAAAGAACTATAAAGTTCTTCAATATTTTGGTTAGCAATTACTGCCACTTGTCTGATTGATTTTCCACTATCAATTGTATCCAATATTTTGCACTTTTCTGCCAACGTTAATGTTTTATGTTGTTGTTTATTTACGGGAGCCATATTTACGTCTTAACTCCACGCAAACTCAAGTAAACTAAAATATTTTACAAATTCTTTAATTCTTCCTCACACACAATGCTTATTTTGTCTAGCGGTAAAATAACGAAGAAATTTTACTGAGGAAAAAGAACACTTGTCCGGACTATAGAGGAAAAATTTCTAAACTGTCCGAAAAATTTAAATGTCCGGATTACTGGATAGTCCGAATTAGCGAGTGTCCGGATTAGGGAGGTTGTACTGTACAAAAATACAAACATACACATACACATACAGAGGTAGATATACATATATACAGTTTATATACCACATGGTGAAGTACGCTGTAACGATGCGTGCAACTCGTTGGCATGCATCAAGAAAGCGCGCCCCGCACGCAGTGAAGCATGCGTTCTTAAGTGTTGAGACTCCGGGCACCGAAGAGACGCTACTCGTTCTCACTCGAAGCTGGAGGTGCAGAGTAACTGAAATATTTTGCATTTTTGCGCAAATAATTCAGGAAGCGAGAGGAATAAAAAACCAAGGATCTGTAATTTAAAAAGTATTTAAAGGATGTACCTAAAGCGTCGCATTTAAAGGGTCTCTTTTTAAGGGTATTCTTTTTAAGGGTATTTTTTCAAGACATCTTTTTTAAAGGGTCCTTTTCAAAGGTAGGACTCTTTAAAGGATCACTGTTTATATTTATTCTTCAGTTGTACTGTTTGTTTCGTGTTTCTTTAATCTTGTGCTTTTAGTTTTGATTTAATCCTTGTTTCAAAATTCTTGGTTTTCGATTCTTGGCTGCTGATTGTTTTTTTTTTTACGTATTGCGCCACCACGATTTGTAGCTAATTTCAATGCGACAAAATTTCTGACACCGTTGCATTTCATTCACACGCTCCATTGAGTTGTCAACTCAATCTACATAAAATTGGCTAACAGACGTATATACGCCTCTCTCTCACTCACACACATGAGATGTCTATGGGGAGTTTATACATGTACGATCCACTGTGTTGTACGTGTGTCAATTTCAAGCGGTGGGTGTGGCTGTGGTAGCTGCTTTGGTGCTGTTTTTTTGCATGTCGCTTGCTATCGTCCAAAGTAGTGGGTATTTATTACCGTTAGCTTACATATTCCTACAAATGCATGGACATACAAGGATATCTCATAGTGGTGCGTACAACATGTTGCTCAATTAAAATAATTACTAAGAATTAATTAAATTAAATGCATTCGCGACTTAAGTAAATAAATCACACGAGTATTGTTGTTGGTGCTGTAATGTTATTTTTGTTGTTGTTTATTGGTCAGAACAAATTTATGATTTACTACAGGAAAGTTGTTATTTTATGTTGACTAATTGAATGTATGTTTAATTGAGTGCATAACCAGTTAAATAATTATCGATAATTAGTATTAAACGAGCACGTTTCACGAGAAGAAAAGCAAAACTTATCACAGAAAAGAAACCACCCTCTTTTTGGTTGTCGTGTTGGGTTACATTATATGGTGAGTTCATAGGAAGTCTTGGAACATCATAAATTAAACTTAAAAGAAGGATTGTTATTGTATATAACTTTATTTTATTAGTATGTTGTATATATTGTAAACTAAAGCTGCTATTGAAGTTGTAGGGGAGTTGAGAGAAATGGGGACTTCATGGAGGTCAGAAAAAAAATCAAATCAAAAAAAAGATCAAAAGACTTCTGAGAAACTACAAGAACTACTTACAGATGGTTACAATTTGTGAAATGAAAATCAAGCACTTAATATTTCAATTGTAGCACTTAATGATTTCATAAGGGCTCTAAAAGAAGTCACCAACTTCATAAAATCAAGAAGTTTCCATGAATACATACGGTTTTAAATATTATTATACTTAACTGAGGTCACAAATAGCTAAATAGTCATAATCATTGTATTAAAAAAAGAAATCAAGGATTTTCCATAGCTTATGTAATGATATTAATATTCATTAAATATATAGTAAATATAATATTCATAAATATAAGTTATTGAAAGTTTTGAAGATTAACGAAAGTTAATTAAACAATACTAGTACATTTATTAAGACTTAAGAAAAATTCCTAAGTTTTTACCTACAACTAATTTAAAGCGTGACCTCATTGAAATCTGTAGGATTTAAAGAACAGACTTTAACTCTATTTTTATATCAAGAACTACGTCTTTACTATTGAAATAGCTCACTTGTTTAGATATGCATATACTTATTTAATGAAATCCGTATCTATACAGATTTAAGCTCAACCAGAACGCGTTTTGGTGCGTGTCACTCTAAAAAGCTTTTCATTAAATTTAGGTCAGTGTAAGTTGAGAACTAATATCGTTGCTTAATGTTTCGTTAAGAAGAAAAGCTCTAATCTAACTATGGGTTAGGTCAATTGGAAGGTAAAAAAAAATATTAGTTAAGGTTAAATTAGTTAAAAATACATTTGTTCAGATTTGTGCAAAAGTGCTTCAAGTAATGTTATAAAAAGTACATTTATATAAATGCTACAATACTTACCAGTGAAGCCTTGAATGAAAACTTAAAGATAATACATTGAATTGAATGTGAAGTTATGATGATGACGGTGAAATTAATTTAATGAATGCGATTCAACTGAAGCCATCGTATGACACCCAAAGCATTGATCTCTGATGATGGCTTTTATCTTTGGCACTCTTGAAGTATCACAGACTTTACCCACTTTAATTATTTTATACACTCACAGCTGCATGCAGGTACGCACACAGATACATCTTGTATATCTTAACCCATCCACGTAAATGTTAAAATGAAGTGATGCAGGAAATCTGAAGCAAGTGCAGCATATGAAATTCACTCATTTTCGTGATATGCATAAATATAAAGGATTATATAAAGGATTTCGATTACGAACTGGAGGCAGATCTGAGTTGGGTACATCATTAAAGAGTGGAGAGAGAAACATTGTAGTAGAGTAGAGTATCTGACAGAAGTTTGATCAGGTGTCTTAAATGCCGTATGTAGGAGTGCGTGCATGTGTAAAGTGCGACTGTGTGATTTGGATTTGTAGGTTTCTCAATTATAGACCTTTGATGTTGCTAGCAGAGTGATGCAGTGAAAAGCGCAGTGACACTCACTCACATCAGATATAACCGGGGAGAATATTTCATGTGATCCTGATACAGATCTAGATGTAATTTGGACTTAACCTCATTCAGAGCTTAAGCACAGTCGTACATATTATACACGCCTCATTCAATCTCACGCATCACACATACACATGTAGACTCACACGAATACACAGACACTGACCCATCGCGACCCAGAGAGAGTGCGAGAGAGACAGTGATAGTGAGAAACTACCTCGACATGTCCAGCCTCTTCTTCGCTCTTAAATTGTCTTTGATTTATTGCTGTCGTATCGCTGCTGAACCGTAAAATTAGTTCCATTCGAATCAGACTCATTTGAGAGAGAAGTACAAAAGGAAGAGAGGATGACTTAAGTGATGCTAAGAAGAAGAAGAAGAAGAAGAGGAATAGGAAGAAGGAGATGATGAGAGCACACACGAGTGAGAAGGATCTCGGAAGATAAGGGTCCGTTTTGAAGACACATCATTGGACCCAAACCCATGAAACTCCGTACAGGAAAATACAGCACTAAATATTTTTAATAGAGTTTTCAATATTTTCCGATTAATTGAACAATTAATTTATATTCAAATTATGCTCCTTTGTTTTACTGGTTTTCCTGCTACTCAATCAAGCGACAGTTTCTTCTAACAAGAACCAAAGTATTACTGAATACTTCAATTAGGCTTTTCTAAGTACAACCATAACCAAGTTTAAAACAATAGAAACATTGGTTGGTTTGCTTTTGTCGCTGTTGCGGTTTTTCTATTGTAGTTAATGTATTACTTCCTGTTGTCCTGCTAGCATCCGCTCTACAAAAACAACAAAAAAGTTTCTTTAATTTTCTTACGATAGATAAAGGAGAATAAAGAATGAAGATGAGTAGAGGGACGAAATGTTTGGGTTGAAAAGAGGAGACGAGAAGAAAAGCGAGACGCTTCTCGAACAAAAGCAACTCACAAAAGTTACGGAAACTCGTAAAACTCATAAAAAGTATAGCAGAGAAAAAGTTTCTGCAGAAACTTAAAGAAAACAAGTCGGCGAAAGTGACATCTATTGTGCACTATGTTCACTATACACATTTGATGATAACAAAGCAGAAAAGTTTTCGATTTCGGTCAACTATAAATTTTATAATATTTATTAAAAAGAACTTATTTATAAAAAAGCTCTTTTCACTTAAGTAACTTTCAATTTATTTCCAAAAATCAATAAAATTTTGCTCATCACATTTAATTATTTCAACAAAATATTCAACAACAAATTATTTAGTAAAACAATAAGAAGATCTAATTTATTTCAGTTAATTTTAACCGCTTAACGATTCAGCAGTTTAACAATTCATCCGTTTATAATTTGAACAGTTGATTAGGTATTTTTTACGAAAAATTCTTCGATGCCTTCAAAAATCAGCCTTGCGTGTTTAAGCTTACTTTTGTTATGTTTTTTCGATTTTCCTATTTGTAACTCTTGAATTTATCATATAATATTTTATATACGAGTTAGATAACATTTTTCGTCAACAACTGGCTGATTGTAGCGCATTGATGCACCATACAGACTGCATTTCGTCGTCACTTCTCGCAACAGGATGTTCACCGAGTTGATTAACAATTGCGTTTGCAGCCAGAACAATGATGCCAGAAGATGTTTAAAAATTTGTAAGCAAAACGAGGCCAAGATGTTGAAAGGATAACAAAACCGCAGGCGACAAACAGACACACACACAGACAGACAGGACAAACTTAATGAGAATAGCGTGCGCCAGACTTACGGTGAGTTAGAGATGGAGGGGCGGGGCACGGGTGGGGGCGACAGTATAAGGCAAAAAAGCGATATACTTAAAAAACCGGCAGCAATAAAAACGATATTTATTAGAAATAAACGTGTTGATAACAAGTGTGCAGACAACAAGGACGACAAGAATGACGGCGACGACGACAATAAATACAACAACGAAAAGGACAATAAGGACAACAAATAAAAGCAAAGTTTTAGAGGATCTGCAGAGTGACGAGCTGAAGACGCCAAGTCGGCTTCTTTTCCTTTAAAAAGCCCCTTCATTTTGCTATCGTCCTTTCGAAGGATGTCCTTTTTGTTGTCCCGGTGCTTATTGACAGCTTCACTTTACTTTAGTTTAGTTTAGTTTACTTCAGGCAGCGACACCACGCAACACAACGCAGAACAACACAGCGCGGTACAAAAACGCAACAACTTTTAGCGTCAACACTGCTCTCGGCCAACTAAACTGCTTCCTGTTGTTGCTTCGTTGTTGTTGTTGTTCGCTGTTTTTCCCCCCAGAATCCCAGTCAACGTCCTTTCGTTGCTCCAAAGCCAGCGGTTATGTTATTTTGTCGCTTATTTTTCTTTGGTGTCGTTCTTGGATCGTTGCGAAAAATGTTTGTGTTTTGTTTTGCAGTTTTTCGGTGACACCGTTTTTGTTGTTCTTCTCGTTTGTTTTTCCACTTTTGGGATTGTTGTTGTCGAGTCAGTTGCATGACATTTTTTTTTTTTTTTTTAACTTGCATCCCACCGGAAGCAAAGTGGAGTTAAACTTAATTAGTGAAGATTTTATTAATCAAGTAAGAGGAGGAAACGAAGAAGAAGAGGAGGAGAGGAAAATATAGTTTCTGCTTTATAAAGTTTGTTGACTAAATTTTATGAAAATAACAATTGCCCTGCTGTTAAGGAAAAAGTTGGACTGATTATTCTTCAAAAATGATGAAGAATTTAAAATTAATGAATAAGTGAATAATTATAATTATGGAAACCGAATAAATAACAGATACAGTAATAACATAGATTAAATAAGATGGATAAACAGAGTAAATCTAGAGAAATAAAATATTAATGATGAATTATTATTCCATTAAATGTGATTTATTAAAACCTAAAAAATAGTTAAGGTTTTTTATACTAAAATAGAGTAAAAATGATTCCACGATGATCAAGTAATGAAGTACTAAAGTGGTAAGTATTAAGTAATAATTAATGACGGAAATGATAAACTGATAAATCAGATGATAGATGACAGACAGTATCTAGGCTTGAAAAGTGAAGTGAATGAAATAAATAATGAAGACGACGACTACGAAAATGGAGACCTGATGTAAGTTGAGTTAAAAGCTGATAAAGAGGATGCTAGAGGATGACTAATGAGTGTTTAAGAGTGATGTTCAATAGTATCAAAATGAAGAGATGCTACAATGAATGACGTGTGATGAATGAATGACTCGTGATGAATCAAAGACTCGTGACGAATGACTTATAATATATTCATCGTTAAGGAATGATTGTGGATAAATCATTTCCACCTTTTTAAAAAATGGTGACGTTTTAAATTGATAACATTTATTATTCAGAACCTTTATGTATCACTCATACTTTTAGTTTAGAAACTTTATTTTATTTTATTTAGTAACTCAACTAAAACTAATAAAAATCAACGATGCAGAAAGAACAACGGTTAACTAACGGTTAAATATAAGGTTTATAAATGAAACCATGCCGCATACATTCCGAACAACCACTCAAATGCACACTGATGACTTTTGAACACACACACATACACTCTCAAATGCACACACACACACGCACACAGAGAGAGGGAACAATTAGACCCACACGTATCCATTCAATGATTGCGTTTACGATTACGTGTCTGTGCACAACTTGAATGGTTACAATAAAAATTTATGATGCGATGTTGATTGCGAAAGAGACGAGGTTTAAGTGTGGAATTTTTCAATGAATAGAATAAAAACGAACAAAGGAAGTAACAAAAACCTTTCAGAATATCAACTCCAAAGAATCCCTTGAGTTAAAGTCATGGTTGAAAGAGTATGTGTTGAACTCTTTCCGGAAGAGAGAATAAAACTGAAATAGTTTTTCCGTATTGCTGTTTGATGCGGGTTTATTTAGCAAAACTCGGACTCTTTTTCCTTTCAAGTTTATCTGAAAGAGAAAATGTAAAGTCGTGTAATTCTTTCCGTCCTTTTTGAACCCACAGAGCAGGCGTAGCAGACAAAGAAAAGTATCTTTATTATTGATCAGCGTCGATAGCAACCTTTCTAGGTTTCATCTAATGAAGCATGACAAATGTTAAATTCCATGTTTTGGACTCCTGACGATAAATCGTGATCCTTCTATATAATTCCTTTTTATAATTCTTTAAATAAAAATTGAACTACTACTATACATCGTTCATTCAACATTTGTTCATTAATTACTCAATGAAATTCTTAATTCCTTGTATAAGAAGTTTAAAGTTTTAAAGGGTCGAATTTTCTTTTTTTGTATTCCTTCTGTTTTTGAAGATGCTTTTAATCTGTCTATAAATAATGCTGCATGACCCAAAAACCCTGTTTTTACTCCGTTTTGCTCCCCGTAGTTGGCAGCTATTTTTATTTTCCATCTCTGCGTATTTTTCGCATCCTTGCTGTGAATTTTGTTGTTGTAGTTGCTCGGAACAGGAAGCGTTTTTTCATTCCATTCATTTATCAAATTACGTTTGACATAATTTGAGTTGCGCACACCTTTTTGTGCACCATCGTCCCTGTACAGTGGTCAAAATATGTACAGGGAGTGCTTTGGAGAATGGTAGAAGCTATAATAACGAGTATATAAAAGAACAATAAAATGTTTTGTTCTTTATTTGAGTTTGTTCTAGTTTAATTTATGTACAGTTAAATGTTTGATTTAATTAGTATATTTGTTTATTTTAATAAGGCAACTTCTTTTAATTTTAAGTCATTTGAATTCCTCCTTTTAATGTCGCCTTAAAAGTTTAACTTGGATCTTTTCTGTATTAAGACCCTGTATTAATTTGTACATGAGTCCAAATCGTTTGCGTCTAACTTTCCGCTTTAAATTCTCTTCAAGGAAGCTGCGTCATACTCTAGTAATTGACGATGGGGTTTCGTGGCAAGGAAATAATTTCAATACAATTGAATCGGAAAATTGATAAATAAAACATAAATTAAAACAAACAACAAAAAAGATGACGAAGCGAAAAAATCGTATGTTTGTTGTTAAAAGTAAAAACATGGAAAGCGGATGATGTTGTTGTTCTTTAGTCTCGTAAGAATTAAATTGAAATTCAAGAAGAGTTCTTTTCATTTGCTGAACAATGGCAACATCAGTTACAAAGACTGTTAATATTAACAAAACATTACTTTTGTTAATTAAAAAAGTTATTAATAATGACAAAAAATACAAAATCATTCAGTCTTGAATTTAATTCTTGAGTAATCGACAACAAAATAAGTACAGAGTCGAGTAGAGCGAGACGGAGTGGAGTGGAGTGCCTGTGATGTGCTGAAATGGCTAGAAAAAAAAGAGAAGGGATGGGGAGGTGAGTATAAATGCCTGAAGTGAAGTTTATGAAGTACAAAAGTAAAGTGGACTGGACTGTAGTGGAGTGGAGTGGATTGGAGTGGAGTAGAGTGGAGTAAAGTTAACTGGAGTGGAATTTCGTTTATCCAGGCGTATTAGTAACTTTTATTTACACGACGTCACATTTTGTGGTCTTTTCTATACACCAGTTTTTCCTCATTTTCTTTTCTAGAATTTTTTTCACTCCTTATTTCTGTTTTATTCCTGTGTTATTATTACTGAATATAAAAGTGGAACACTTTAAGGAAGTCATAAATTTTAGTATAGGCTATTTTAACCATCAACGCTGCAGAGAAGCAATTAATTTGCGTTTGCTTGCCGCCCACTTAGGCACGCCCACACAGCACGCCCAGCCAAGTGTACGCCACACAATCGAGTAGGCCTCACTAGACCACAACTTACCGTTATTTACACCTGTTTGAACAAATTGGCGCGCATTAAATTTAAGCGCAGTAGCAACATTTTATTTTATGACTCGAAGCAGGAGAAGGAGAGGATGAAGAATGAGCAGGAGAGCAGGTAGAAAAGGAGGACCTGTTTATTGAGCACAAAAACAGCAGGCTCATAAATTTAAAAACGGTCTCATGCACATCATAGACTCGTTTAAAGTCAAACAATAAGCGACAACCACACATTAGACGAATCTTGTTCCTTAAGTAAAAGAAATATTATAGAAAGCTACTTAATTTGATTCTTAAAATTTTATTAAAAATTTTGGAACTATAAAAATTTCTTATAATATTCAAAATATTTATTTATATCATAAGCTCATGATACTAATATAATGAAATATTTCTTTTGTATTTCTTCGTTGCCATAGTTTCGAAGCTGTTTGTGTCAAGCTGTCATTTAATGGGCAATAAAAACGAGTGTCTCGACAAGGCTGCCACCTGTTACCAAGTGTGTACTACAGACCCTTCCTTCGGTGAATGATTATCACCGTAAACTTTACTTGAGCATTCTAAAGTTCCACTATCAATAAACCTACACGTGCACATGTGTACCTTGTTGCTTTTAGAGGCTTCTCCACTGCGCCTCTCTACTTCTCCACACTTTACTATTACTATTTATAATAGTATTCACAGCACCCTCTGGCACCTAACTCACCAGTCTTATGTAGCTTTCTTGATAAAGTTAGCTCCTAGAAGCAGGGTAAATGTGATGTATGAAATGTTCCCCGCAAGTTGAGTTGAGAGCAGAAGCAGCAGCAGCGGCACCCATTTTTTTGGGGTTTTGGTTCTCCTTTTCACTCTTGCTAACATATGTTTGTGTGACTATGAAAATATATCTCCGCCATATCTTTTATACTCGCATGTTACTTTTTTCCCGTGCCACAAATATGTCATGATAAAAAATGTCGATTCCATTTAACTTACCGCGCTACCACGATAAGGTTCTGCAAAACAATCCATCATATTGGGAAAGTGGCAAGCGTAAGTTTCTTCAAACCCTTTCGGAGAAAACTTTTCCACTTTGTCAGACAGCGGCAGATCTGCAGAGGCGTTTGTCAAAAGCAGCTATCATTGTTATTGCCAGCATTCGGTAATATTTCAGGTTCAGGTATTAAGAAATATATTGGGTAGTAATTCAATTTACCAATTTTAAAAATGCTATTAGTTATGTTAGACATAATCTGTTATTTTATTTGTTTTCAGAAAAAAGTTTCCACTGCTGAATTATTTATTCCGTTAAATTATTATATCATTTCATCTGTGATATTATAATGTTCAGTATTTTCTTTACATAAATTACCAGGAGTAAATAATGAGGAGATCAATCCTTGGTGGGTATCTTTAGATGCCCCCAAAAGCTACTAGATGCAGACGAGACAAGAGATAATCATATATACTAGGAGCTTCCGAGAACCCATGTTTGTCGACATCGGTATAAAGGTCAGAATATGAAGCTCTTGTTACCGAATCAAAGTACGTTGGGTGACTGAAACTTGTTTGGTACAGGAACCCTATCGATTCCGGGCTCTGCGCTGATTTCGAAGGATTGTAAGATCACCTCTTAATATGGTTGCAATCAAAAAATCGTTTAAAAGAACATGAGGGTAGTGAATGCTAAAGAAGAAGAAAAAAAGATGTCGAGTTTCGTATGTGTAATAATAATATTAATAATATTAATATTAATTTTTCATAAATCTGGCTCGAATTTGAGTATTTCATATAAAAACACTTGCTCACACAAATGAACCCACACAACGGCCTAGATATTGAAAGTTTTCAACTTTTGCTCTTAATTTCCTCCATGGCAAAGAACTCCTATCTTCAGGTGGCCCCAATCGCTGAGGTTATACGAAAGCACTCCCAAGAATACATTTATTCTGCATTCCCTCTCCCTCTTACGAACACACACACACACACACACATAAGTTTACATTTAGGTAAGTTCTTTTCATCTTTGAGAAACCCTGCGCAAAGTTTTCGAGGAAATCGTGTTGCTCTTTTTGTGTTTCCGCGTCGCAACTCAAGGAAAGGAAATGAAATGAATATAAAATGAAATCAAAGCTACATTAAGCTTGCCTAAAGGAAGTTTGCAGATTAGGTAGCTAACAGAGAATCTTTGAGGCATACCCTGTGAGTGTGTGCGTGTGTGTGAGTGAGAAAGAGCTAAAGTTATTCGCGCATTTGTATATATGGATGTCTTCATAGAGCTGCATTAGTTACTAGCTTAGAAAGGTATAAATAAGGGGAACTTAATGAAATAATTCACTGTTAATTTACAGTTAAAGTGGTCCTAAATTACCTGAACTGAAAATGAATCCATATACGAATATACGAATATTTTTTTTTGTATCCTTGGTCTCTTAAATATTTAATTTCCCTCTTCTCTTCTCTGATTTCCTTCTCCTTGTTTTTAATTTCAACCTTCAAGTAGTATCTGCGAATCTGTTTGTAATCGACGTTTGAAGATTGAATTCAGGTTCTTCATTTGCTAACCAAGCACTTTAAAATTACACTAACTATTGAACACTCTTTGGGATTTGAATCGGGCGAAACTCTCGAGACTGAATTATAAATGTCATAGAAGAAATGAGGTTTTCCGTAAAGCATTTCAGTGGAATGACTTCCATGGCGACAACACATAACCTCGATTTCAAAAATTGATCCTTTAAACTGCGGCATAACGCAGCGAGCTGGATGGTGGTGGTGGTGCTGGATGCATGTAAGCACCTGACAAGAGGTTTATATTGTATGTACAAACATATATGCGGCGACGTCATGCCTTCAAATGTCATGTAAAGTGTGTTAGAACTCCACTTAAAACGAGCACAAAATGTACACAAACAACTACGCAAAAAACCAGAGAGAGAGACAGAGAGAGCGAGAGAGACGGGAAGAGAGAATGTGTGAGTGAGAGAGCGATAGAGACAAGCAGAACTCGTGTAGTCAGTGAATGTCACCGAGTGCCCCAGAAAGTAGGCGACGAACAAAATTTAAGTTCAACTAAGTTGCACTCCAATAGACGAAACGTACGTCAGTGTGTTTGTACGATTTGTAGTTGTTAAAAGCTCAGCGCTACCATCAGCTGGCACCTTTAGTAAAACACACACACACACATTAGCTTGGAGTTCTATGCATATGGATACAACATACCCATGGGCCAAATCAGAAGGTCTTTCGTCCTGCCGTCGACTTTAAGTGTCACATCGCTCGTATAAAGAGAATCAAATTACGAATTCCAAGGAGAATAAGAAAAAGAAAAACAAAAAACTTAATTAAAAAGTTAAACTTTCTTTCGAATATCATTTTAGTATTTCTTCATTAAAATTAAAATTTTAAAAAATGAATGAAGCAAACGGTATGAGAGAACATCGGAGAGGGGGAAGTACAGAATCTATGGGTTAAAATCTTATAACAGACACAGAAATAGAATAAAGAATGGTTCGGAAAACCAACTTGACATTAAAGTTGACTTGAAGAAAGTCCTTCTCTTTCCTGTTACAGAAGGACTGGCTTCATGTTTCGATGCATCTGCATTCAATTACACAAGGAGGGATATATTCCTGGCTTACTAGAGAAGATCTCCTTAGCAAGTCGTTCTTACTGGGTATCTGAGAGCCCAGTCCTTAGTTGTGAAAGGGAAGAACATGTCCAACGATGATGTTTTCTAGACGAATGAAATCAATGAATTCGAACTCTGAAATAATCGTTATTTTCTCGTAAAAGAAATGACACCGGATTTATTTTGGAATAAATAAAATCAAGCGTTCTTAAGACGCACAACAACAAATCCAGCAACTCCACCAAATTGTAATTTCCACAACTTTTCCTGCCGAAGTTTAGAAATTTGATAAACATTCGAAGCCCAAAGAAATGCGGCCACTTGAAAGTTTTCTCTCAATCTGCAAGACGAATTTAGTACTTACCCTGCCCTTCGCTTCCATTCGATCCCCTCCAGCGACACTCTATGGCATTCCCAAAAACCAACCACAGTCAAACTGGGTTAGCGGTTGTTGGCCAACTTTTAATGCGTTCTGCGTTGCTGCTTCTGTTGCTTATGTTCTTTTTTTAGTTGAAGATTGTAGTTGTTTTTCTCGTTAGCGAAAATCTTGTGGATTTGAATTCGTTCCGACACCTTGTCACCGATTATAATCTAATCACGACAAGCGTTGGGCGCTCGGGGAATAACAACAGCGAAAAGAGCGACATCAGTAACTACAGCAGTAACTACAATAACAACAACAACTACAACAACAACAGTAACAACAACAACAGTAACAACAACAACAACAATAACAATAGCAATAAACAACAACAACAGTACTAAGATACAGAAAAGTCAGTTGTTGTTTTCTTTCCATTTTGCCCCCAAACTTAAAGCAGAACATGTTTTCGAAGGAAAACTTTCTTTGCTACTTTCCAAACTTGTCCCGTCCCTGAGCCATCTATAAGCTGCCCTGTCGGTCCTCGAAAAACACCTGACGAAAGACATGACATGGCTTCCGTGCTTATTGTCATCGTCGTAATCTGGCTAATTATTGCGTTAGCCAAAGTTTTAGCAGGTTATTAAATTTGGGCCGTTCTTCCGTAGTTTCGTCAACCTTAGGCAGGGACTGAAATTCTATGATTTAATCATAGTTCAGCCAGTTTAGAGAACATTTACCACAGCTAAAACTTGATTAGACTTCTTTCGAACAAATCTAAAAACTGATTTAATAAATAAAAATAATATTTTCAGAATTTGGACAAAAGTTGACGAGCCCCACATTTATTTCTAACAATTTCCGCATTTCTCAAATAACTGTCGAAGTTTTATATGCAAGAGTATTTAAAGAGACATTAATTATAATGTGTATAAAATGATTCAGAAATAACTTTGTTATTATTAAGTTCACCATCTCAGATAACTAATAAAGGCTTTTTGGTCTAATTAAAGACTCTTTCAACAGCCTTTTAATTTTACAATAATTGGGCTAAGTTACAAATACTAAAGCAATACCTTGTAATATGTCCGGAATGAGAGCTAATTTGACTGTTCTGCTTTTCGAAATGTTTACTTTTAATACGAGTACTTATATTGCAGTTGTGTCAATTCGTAAAACTCAATCATGCTAAAAACCTTAATGTAGCTCTAGATACTTGTATAATTGAAATATACTCATTCCAATGAAGGGAATCCTCAAAACGAAGTCCATCCTTAAAAAGCTGACAAAAACTGGAACAACAATGAAAACAGAAACAACAGCAAATAAAAGCCATTCAATACAGCTAACCACTAAACCTAAAACAACAACAGCAACAACAAAGACTGCGAAGGATAACAACGAGAACAACACAAACTGAATTGTTTGACAAGCAGAATGCAAGCAATTTGTGAAAAATGTTGTGAAAAAGCTCCTTAAAGGGAAAGGATACACAGAAGCTCTCACAGAAATCCATGTGCAAATAAAACAGATAGAAAAAAATATACATTGATACAGACTAGCTACCCAAACAGCCAACCAATCGACCAACCATCCAACCTGCAGACCAACCTAGTAGCCAAGCAACCAGCCGATCGTCTGATGATAGCGCTTGATGCAGTACAGATGAAATCTAAAGAAAAGATTCGAGTAGATGTGAAAAGTTCGATTGAGACGGATTTAAAGAAATAATTTATACTGAATCAATGAACAGAAGACCTTCGAGGAAAAGAGAACAGGGGAAAAGAAGAATCATACAGAATTCACACCGTATACACTACAGCTTAGGTGTAGTCGATCTTTTTTTAGAGGGCATGATTTGAATGTCTTATTTTATCTCAACTTGCCAGAAAGAGGAGAAAGGATTAAAATAGTGGTTGATGGAATAAAACAAAACGAATTATTGTGTCTTAATAAGAGGCGAGTCTCTCTCAGTGGATGTGTAAGCATGGAAAAATTGGTCATCTCGGACTACTCTTGAAAGAAATATAAAAATGGAATAAAGATCATCGATAGTGGGTCATGCGCTCGATTCTGAATTATTTACTAAAAATGTAGATAAAGTTGAAGAAGATATAGGTGCCTATCAACTGGTAGAAACTAGTTATAGATACAGGTTAACAAAGAGTAATAGTTTAGAGACTTATAAGTATTACTGGCGCTTCTGCGATAAACAAAGAAGAAGCAGTCATAGGGAGGGAGGGATAGATATATACTCACACGTCATATCAGTGTTATACACCTATCATTAGATAGATGTGGCCCGCCCACTTTTCCATATGAAATACAGAGCGGAGGGTATAGGATATTTAATCTTCGGCCAAAGATGATATCTCTCTCTTCCTGGTTTTTATATACTTTTGCTACACAAGGAAATATACGAATAACTTTAATTTATATAAAGTCTTATCTAATCTCTCATTGATTTCAAAAAGTTAAAGAGGTATGTTACGAGAAAAGGACGCGAGCAGACGTTTTAACATTTTCTAATATTGGCAACATTAAATGACAATGAAGAACATCCAACTATTTAAGGATTTCTTTTTCGTATATTTGTCATTTCTTGCCAAAGACCTGAATACAACACATAAAGGTTTTGTTGCATATCAGCTGGGCTCCGAACATGATGCAGCGTGTTTAATGGATAGTTTTAGCCATCTTAAGGCACCAGCAAATCCCAGTCTCAATCGTCAGATTGGCAACACAATCAGAGACGCAAACGCTTTTTATGCTTTCTTATGTTGCGTTTGTTGTTGTTATTGTGTTGCATTTGTTGTTGTTGTTGTTGAATATTCTCGAAGGAATGCTACGCCAACAAAAGAGAAAAATAGAAATGAGAGAAAAAAGTAAAATTTAAAAAAAGAAAGAGAACGAATGCCTTGAACTAACTTCAGTAGCTGAATCAAGAAGAAGGAAATTGATGATAAAAAATGAAAAAATAAATAAAAAATAAACTAAAATAAGAAAAAATCGAAAAAAATTAAAAATTAAAGCAGAAGTAAAAGAAATAAAATAGACAAGTTAAAATGAAGATAAGAAAGAGAAGAAAATAAAACAATTTCTCGAGAGTAACTGAGTTCTTTTTTTTATTTGTATTTGTTGTTTACTGCCAATATTTATTAACTTATATATATTTTTTATGGGTATTTATCCAAGAATCCCATCATTAGTTTTCTTTCTTAATTTTAGATTTCCTTTTTAGTGATAGTATATCGTTATTAAATAAGATCTGTAATTTATCTGTTTTAATTGGATGTTTGGAAACTTTTTTAATATGATTATAAAACGCAAATTGGTTTCTTAATAATTTGCTGATATTTAAATACTTTAACGCAAAAATATGTCATAGGAAATATAAGATTAAACTTCTTTATTTAATTATCTGAAATTTTTGTAAGCGAAATACAATTTTAAAAATTATTAGAGTAAATTTTACGGAAGTTTATTATAGAAAATTAATTTTTCTCTCTTGAATTTTGGTAATATCGAAATATTTTATTTATTTTTTTCACACACATGCAGTGACTCCACCAAATGCTCTCGCATTCATACAAATGTTGAGTACGTGTTTCAAAGTGCTTCAGATTTCATCAGGAGTTCGGAAGAAACAACGTAAAATTTCAGTTTTTTGCTTTCGAGAGAACACCTTCAATGACTCACAGTTACACACACACACACACACACACACACACATATACGCTCATGAACACATGCACATGCTCACATCTCCAATGGAATGCAATTTTTTTCTACATATTTTCAGTACGTAGTTAAAAATATAAAAGAAAACGAAAACTAAAAATTTTGCAGACAAGAAAATTAAAAATTTTTATGAAGTGTACAAAAAGTAAAGTGAAGAGGGTTATTTATTGTTATTCCTGCTGATACTGTTGCTTCTATTGTTGTTGTTATATTTTTGATGTTGCTTTGCTTTAATTTAGATTAATGTAGGTATTAAAAAATGTTTTCTTTTTCAATTTTCACTCTTATTTAAATGCTTTTACTTTGTCATTTTTTGAATGTTTTGAATGTTTTTTTAAATGTTCTATTTTATTTAATTTTTATTTCATTTTTTATTCTATATAATTTAAAAGAAGTTACTAATAAGCAGAACAAATAAAACTTATTTATTTTGTTTTTTTCTTTATTTTTTTTTTTGCTGTTTTATTATTATTTTATTATCGATTCGATGATTCATTAGAAATTTGAGTAATTCGCATATTTTAATCAACTTATTTTTGGTTGTATTTTGGATGAAGTTTTTTACCTTTTCATTTGACTTAAAAATGAGGTCTTAAAAAAACACAAACCTTTCGATTTTTTATGTGAGTTGATTTAAGTAAGCGATAAAAAGGCACTACAAATTTTACGATTTAATTAAAGGAAAGAGATAAAAATAGATACCAACACAGTTAAATCATGGCGTAAAATTCGTGATTAAAGTGATTCAATAGTTGCAACAATGTTGTTGCTCGCGAAATTTAATACTTCTTCAGAATTTATAGTAACCAAAAAAAAATGTGTTTAAATCCATGCTATCCAGTGAAATCCTGAAAACTGAATTCATTAACTTAAAGCTTCTGAAGTTGTTTCATCTAAGCTCATGCTTTATTAATTAAAATAAAGCCGCGTTGACAGTACGTTTAACAGCATTTGATAGAAATGCTTTCTTTTTCACTGCGTGTTCGAGTGTAGTTGTAGATCTCTAATCTACTCTAAATGCAGATGTAAACTCACATGCTTCGTGTAGTTGTTGTTCTTGTTGCTAAACTCGTGTTAATTCTTTATTTTTTGTCTTCCTTTTCTTTTGTGGAGAAAGCGAATAACATAACGTCACAAACAGAAAACCAAACTAACCAAAAAAGCATAGAAAAAACCCAATTTTTATATTTCCCCCCATTTTCTATATACATATATGCAAATAACAGGTGTTGCAACACTTTTTCCAGCAGTAATTTAAATTTGTGTGTTTTTCCTGCACTTGTGACAGCAAAAATGTGTCAGCCGGAGGAGGAAGTGTAAAAGGGGTAGAAGGACATGTCACGTGACAACACATGACATACACACAGAAGGAGAGAAGAAGAGAGAGAGATAGAGGGGCGACAGAGAGTGACGGAGTGTCGTGAGTGTGCAACGCAGGTGTTCCACAGCGA
The DNA here is from genome assembly GCA_949629155.1 of Myopa testacea. Taxonomy (NCBI): domain Eukaryota; kingdom Metazoa; phylum Arthropoda; class Insecta; order Diptera; family Conopidae; genus Myopa; species Myopa testacea. The sequence continues at coordinate 9,531,582 of OX451345.1, read as the reverse complement.
GGGTGTGACTGCAGGCACCTTGATCATATCTCGTGATGGGTGTATAGGGGTAACCAGGTACTTCTGGGTACACTTGACGTGGTTTCCATAGCAACACACAGTTTTTTTTAACCTCATATCTACTGTTTTCACATCAACATAAACATGTTTCTCGTGGGTTTCAGTTTTACTCCCCTCTCTCTATCAATCTGGTTTGTTGATGGAGTATATTCACATATGTACATGTAGGAATGTGTATGTGTGAGTGGGTGGATATGTGTGTGTGGTTTAGTATCTGAGGTTGCACCTTTTCTTCAATGGCGCTCAAGTGTAACTTTTTCTGCGAATGTGTTGAAAAGTCGGTATTAAAATGTTTATGATGTGTCAACAATGCTCTCATAGCTTTTCATTTGGAAGTTACTTTTAAGCAACTCACAAAAAAATACTCACACACACACACACAAACTTAAAATCATCAACAAACACACACGAACAGACGGAAAAAGAAAGAGATCCTCATCCGCTTCTATTTAAACACTCCCATAAACACACACGCATAAACACGCAGTTACACACACACACATGCACATACACATACACATACACATGTGTGTATAGTAAAGTGAGTGCATTATTCCGAGTACTCCGCTGTGCCAGTTAACGAACCAACTGCTGTAGATCCGGCTCAGGTGCCCAGAGGCTGGAAAATTGGTTTTTTATTTGGAGCATAATTCTTTTGACGAGAGTGGAAAATGTATTTTAATTTTATACGAAAGATTTGAGCAGTGCGAGTTTTTCTGCTCCGCTCAGATTCTATAATAAAATCCTTAAAAACTATTTTAAATGCTTTTTTAATGTTTCATTAAATGTATGAATGCGATGAAAAGCGATTCAAGTGCAGAGTTGAAACGGCTTCAGTTGAAAGAAGGACCACGATATCCAACGTTGGTCAGAATTCTTATGGGTTACTTTACAAAAATTGCCGCCATTATAGAGCAATAACAATTCTACAAAAATGTGTCCTTATTGTGATGCAAAAATGTGTCGTTCAGAGAGGTCCTCAGAGTTCATTCCATCGAACTGCTTGGGAGCAATTTAAAGTAATTCTGTCTAGCGGAAGCATATTGAAGGATCTCTTCGAATTTCATTGTAAGTATCAATAGAAAAATGTACATTTTCGTAGTTTTTAAAGAAATCTTGAAGAGCTACAACAGAGTCTCAGAGAGCTACGAAAGTGTTTAGAAAGAAGTCACTCATCAGTAAATCAAACACTGAATGAATGCTTTATTATCGACAAACGAATAAATTTACAAGAGTAAAGAAATACTTATAAATGGAATTTGAAATATTGTATAAAATTAGAAAAAAAAATATCAAAGTATTTGAAGGTTTCTCAACATTTTCACTCATCTGAATGACACTTGTGTAGAAAATGTACTCCAACTCTATTGTTGTTGTTTTTGTAGTATTCTTGTTGTTATTGCTGTTGCGGTTGTAGAATGCAACTTGAGCACGGTTGATGGTCATCTCAGAGTACAACGAGAGAGAATGAGAGAGAGAGCGAGAGAACACAGAAACAGAGTACATCTCCTCACTTGAATGCACTCTGAGTGCCATTTCATTGTTATGTTGCTGGATGTATGATGATATTGTTGTTGTTGTTGTTGTTGTTGGCGTTTCCACTCATTCGTCCGCTTTGAAGATGTCCTTCGTGTCCTTTATGGCTCACTCGAACCGCAACCGCAGCAGCAAGCTTGTTAAAGTGTCCCATTCCATTTGAGGCCCAACCAAGCGATGTGCATCCAATCATCAAACACACAAACATGCCCATGTCCACGCCCACTTGCAGAAACACCGCACAGCGAATGCCGCTCACACAGAAATGTCCATCTCTCAATTTATCAATCTGTTCGATGGCTATTTTGGGTTTCTGGTTCAACCGGCCGAACTACCGACCAACCGACCAACCAATCAATTGAGCTCCAAACCCAGCACATACTTTGTTGAGTCAACGAACATACGTCCAACTCAAACCAGCCACGTGACCGCCGACCGATCCATCGCATATCAACGTCCCAACCCGTGCGATCTCCACGGAGTCCAGACGTGTGTCCACTTCGTGTCGCTACACTCTGGCCTCATGCGACGACAACGACGACGACAACGGCGACGCCTGAATGTGGGTCAAATTGCAATTGATCCCCACAACATCGACATACATACCATATATTTGTACGTATGTATGTATGTATGTATGTATGTCTGTGTGGACAAATAAACACAAACCATCTCATACATACACACGAAGCATATTCTATATCCGCCTACATGCCCACTACCGCAATTGTTACACAACTGCCACTATTGTTGCCCCAGCACAGTGGCTCGAAAGGCACCCCTTTCAATTTCAATTAACTGCAACTGTGGAATGTTTCATAACGGAACAAGAAGGCGATAGTAGTATTTTCTTTTCGACTAAAACAACAGTTAATTATTGATTAGCAAAGAGGACGTGGATCTGTTGTGGACCAGACCAGAACCGAAATAATGCTATTGCGATACTATTCTGGCGTATGAGAATCTATCCTATTAGATAAATTTTTGCACATTTCCGGTTATAAAATGCCAAATATTGCCAAAGATCCTTGACGCATTTCATATTCACTTGTCTCATCAGTTCAGTTACTGTTATTTTCATCTTCTGATATCATTTCAAGCCCACTGTGCCATGGAAGAACAAAACATTCTGCTTTCTGGTCAGTCTCAATAAAATTTTGCTTCCGACTCGCTGCTCGAATGACAGTTTTGTGCGCTACGTACTTATGTGGATCTCAACAAATGTGTAGATGTGTGTATGTGTGTGTGTTTTTAGTGTCGGTTTCTGTTTGTATGAGGTTGAGAAATGTCTTAGTATCGACATATTAAATGAAGGCGCTTGTTTGCTTATATAAATTGTACTCTGATTCGATGTGTGCGACTCTGTGGAGGTGGTCGAGGACAGAGTGGAGTGGACAGAATATTCTCGGTTCTCTGTTTGTGTGTGGGTTTGAGTGTGTGTGTGCGTGTGTGGTACACTTTAATTGCACATTTATTAGATTTAACTTTGTATTGAGTTGTTCAAATCGAGAGCTGAGAAAATTGCTTCTGTTATTCTGTGTTTTGTGTGTGTAAACAGGACATGGAATTAAGGACACTCAGATTTGCGAGCGTTTCACATGAGCTTTGTAAGGATATTGTGAAGCTTCTCCGAGGACATTAGATGAAAATGAATGAAATGGCGTGTGAAATGTTATTCGAGTTTTTCTTTTAATGCTTATCGAATTTAATGCAGGCGAATAAATGGGACATGCATTTAAAATGTATTGAATTGTATTGTTTGCACCTGATCGGGTTCGTGTATTGCGGATGTTGGTTGAGTCCACTTTCGGGGCCATTTTAACACAATTCACATAAAAGAAGTTGCAAGTAAAAGTTGCAGTAAAAACTAATTCAAGTTCATTCAACTGAATCCGCAATCGATAGCGATTTAAGCGGATGATGCGATGAATACTTCGATTTAAAATGAATCTAATTCTAAATATAAGAAGAAGATTTTGCTTGAATTAGTTGCATTTGAAGCAGCTTATTCATGCAGTGAGTCTCTGGATGGAGACAATAGTTTAATTTATGTACTGCTCACTGAACTCTGAGTACGCATGAATGAATAAATTAATGAATGCTGGAACCGATTTTCAGTTGAGTTGAGGCTATAGTGTTAAATTGTTAAATAGAACACACAAATTCATTATATACCATGATTTTCTTTTGTAATAAGGTAATTAATATAATAAATTTAATTATATTTTGTAATCAAAATAAAATTTACGTTTAATTGAAAAATATTTAAAAGTTCAAAATTCAGGAACAAGTTCAAAAATTTAACTACAATAAACTCTGAAATTTTTTAAGCTATGAGAATAATTACAATAAAGCTTAAAACTAAACACATAAACATTATTTAAATTTTCGGCCATCAACTGAAGGCGATGAAGTTCAGAGTTCTAACTTCGTTGGATGGGTTTCGCTTAACTATCGTGTGGCTTTCCTTTAATATAATTTAGCTAAACTGATACTAATCAAGCTTAATTAACTGAGAAACCAGACGCACAGCAACGACAACATACAAGTCGATGTTGGCAGCTAACAGTTGGCAGCAGTGGGTAGTTGTAATGAACTCTAATGAAATTTGCTCAAAGTGTTCATGGTGAAAGCCAACAATTAGAACATGAATTTAGTTAGAAATTTAATCATGGCACAACACAGCAGTCCACAGATGAAGCTCCCGAACTGCTTCAGCCTGCAACCAACTGTTTCATGACCTTTTGTTGAATATACTCGTATTTTCGATGCGATGAAAGCAAATAAGTTTTATATTAAAAAAATTTCGAACCACAAAAATCTACATGAGTAGATTTTGCACAGATATGAAAACTTTGTGCATAATTGTTGAGCGAGTATAAAGCAGAAAATTGCGAATGGAGTTTTTAAGCCATTGAGTGAGATACTTGTATAAACTCATTTTACTATGGGGCCAAAGTTTTCAAATACATGTGATATTTTAGCAGTTGTGATACTTTAGCGAGAGAGAGAGAAAGATAGAGGAAGAGTGACCTCTATACACACACAAAGGCATACATATAAGTGTGTGTATATCCACTAACACACTTTTAGGTGTTCATAAAAAAATTACCAATCGTTACAGCAACGAATTCTGGCCACTCTAAGCCATAAAATACAGGCCAATGGTAGAGTGGCAGAGATAAAAAGAGGGAACAAAGCCTGCAGAAGTCAAACAAACCAGCTGAATGCATGCAGCATCAAAAGTTCACCAAATACCTCGAAGTTTCCGGATCCGGATCCGCGTCTGATTCCGGTTTCCGCTTTGTGCTCTCATATCGCAAAATTTATAAATCATAAAATTATAACCGACAAAAAGCTATGCAGCGAATTTCTTTTTTTCGACACTTGACCACATGACCACACTTGAAATGCTACGTAGGGTTGCCACCCCAACGGACAGATTTTCGAATGCTCTTCTGTGTAGGAGGGAGCAATTTATAGTGTTAGTAACAATTAAATAATGGTTGAAAATGCATGAACATTATTTAGCAAACACTTCCTGTGAATTCTGTGGTAAGCAAATAATTTCATCATCAACTTTACACAGTGAGCAAAAATTATGAGCGAAAATTATGTGGTTTATAATTAATTGGATAAAAGTGAAAAGCCGTATAATATTAATTTATATATAATTAATAAAATGTGTTTTTAATTAAGTTAATATTACGAATATATTATTTTCATCAAAACAATACTTTAGAGACTTCATTGAAAAGTATTACAAAACATGTTATTTTTTATGTACAATTATGCACCCCTGAATTGTGCATGCACAATATAGACCCCGTAGTATATCCCCAATATTAAAATATCCCTTAGACATCCCATATTTAAACTTGCCACCATCCACTTATAATAAAGCAAATCATACACTTTAGAAATCTGTTCAGGATTCTCTTTACTACTCCTTTACCATATATTGCTATATAGAGTATGCAATACTTATTGTACGCTTTCGAATACGAGGACATTCTTCGAAAACCTCAACCGATTTCTATATAAGTACTAATTTTAATAATTAAAATTTACTTGTTTTTGTGTGATATTAAAATACTCATACTCAAACATCACTCGAACAACCAGAAGTAACTAAAATGAAATGCTTTTAATATCTTTAAATATGACAGCCATGAAAGTGAGTCGGAGCATTTAAAATAATTCGTATGTTGGGCATTAAAATAGACCAAATACCAAATTGCGATGAAAGTGAGCAGCGGTGCAGAGGTTGCTGTGGTTGGAGAGCTTGCAGACTTTATATTGTACTTCAACGCTTCACTATTTATGGAGATTGTTCGAGTTGAGAGCTTTTGGGGAGCCACCACAAAACAATTTATACATATATTTTACACAACAAAAATATAGAAAGCAATGAAATGAAAAGCAAAGCAAAGCAAAAAATAAACTGAAAATAAAGAGTCTAAAATTAAAACCAAAAATAGGTTATACTGCCAAAGCACAAACAAGTGCTATCAGCCAGAAAGCTACTTTTGATTTGGCCTCATAGAAAAGTGGGTTTCTGTGGCGTATTTAATGGGACAGTTAAAGCTGTTTAAACCTCAGAATGTTGCAATGACAGCGTCGATATCAATAGATATAGGAAATCCAGTAGATATAAATTCAGTAGAATTCATTGAGTTATCCAAAATAGGGTACGTTTCATATGTCAACTACGGTGATTCATTTTAATATGCTTTTATAAGCAATGTGAAAAGAAATCAAAATTAATGTACATACGATACATAGAGTATATCATCCTATGGACGATGTTTCCTCATCAGCATTTTATGATCAATATATACAGATTGATTATGAAGATACATTCTTATTCACGTAAATTGTAGAAGTTATTCTTAATTTTTCTTCGTCTTACTTTGGTCCTGACTGACTTAAAATTGCAAAATTTTATCCATACATTATTCATGACATCTGCCAGCAAAATTATTGAGTTAGTTCTTAGATTTTAATGGCGATGAAGTGTTTGAATAACAATCGTAAGTATTTCACCGAGTTCTCTACAATTTATGATTTTCTTAAAATAGAAATTAATTGAATTAAAGTTACAGCTGCTCTGGAAGTAACGAAGCAAACACATAAATTCTAGGAAATCTCTAGCCCATGTGTTTGTGTTCTGTGGTTAACCGTAGAAATTCCGAGCAGAAATTCTTGTTTTAAATGAGGATGAACCGTGAGCTCTGCATTCACACAAGTATATCGGGTTCTATGTGTGTGTATCTGTCAGTATTTTTGTATGTATGTCGGTGAGTGAATGCGTTGAGTCGTTCTCGAAAGACAAACTTATTCGTGTATAAATATTTAATTATCTGTAGATACTCACACATCCGTGTACACACATGTTTCGGAAAACTTTCTCTTGAATCACTTGAAATTCAATTTATTCCTTTAATTTATAATAAATTACGTGAAATTTATACATGCTGCTATTCAACAAATGACAATTAATGTTCACATTTAAATGTGATGTTAACATAGCTGAATTCAATGATGTATGTGTGACATTTTCTGGTCCTTCGAACCGGATGTCCTGGTGATGTTTCTGGTCCTTCGAACCGAAGTTTATGTTTAAGCCAAGACAGACAAGTTAAATGTAATGATTATAATAATCTAAAGCTGTCTTTTGAATATATGGTAAACATCCTACAAACGGTATACAATACAGTGCTTTCAGAATTCACTTTTCTGAAATTACAAGTGTTGCCCCAGAATTATTCGACCTAACAAAGAAAACGCAAAAAATGATGGGAAAAAATATCTTTGTTTCTCAACGTAGTCTTCTTTTAGCTCGATTTAGTATTCCCAGAAATATTCAATAGCTTCGGTGTATTGTTATTTATTTAATATTTCGTTTGAGTAAGAAACGTCGGTTGTGTCATCGACAAAAGGAGTCGAGCTCACTTATTTTTTATTAAAGAAACAATCTTATTGAGCTTAGTCTTGGATTAGTTATAAAAAACATAGCGTATAACCCAGGTATATCATCTTTAATCAAATGCTATAGCTTTTGTGGCTTCATAAAATACCTATTCAAAATCAAACGAAAAATTGAAGTGCTTTAGTAGTGACCCACATTAATATACACATACATACATGCATACATATATACATACATATATTACATACCATTTACGAAAACCATTTTGGGATCATAATTTTTGCTTTTTCCTCAGCTTCAACGACTAACTGAGTTCTCCATAAACAGTCGTTAGTAAGGGATCCAGTCTCACGACGTGGCATTCAGAAAGCACCCAACGATGAGCAAATCTCAGCACTAACAAAAGCCGAGAGGGAAACCCAACGCGATTCCCACAAATGGAAGGCTAAACAGCATCATTAGTCGTGGGTGCAACGGAATCCGGCACAAAATCACAATCGGAGGAAACAATAATTTAAGAGTGCAAATGCGAAGCAAATAAACTGGGTCAAAAGCATTAGAAGGCTAAAGACATTCATTGGCTGTGGGTGCCTAATGCGTTGTGTTGTTTCTGCTATCGGTACTCCTCGGGTGGCTGCTGCATCACGCAGTCAGTAAAACAAAAGCTGAGTTGGCAACACTGAAGCACATTGTAACCAGCGATTGCGTTGTTTTGGAAGAAAAAGAGGAAGTTTTTTGTTGGAGGTTGAGAATGAAAATGTTTCTCTCATGAAGGGCGGGGGGAGGTGGGAGGTGGGTTTCACTAAAATTATAAGCGGGTGGCGGAATATGGTTGCTAGAGGAGAGGGACAGAGGCGAGGTTTATTGTGCAGAATGCTGAGTGAAAAGTTGAGCACATAAAAAGGCGGAAATAACAGAAAATGAAAGTTAAAAAGGATTTAATGTACGTTTCCACACATGCGAGTACTTTAAGTTCTGTGTGTATGCATATGTGTGTGTGTGCGTGTGTCTCGAAAGCAAGAGTGGCAAAATAAGAAAGAGAAAAATAACGCCAAAAATTCGCAGAAGAAAAGAAAATACAGCTTAAAAAAGACGTGAAGAAATATAAAGTTATAAAGCTTTTGAGGATTAATTTGAGTTTACATTTTCATTGGCGGCAATAAAGACATTTCTCCGGGAGGAAGAAGACGAAGAAAGTATTACATTCGATGCTCTTTATTGGAGTCTCTTGTGAATTGTGTCATTTGAGACTTCATTTTACCATTTTCTTCAACACTTTCGTTCAGTTTTACTCACTTCTTATTAACTCTGCAGTCGCGTCAATTTAAACGTCGCGCATTCCTTTTTCAACCAACATCGTAGTCATCAATCGGTTTTTTCATTTTTGTCTTCTTTCTCGGTGTCCCGGTTTTTTTAGCGTTTGCAACATTGTGACCGTGGAAACGATTTTCAATATGAAACGAGCGTATTTCCTCTCCTTCTTCTTCTTTTTCTTCTTCTTCCTTCGAACTAATATTATTTTTTTTTCTCTTTTACATTTACTACTTATTTTATTATATTTCCTTCTTTTCTTCCTTCCTGCCTTCCCTCCACTCTTTCTGCGTAACTTCCTTCCTCCTTCCTTGCTTCCTTCCTTCCTTCCATCCCTCCTTCCCTATATTGTTTTATCTGATTACAGAGAATGGGCACAATATTGTCCTTAAACTTAAAAGTTTAAGAAACTTATTTCTTCTATATACCACCTCCCTTCAGACCCTAACGCAAGCTTAAAATTCAGGGAGTGGAGATGGAAGGGCTCTGTCTTTTCGTAGTTCTTTTCCCGTATATTGGGACACTTAAATCTTATTACGTATTTCTGAACTTTTTCCATAGATTCATCTTTGAACACAAGCACGTCGTCCTGTCACATCGCCTTCGTCCGCTTTATACGAATATATAAACCGTAGTTTCTGTCATTTTTACAAGATTTTCTTTACAACCCTATTGAATTCTAAACATTTCGTTAAGTTGAGCACTAAAAGTTACACCGAATTCATGGTTGAGATATCGTAATGCACGCTGTAAAGCGAAAGACAGAAAATTCACTTAGTTTATAGTTATTAGATAAACTTTAAGTCAACTTTCGATCAACTACTTAATCAATCAAAGTTAAATATAGAAAAGCGTATATAAATTTAGGTATGTATTCTATAATAGTATGTATGGTGTTCCAAATAGGCTTTAAGTCTGAATACAGACTTTAATCTTCCTCTGCTAGACTTTTAGACTGAAGATTATCAAGGAAAATAACATTAATTAAGGTAAATATTAAGAAAAAAAGATTCGGAAAGAATTCAACATACTAAATATGCGTTGTTGTTTTTTTCTTCTTGTTGAGTAGTTTATTTTTACTTCTTTTATGTTTATTTCTGAGATCTCATCTGAACACAGCTTTGAACACTTCACAGTGAGTGCCGCCGGAAGTCAACGTAAATTTAATAAAACCGAGACGAACGCACACACGAGTGCGCATACACTATACATAGAAGCACTTGTGTGGGTCTGTGTGTGTGTGTGTGTGTGTATGTATGACAGACATGTATGTCAGCAGCTTCGTGACACAGATTCGCACTCTTCTGATGCCCTCTTTTTCTAAATTTAACGTTGCTCGTGCACGTGGCTTGATGAAGACGAAGTGGAGTCGTCTCAGTGTTGGTCGTTCTTTGGGCCAAGTTTTACTATCGCAATGCTTTGTATAGAAAAAGCATCGGAAATGTGTTTGTGTATTGTGTGTCTATGTATGTGTTTGAGTGTGTGTGCGTGAGTGTGTGTGTGTGTTTGTGCAAAGAGCAAAATCCTTCAAAGATTATAATTTAGTTGTTTTTCCAATTTCTCAAATTATTGTTTCTTTATTTTTACACCTTCGATGTGTGGGTAGATGGGTCGTTTTCTTACACACAGACACGCACACACACTCATATGTATTCTCACACTCACATGCTTGCATGCATCAATATGTTTGCAGTTGAGTTGCTGATAAATCATGAACGTTCGCCTTCTCTGATTTTCTTTGAGTTGTGCGAAAGTCTGCATTTTTTAGCGGGTTGAAAAGCAACAACAACAACAACAATAGCAACAACAAGAACACCAACTATAGCAACAACAAACATTCAAGCACAGTAAACATGTCAACAAACCAGGTCGTTGCGAAAAACTGATGGTGATGGCAGCTTTGTTGGTGTTGTTCTTGTTGTTGCTGTTCTTTTCGTTATGTTTGCACTTTAAAGGCCCAAAGAATGTTGCTCCATGCGTTACGCCCTCCTCTTTCTCTTCCTCCTCCTCCTCCCCCATCACCACCACACGCAGTCCAACAGAATTTTTATGTTTTTATTTTGTTGTTTTACTGTTTCTTTTTATTATCATTCTTTTCATTCCTTTCATTTTGTTTTTATTTTTTGTGTTCACTTGACTGCAAAAAATTTGCTTCCATGTGCGAAAATATTTGAAATTCCTTTTGATTTTGTAAAAATATTTGCTCTGCTTTGATTTTATGATTGGATTTTATTGATGAGATTGGATAAAAATAGAAATGGTAACTTAAGAAGCGGTTATTTCGATGTTCTCAACTCAAGAAGAGTCAGAAAAATATGGCCAAAGTTTAAATAAAGTAATACGAGGAATTTATTTAGTTTTTAGTTATAAATTGTTTTGTTAGTTTTTCATATATTCTCAGTTATTCTTCTACTAAATTATTATTATTCTAGATTACAATTCTTTATTAATATTATTCCTTATACCTTTCTTTTAATAATAACAATTTAGCAGTAGATTGTAGTATTTTATTTTTATTATTTGAATTTTATGCTTTAACTGAAAACGTAACATCTCTCAGACTTTATCTCATTCATTAAATTGTTAGGAAATATGAATAAATTTAATATTAAATAATTGTTTTCATTTTACATGTAGTTTTAATATTCAAAAACCACATGAACAATAAACATTTTATTCGTATTTTCTATGCTCACTTAGAAATGCAAACAAAATGAAAGGATTATTCTTTAAAATATTCAAATGGCTGGAATATTCTTTGTACGAGAATGTTTTCAAAACACATTCATAATACTTACATACATGCACACACAAATACACACATATACATATGTATGTATGTATGCGTGCCTTGTTGTGTAGTGGACAGTAAATTTAGTGTATCGTCTTCTCACATAAATCAGCATCAATTTTGACAACCAACCAGCAAACTGCACACTCACACATCGAAAGTCGCCACAAACATGCAATCAACAAAACTCGGTTTAATTCATTGCTTAACACGCCCCTCAATGTTATTATTTTGCTACTTATATACTGGGTGCTTGTTAGCTTCAGTCCTCGTGGTTGCTAAAATATTTGCACAATTTATTTATTTATTATTAATTCATTGATTCCCAAAGTGGTGTCTAAGAAAACTTAACAACAAAGCTACTTGAAAATAAGGATCGTTAAATAGTTATATCGCTATAACTGAACACGCTTCCTTAACCGCCTTCTATACTTCAAAGTTTTAAAAAATTACAATAGTTGAAAGTGCCATCCTGAAGCTTGAAGCTTAAGTTGACGAAGCTACATTGTTTAGTATTTGTTTGAAATCCATCAGCAGCTCTGAGTGGAGCAGACTCTCGTAATCTCTTCCATGTTGGCAAATCTTTCATCACCGAGCCATTTTTCCTGAGTCATTTTCCAAACATCATCCGCCATCCATACGTCGAGGTCGCGTACTGCTGGAACAACCTCTGTTATATACCAAAAATCGTTTAAAAATTACTGAGATAGGTTAGTGTTGGAGAAGCTTGAAGATTGATTGTCTGTCAAAGAATAATCGAAGACTGACAGGAGGCATCTATGCAGAAGGTATCTTTAAATACCTTCCAAATAAAGCATGGAATCCCATGGAATTAACAGTTGATAGACATTAATTCTGCGGACATCGTTTCTCAGTGATCATTATTCTACATCGTCCATTTAAAGCACAGAGAAGTAGTGGAGAAAATATTTTTTGAAAGGTAATAAAAAGCTCTTCCGTTTCCTTCATCAATGTTAATTCTCTTGAGTTAATAGGCCGCAAAAGTTTGGGAATCGTTACATTATGGATTCTCAATATTCGGCTCATTTAATACTCACATTTGGTACTTTTTACACATTTGATATATGTATGTACATACATACAATCGGTTATGAATGTGCTTTTGTGTGTGGTTGTATGTACGCAAGCGGGTGTGGGAGGGGTCTGGGCGTTGGTTATATGAGCGAAGCCATCGTCAAGCATCATTAATATTTCACAGTGATTACTTTTTCAACAGAAATTGATTTGTTTTCCTTGTTTTTCGAACGGATGACTGATTATCGGGCGTTTTATTATGTGTCCTTTTCAGAAACCGATTACAAAATGATTGATTCTGTTGATGTGAAAATTTCTCTGTTCTCTATTCTCATTTACGTGTAATACTTGGAATAATAGAAATTGAAAATGTTTTTGGATTTGTATTTTTTGTAAATGATTTAAATTTGCAATAAACAAAATCTCAGATCTCATATATCAAGGTGAAATTTAAGATTCTATATTTTGCAAAAAACCTGAAGAAATTTAAGAATATTTTTGTGTGATTTTTTAAAAGAATTTTTAAAAAATACCCAAAGAAATGGAAGCTGCTTTCTAACAAAATTTTGCCTGATTCATATTTAATTTGATTGTTCAATGTGCAGTTTCTGTTAACAAACAACAAACATAATAAGCAAAATTAAATATGTACATATTTGGATTTATATTTATGATCATCCAGAGATGTCCAGACAAACATCAGTGCTTTGGTGCTACTCGCATAAATATTGAATTTATTTCTTGTTTTATTTTAGTATTCTTTTGTTTCTGTTTGCTTCCTTTAGTTTTTGTTTTTGGGTTGAGCAAATACATATTTCTAACTCTTATTAGACTGGCCAATACCACGAACATACAGCAACAGAGCCAGTATTTCAGCAACAGGGGAACAAGAACAAAACTAGCAGCAACAGCGTGCAACGGAAGCAGCTTACGAGTAACAAGTTGGAGTGAGTTGCCCGAGTATCGTTGGCAAGACCACAGCTTGTAGTCGTACACCCTACACTATAGTCAAGAAAAATTATTATAATCTTTTCATCTGTTTCTCTGCTCTCTCCTCTTCTTGAAATTATCGGGTACTATTTCAGGACTTATTTGGTACTATTCGCACACTGCGTGTCTTTCTTCTGCTTTCTTACTATCCTCTCCTTCTTTTGCTCGTATCATGTGTTATTTTTTATAGTACTGACTTAAGTTATTATTCATATCTTAAGTTGAGCAACGTTTATAGTCTAACATATGTAGTAATTTTTCGATATACTTATTACCATTTCTATTTTATTCTTCCTTCAATGTATTGATCAAGTATCAATGATGAATTGAATATATATTTTAATATTTAGTGAGATTTCTCTTGGATTGTAGGGTATGAAACGTAAGGACACGTCTATTGTGTTGGACAACGAAGAAATGTCATATATTTTATCAGAAACTAAGCTAAGAAAGAGGATTAGAGTAGCTTAGAGACGGAAAGTATTTCGCAAAAATAAAATAATTACAACATATAAATTCCTAATCTGGAAGATTTTCTGAAATCATCATCTGAAGTTATGAGAAATGGAAGGAAGCAAAGTCTTTGAAGAAAAAGTCTTTGTTTTCTACAATATTTTGTGATAGGTCGCTCAAACTAGATACGAGATGTGATATTTGAAAGAAATTATTATCTCTAATCGCAAATCCGTAGCGATATCAATGAGGTACATACATACCATATATACTGAAAGTTAAGCATAGAGTAGTTAATAGAGTATGTTCGATGGCGTCTATTCCGTGGAGTCTTTTCTATAAAGTATATTCGATGAAAACTAATTGATGGGTGAGTTAGATAAGGACTACTTAATAGAGTCTTTTCGATGGAGTCTGTTCGATAGAGTTTATTTATTTTCTTACTTTGTGTGGTTTCTTCCATTATGTGCAAGTTGTTGGTGTTACCTGTCGGTTATTTTAGACGCCTATGATGTACGTTCATACATAGTATAACACTGAATATTGTATCCCCCACTGTCAGCTTTCTAACTGCACTCCAAGTGCATTTTGCTGACCTTTGCTACATTTATATTTCTCAAATTTCCTTTCACAGGAAAATGTCCTGTAGCCACGCCCTGCCAGTCTCATTTCCGCAGGTTGCTGCTCACTTGCCACGAACGAGGTCAGCAAGTTCAAGCTCCGGCTCCGAAATGTAGACATGGCGTGTTTTGGCGAATAACATTAAAAGTTCCTAATACCAAAAGTCGAGTCACATCCCATTCCGTAAATAAGACAGTACTGAAGAGCGGTGCAGCGCCCACCATCGACCGACTGTCCCTCACCTCAAACTTCCTTAACTTCTCTCACTTTCTTCGAATTCCTTCTACATCTTTCCGAAAGGTGTGTCCTTTCCTGAGCTCGGTAGTCTTGTGCTGGCTTCCCGATGTGTTTTCAGAATGTTTTGTTTGTGGCTCGATGATATTCTGGCTGAATGCCGCCTGCTGAGGAATAATGCATTTTCTACATTTAGATATGCAATCGCAATTCCAAAATGTTTTCTTGCCATTTCAGTTTTTTCCCCAGTGATGCATGTGGAGCAGTTTTGTGATGGTTGCGAGGGGTGGCGTGGTTGCTCTAAAGGACGCTCCGGCAAATCTTACTGATTGCATCTGAATTGTGGAATTTTATGTTTCTGTTGTTCGCCCAGGCAGCAGGATCTGAACAGGTTGTTGCTTTTGCAAATGTATGTACATTCGAGGCGAGGAGGAGTGCTTCTTTAAATATTTAAGCTTGCTGCACGCTTTTGGTGTCAACATGTTCACTGCGTCCGTGATAAGCTTCCATGAGATGTGAGCTTTACTTTTATGTGCTTGAAAATTAAAAATTTGCACAACCTTTTTGCGGAGGATAAACGATATTCATATCGGTGACCTTAATAAAGGTGCCGGGTTAAATGAAATTTCCTATCAGTCACTTATTATTTGATTAGCTTAGAACAGTTTAACTTTAAACAAACCCGATGTAGCACTTTAAAAACTTCATCCAGAGTATGGCAAAATTCCCTAAACAACGATTACACTCATAAAGAAACTTTTCTGAATGAAGATAATAATTGTTTCATCTTCTCCCAAACCGCACCCGGTCACAGCCACTCCCAAATGCTTCTTCTTTCATTCCTGTTCCCTTCCGCTGAGTTAATTAGTTTTTGACTTCTTTATCATAAAGTCTTCAGCAACGTAGAAAGGTAAGGCATCAACTCAATCGAGGGAACGAACTACCATTAAAAACCGCAACACGAAACAAATGAAACGAGAAATAAACGTAAGCCGCGAAGGACGTGAAGGGGGCAAATATAAGTGCAAAAGTGTTAGTAATTTGGTCAATAAGGAAAGCGAAAATGAATTTCACAGCTAATTTTCATCAAACCCCTTTGAAGGAGAGAACGAAGCACAACGGCTGGAAAAGAACCAGAATCGGGAGAAAACCAGGCAAGGAGTTTTAAGCGTTGGAACTAAGGGCAGATGTTTTAAAGTGGAGCGTTCAAAAATTAATTCGTAAGCAAGGAAAACATGAAAGAAACGCGATGCTGATGCTGCGGGAGACCGACAACTGGATTCGCAGAAGAGCTGAAACGATGAATGCAAAACGCACATTAAAAGCAGCTGACTATAATTTCAGAACTTTTTAAATTTACTCTTCATTTTCATCACGAAAATCGAGCGGAAAAAACAGCCGAATAAATTCACCGAAATAAGACCAGAATCAGCCACTCGCGTTGGCATCACCGATATATTAAATTAATAATAAATAAATAAACATCAGAACAGGAACAGAAACAGAAATAATAATATGAACGATACTCGTATCGTATATCCACAATTTTTAGAATTACCTTAATAAGAAATCAAATCCCAATAGAATTGAGATATCAGAATTATATGTATATATTATTCCACAGAGAAAACGTGTATCGTAAAGCTTTAGAGTCAATAAACATAGATCAATAAAATTGTTAATATATAGAAATAAATATAAAATAAAAACTTTAATCGCAAAGGGAATTTTTTAAAATTTGTATTTCTCTGTCAAACTTATTTACAAAAATACAATATTTTGCTTGCTGTTTTGTATGGGTAACGATTTTGTAAAATTGCTCTCTAAACAACTCGATGCCATTGCCAATGCCGGAAGTTGCTTTGCTCACTTCCGCACTCTCTCTCTTTCCCTCTCTCTCTTTCTCTCTCTCTCTCCCTCTGAACTAAACTGAGCTGGAAACATAAAAATACACACGACACTTGACAGCGTTCGTCCGTTCATGTGAACATGTTAGTCCTGGGAACGGTTTCTTCTTTTTTGGAGGTTATAAAAATTGCAAACGTCAAACTGAGAATGGAAAACGGTAAAGGAGAAATGCAAATATGTTCTTCTCGAATAAACACGAAAACTTTTCCGCCGTATCTAATGTGAAAAGTTTCTCTTTTGCACATTTTATTCGAGGACCTTCTGATGCACTCCAAAAAAATGGTGTTGCTTCTTGGAGTTTAAGCTGAAGGTAGAGCTGAAACTTTAAAGATGTACTTTTCGCACTTCAGGGTTGCATCAGGCAAAATTAAAAGTTTAAAAGAAGAAGAAGAGCACAGAGAAAAATTAAAGATAAATTAAGAAAAAATAAAAAATTAAAATGAGGGCAAAAATTCAACCCGAGCGCTGTCTTCGGTCAGGCCGAAGGTGAAATACTCTACACCTACGCTAGTGTTATAGGAAATGTTTATAGAGCATAGAGTAGAATAAAAGACGCACCACGCCCATTATTTTTAGGCGAATTTTTGTAGAATTTATTATGAAAAAGAGTGTGGATCATGCGTTAACTACTTATAACTTAGTTAAAACTATGGTATTATTATTTTATTCCTTTAAATTAACATTAAATATTTAAAGATTTATGTTACTACACGAAATTAATTCAGATAAATTTCAGTGAAGCATATCTTCGAATTTTCACATCGCAGCAAGTGTGAGATTAAAATTTCTCAACAGTTTGTCCAATCGATTGAGACATTTGCAACGAAAAATCTCTTAAATTAAATGCTAAGCAACTTAAAACAAGCAAGCTAAAGAACTCAACAACCAAAAGAAGCTGCTGATTTTCTTGGAAGGTACGAAACCTATAAAACCGAGATAAGAAAAGTGTTGCAGAAAGAAGATAAAATGAATTTGCATGCATAATTTATAAGAAGTCAGAGTAAAGAGAATGAGTCGGAGTAAAGAAAATGAGAAGTTCTCCCAAGAATGTTGGCTGAAATGTTGGACAGCGACTCTTCGGTGATGAGAAACAAGAGACATTTTAGCAGAATTAATTTATAGGTTCTTGATAGTACCTTAAAATATATGGTGTGAAAATTTATTGAAATGAGGGAAGCAAAAGATTTCTGAATAACCATGGGATTATAATTATTTGTAAAATCTTTGTAATTTGAGTTAAAGAAAGACATTTCACTTGAAGCGTAGGTTTGGTGAATCTTTGACTATAGTAATCTATAGTATATATCTCTATATATGTATCTATCTATATAATCTACCATCCATATATCAAGTTCGGTTATTTCTGGTATTACGGTATACTCTGTATTTCATATTATGGCTTCTGACCTTTTTTTAGTTAACTGATGGTATATTCACTAAAACCTGACATATCCTCTCTCTTTCTCTCTTTTCTGTTGCTCTTCTTCTCTTCCTACCCCTCTGTCCACTCTTTCGTTTACTCTATACTCGGCTAAGATCCATAAAACTGTATATCTGTAGCTGGAGAGTTTTTCAAATGGTGTCCTTGAAGGTGTCAAGCGTTCACAGACTTTACAAATAAGCAGACGAAAGGGACGGAGTATGGAGGGTTTCCTAAAGCTCATCAGTATAGTATACATCCAAACTTCGATTTCAAATTGAAATTAAATAACAAAGAAACCGCTGTTAATTATACAATAAATCGGTTTTTGTGCTTCAACTTTTTCCTGTAATAAAAAAGTTCGAAATCATAAATCATGTCACAATAAATACCTGAGGTTGGTTGTGACTTTAACTAAATGCCTTATATAATGATAAATGACAATCTTTAACAGAAACCCTTCATTAGTAGAACATACAAATGTACAAATAAAACTTATTGAACTTTCTTCAAACTTTTCTTTTTTATTTATTCTTCTGTCTTTCTTTATTATGCTACTATCCCTAAAATTAATATAATTTTTTTTCTATTAAAATCAAATAAAACTTTTTCTGTTTCTATCACTCTGTTAATTAAAATTTGGTCTCCCCTCCAAATTAATTTTAATGTCATTAAAATGTCACGAGTGAATAATTGAATGTTTGTGGTTTATCAACAACAACAATAAGAAATCCACTAAAAACACTACAAATGACAGGTCGAGTTTCAGTTGAAACCGCGTCACGCGTTCTGCAATTCGTATTCCGAAAAACGGTGAATTAATGATATTCAATTAGTTTTGGTGAGAAACTAATTAAATAATATGAAAAATAAAGCTTCTAATGGAACTAAGTGCGAGTGGCAACCCCTAAATGCAACCCTGAATGAGTATCAGGTGTTCTTTCTGGTGAAAATGAGATAAGATTTTTCAGGTAGAAAATTTAATTGAAAATAATACGATATTTTAGTAGAAACTTAATAAAGTCCATTGAAATATTAGGAAGGAGGAATAAATAAGGAGGAAGGGGGGGGGGGGGGGGGCAGGAGGGGAGAATTCAGAAATTATATTAAGTTTGTGCTTGATATTATATTAGGTGTGTAGTACACAGGAGTAGGCGTTGCGTTGGGGGCGTGTTAAAACATAATACTTGATCAGGATTATTATCCAAACCGATTTAAGTCTCTGCTTTGTCAGTGGAAATCATGATATAGCAGAACCACTAAATTAGAAGAGTCAATGTGACCCGCCACGCCCACTTGTTATAAAGAACAATATCCTTTTAAATACTATTTGAAGAGATACGAGTACATAGAAAATTCATTTGATTTCGCACAACTAAAATTTCTTTCATTTCCTTTATTTAAACTTAGGAAACTTTTTGTTCTGTTAATTTATTTATTTTTATTCTCTTTGTTTTTGTTTTTGTTTTGCTTCTAAACTTTTGTAGTTTTGATGGTATTGCGGTGTATTAAGAAAAACCTTTTAAGTAAAATCGAAAAAAAAGCCACACGTCCTTTTTTACTTTTATTACTTTTATTATTCTTCTAGCAGTATATATCTTTCTCACCGTCTTCCCCACCTCCCTCCATCTTTTTTGCCGTTATCACTCCCTGACCTTTTTTCGAAAGTGTAAAAATGTAGGCTAGAAAAGTCTTGAAGTGAAAAACTTCATGAAAAATGTATGTTCAACAAACTGAAGTAGAAATAGTTTGTTGTTGATACTGTTACTGTTGATTCTGTTGCTATTTGTTGTTGTTTACCCCCTTTTTATTTATCTGTGACTGAAAATTTACTAAATAAAAATGTCTTCTTTTTGTGATTTCTTTTTATATAAAGAAAGTTTCAAGAATTTCGAGGACTGAAACTACTAAAGAAACTTTTCTAATATGACCATTATTGTTGTTCTTGCTGTTTGTTGTTGTTGTTGTTGTTGTTGTTGTTGTTACTAATAGCGTATTGATTTTATACGCCAACAAAATAAAAACAACAACGACAACAGCAACAATAACAATAATGCGTCAAAGAAAGGGAGTGAGTGAAGTGGTGAAGTGGTGGAGGCGCGAAGTGAGACTTGATAAATAAACACGAATTAATATCAGCTCACTCAAGTTACTGAGTAAACGACCCTCAATAGACACCCTACGATTTAAGAGCGGACGCAAGTTGGCCGAATGGCTGGATGAGTGGGGAAAAATAACAACAAAATGACAATAAAACAACAACAAGTGAGGTGGTCTAATAAAAAGATTGAAATATTGAAGTTTTTGTTTTGTTATCGAAGTTTTAGTTGAGTCGTAGGTGAGTGAAACCGAGGGTAGGGAGAGGGCGCGAATTTTTTTTTTTTCTTTTGCTTAAGTATTTATTTTTATTTGCACGATTTTCATTTTCTTTCCAATTCAATTTCTATCTTCATTGCTTCCCTTTTGTTTTTGTTTTAATTTGTTTCTTCCTTTTTTCGTAGTTGCTTTGTTGTTTTTCTTTTTGCTTATCGTTACTGTGTTGTACTGTAGTTGTTGTTGCCTTTTTTGCTACTTCATTTTACATGCTTATTAAATGGACATTTTCTAAAGCTGTCTCAGCTGCTGTCACAACTTCTCCACTTTGCTAAAAAAAAAAAGAATTCCCGTCCTTGGCATTTTCATTTCTTTTTTACATAACACGAAAAGAATGCTGCTTCTTCTTTTTCTTCTTCTTCTTCTTCAACTTTAGCTTTAGCTTCGGTTACTTCATTGCTTTACTTACGTAGATAAAACATAATTTAGCAACTCAACTTCAAGTATTAAAGAATGATTAATATGTAGTTTTTTCTACTTAGGAAAAACATCTTTAAAGATCATATTTCTTGTAAAACAATGATTTTGTTGCTTAAACTAAGAGTTTTCAATATTAGTAGAAGATACTTTTTAAAAAAGGAAATCCACAAAAAAAGTGACAAGTGACAAAAGAGACCCACTTCCTCTAACATCTAAGAACCGTTACATGCAACAGAAAAAAAAGACGCCAACATATGCATAGCGGCGGGAAAGCGGATGCGGAAGTGCGACCCGCATCGCTTTCAGAGACAAGCGTGCAAATTAACTTAATTCAGTGTGAAAATGAATGCATGATGAAGCTGTTGGCTGCATGATGAACGCTGCGCAGTGAAGATACGAAACACTTTTTATTGTTATTTTTGTGCCATTCACTTTTCATACGTATGTGTGTGTGCGTATACATGCATGTGTGTGTGTGTGACAGGAGTACTGCTGCTGATAGAGTTGCTTATGTTGTTGTTGATGAGACAGGTTTTGTTTGGGTTTTTTTATTTACTGCTCACGTTGTGGAAGAGTTGCAAAGAGCTTTCAGACCCTCAGAGGGTACCTTAAATAGAAACAATTCACAAACATTGGATACAAAGCTAAAAAAACCGAATCCGGGATAAAACAATTGTAACACATGAGAGCGTGTGTGTGTGTCTGTGTATATGTGCGAATAATTTGTATTTTATTTGCTGTATTTCTTGCTTTCTAAGGTGTTTATTGTTAGAAATTATTACATTGTCAATATTATTACACAGCTTAACATTTGATGTGCCAACAACTTTCACAGGACTTTATTTACACTTTTGATTTCCTTTTTATTTCGAAGATACAACACAAAAGAAGACACAAGAATAAAGCAAAAAAATTTAAATAAATTTAATTAATTTATATTAGTTTAATTAAGAAAGTTGATTAAAGTGAGTTAGTAAGTATATAAAATGAACTAAAAGCTAATCTTAAATTATCATATCGATTAATCGATGCTTTGCTGTTATTATCTTCAATTATATGCTATTCTGTTTACCATTATGATTATTATGTCTTTATTATAATACTATCCTAATAATCAAACAATTAAACAAGAATTTCCTCCTATCAATTAAATGAAATCATTGTGCTAAATTATGCTTGAACTGTCTACTTCAATAGATTATTCTCTATTCTTTACAAATTATATTATATGTTCTACATTTGTTTTTGCACATTTACATTTCATAACGTTATTTAAATCTGCTCTAAAAATATATGTTGAAGAAAATATGGTTGTATTTGTTTGTGATATTCACACCATCCATCCATCCTGCCATCCGACTACAAAAACAAATTTTCTACTTATATCCAGCAGCTGCTGCATCCTTCCTTGCGATTGGGACAAAAGGGACAAACTAAACAACAGCAGAAGCAACAACAGTAATAACAAGAAAAAAGTATACAAACACTTTCCATATTATTTCATGGGGGAAACAGATCCCAAGAGCAATTATTTAAATAAAAGCAATTTCAAATGTGTAGATACTCGTACAATATTTCCTGGAAAATTATTTGTTGTTATTGTTATTATTATTGCTTTTATTATTACTACTATTATTATTATTACTGCTGATTTATTATCGTTATTATTATTGTTGCTAGTAATATTATTTTTATTATTATTATTTTGATTGATACATTGATGTTATTATATTATAGGTGCCTATTATGCCTGTATAGCTGCATTCTCTATGTCTTCTATTGCACATTCGTTATTATTGTTGATCCTTTCAATATTCCATTAACATCTCTTTAATGGAGCAATTAAAAACAGCTTCGAAAATTCAGAAATGGTTCAAAGGTTTAACATTATCAAAATTAATGGCGAAGTTTAAGTTTTAATATTGGCTGATATTGCTGTTGTTTTCATCCTTGAGATTGTTTTTGTTGTTTGTGTTGTTAACAAAGAGATTGCCGTTGTTGCTGTTGTTGTTGTTGTTGTTGTTTTGGTCTATTTGGTTGTTGGGTTTTTGTTGTGTGTTGCTGTTGGTTTAGAAGTCTGTTGGATTCAACATTCGTTTTCTAAATTAGAAGCTTTGTTGGTGTGTTCATGGTAATGTTTTTTCCATGGACAAGATCCTTTGTTATCCTGTTGCTGGTTGTTCATTATTTTTGTTTTGTTGTTGGTCAGCTCATTTGTTCTCTAAAAAGCTATAAGCTCTGCTGATATATTGTATGTACATAACAATCTCGATATTCCAAAAAGTTCAGAGCTAGATGTTCATTTAGGTTTTTGCTATTCTTTGTTGTTTATCCAATATTTGAAATTTGTTATGCTTTTGACCCACTTTGTCGACATGTTGGTTTTTTTTTTAAAGCTTATTTTAAAGCTTTTAATGCAAAAAAAAAACACAACTAATTTGAATATCGCGAAAGAAAAAAGTAACCAAAAACAAGTTCTGAATTAAAGTATTTGTATTTTGAGTGAACTTTTTATTAAATAAGTTATGAAATATACAAAATTTATTTGTGGTTTTAAAAATTCTCTCAAATTTCGCTCTGCAAAGCAACTTTATTGATCTAGTTTTTGAACTGTAGCTGAAGTAGTTATTGAATGAAAGTCCTTTGATTACCACTCTTTCAGCACAATCCTTTGAACAAACATCTAGCACCCAATCTGCAGAATTTTTTAGACATTTGATTTTCCTTATTATGTTTTTGTATTTAGTTTTTCGGTTTTTTTTTTCTTGCTTGCTTACAAAACTCACAGATTTTTCCCTTTGATTATATTCTTTGTAGTGAGTGAGTTGTTCGATAAATAAGTCGATAAAATAGTTTGTAACAAGAAGATACAATAAAAATAAAATAACCATAAAAGAGGCAAATCCAATAGCAAGCAAATAACAAACATTAATATAAAATATAAAAATATAGTAGATAAAATAAAAAACCGAGAATGAATTGAAAATGCGTTGACAGGATTTGAAGAAAATGTAGTGTAAGCTTTTAATACCTACTTAAAAATTGTCATCTGATAAAGATACTGACACACATACACGCACATGAACCTAAGAAGTGCAGTCAAAGGATGTATGTACATACATACAACAACTGTAAAGACGACAGAAATGCGAGTACTTCATTCAGTATCTTGTTCACTGTCTATAAATCAGCTAACGTTGTTCGCGTTGCTGGTGGTATTGTTGTCGTTGTTGTTGTTCTTTTTATCGTTATTGTTGCTTTTGTGTGTTGTTCGATAATTTTTATTACCTTATTTAATATGCAACTCATTAAAGTGAAAAGCTTCAGTAGATTTCCCTATAAAAACCATAAGATTCATATACAGATCGTTTTTGTTGTTGTTGTTCATGTTCACTGACAACATCGGGGAACGACAGTGGTACCATCATCAGCATCAACGACCAACATCATCAACAGCAGCGAGGACATCATCAACATTGGCCAGAATATCAACAACAGCAGCAACATGAACCAATAAATTATTATATAATCAGTGGAATCGTAATGAGTTCGTTTAAATTTCTTCACTGGTCGGCTGTAAATTTATCAGCAATAAACTACGCACCTCAGGAGTGATATTTTTATCATTCAAACAAAACGATTAACTGTTATAATAATGAAAACCCCGGGTCTTAAATTAATGCATACATTAATCTTTTAATATGACAGAATATATTCGACAGATTATTCTTCTATTATTAGTTACTTATACTCTACTTTAAAATAAAGTATACTTTATTTACCCTTTATAATTATTAAAAATTATTTGTCTTTTATATGAGCTTTAAGAGGTTAAAATAAAAATATAAAGACTTTTTAGCTTCTCTGTTTGTAAGGAGAGTAACAGTGAGAGTCAGAGAGTAAAAAAAATTACAGAGAGAAAACAGACAGAAGATGAAGTGAGCAGAATATCGCTTTTAACAATAGTTTAGTATATGCACTATAATAATAAACAACAGTATGGAAAAATAATTGAGGCAAAAGAACAACAAGAACGAAAACAAGGAGGATATAAACGATAAATAAGAGACTTGGCACAAAATAAATGGTGGTCAAAAGTGTGCTGGATTGTATGTGGCATTAAAGGACACCGAGAAATGAGAAAATAGAATGTGTACTGAAGTGAATTGAAGAAAATGGAACCCACAAAAGGCAACAGAAGCAATAAAGTCTCTTATTGATCATATATATATGTACATATATACTTATTATATATTGTATATGAAAGAAGAAAACCACTACCAATAACTGCAACAACAACAGCAACAAGAGGTTTGCAACACAGAATTACACAAGAGCAACAGAGAGAATTACACAAGTTGAACCCATTTTAACAAAAGCAGTGACTGTGTATGTGTGTGTTAGAATACTTGTGCATGTGTGTGCGTTTTGTTGGTTATGCCAGAGATTTATTATTTGGCCATAAATAAATCGCTGACACACACCACAAAAGCACTGGAAACAACATTGCAACAACACCATAAAAGCTAGAAGGAGTGAGTGGCAGAGAGGAAGAAAAGTAAACTGCGAATAGTGTCATTACATGCTTGGTCCAGGTCTTTCCCGTGCTGCTTTGAGAAACCTGCTCCTTGGCCAAGGATTTGCTATTAATAAATTTATTTCTTTATAGTGTTTGCTTTAATGTGTTGCTGTTGTTGTTGATGTTTTTGCTGATATTGTTGCTGTGTACTCACTGAGCACAGAATATACAAACATTAATTTTAATTGAATGTCGTGAATCAAACAACAGATTGCAACAAATGCAACTGAGCAGCATTTGAGCCGCAAGCAGGATCTATTAGAAAGTAATAACATTTTAAACTTAACCTATCCTAGGAATAAGTGTAGAAGTTTGCAGTTATTATTAAGTTTATGGTATGCATATTATATTTTAGTAACAAGAATTATTATTACTAATTTCTGTTAGTTACCGACATAAAAACCAATCGTTTCGACAAACTCGGTGATAAAAGACTCATTTAACATTAAAGTGTATTAAAAATTAATCTATCCTTTCAAATATCCTTAGAATTTTCAGCAAGCTTTAAACTATTAGACCACAAATTGACATTCAAGACCCAGGGGATTTAATGTAAGAGCTCATAAAACCTAATTTCATGAAGCAGAAATTGAAATTATTTAGAGCGTCTTCAAACTGAAGGACCTTTAAAGGTAGTTTAGACTTTAAAACTGGTGTTGTTTCAGTTGAGATTCTTGGAATAATGAAAACAAACCAAACGTCACGTGACAAAAGTAAAATTAATTTAACGACTTCATCATTTGCGGAGTTGTAAACGAATACTTTGTCAGGAAACTCAATAAAGTTAATGGCTATAAAGGCAGTTACGCGTGTTAAGAATACAGTTACGCTTGTTAGAAGCAGAAGCACACGTAGTTACTAGAGTAGAGTCTACAAAGAAACCTACAGCAAGAGCGAGAGCAAAGCAAAGAGTGCATTTAATGAAGGCGAGACTTCTGAAAGTCACAGTATTTCGCACTTGACGATATATACTATAGTACACTTTTAACGTACATACATATATACGAATACAGCAAAGAAAGTGTGTTCACTAAATCTACACTAAAGTGTAAGTGCTGAACCTGAAGCTACAATGGGATCTAGTTTTGTTTCGCACTTTCTCCCTCTCCCCCTTCTGCGTTCGCTGTGAAGAAAAAGACATAAAAACTTACACATTTCTGGCTGACGTCGACTATTTTTAGAGTCATTAGGAAGAAACAGAAACTTTTTGGGGCAATTCTCTCCTTGGGAAAAATAAAAACGTTCTCAATTAAGCAACATGTAATGAAACAATGAATAAAGACTGAAGTCAGTCTTAAGTACAGTATATTTTTAGAAAATGAGATCAATTAAAATACATTTATACATCTTTAATAATGAAGATTTTATACATATAAATATAATACAATATGTGGTTCTGAAGGACCTCAAATACCTACAGAAACAAATATAGTTTGTTTTCGTGTTCCTCTCAACACGACTGTAAATTGTTATGATATTATTTATTAAAATATGAATTGTTTGAATTTAAAACTTAATTTTAAAATATTTATTTTATTTAAATGAAAGATGCGAATATTTATTCCTATACTAAAAAAGAATTCAATGTTCCGCAAAGAATTCAGCGAATTTTTCATTTTAGAACATATGCGAAATAGTTTTTATTAGAAATAATATTTATGATGATAAATCGATTAAATTGAAACGCTTGTTAGAGTTCTGTTGAATTTGTATTGAAGTTGTTATTGCTTTTATAGTTTTCGTTGCTGCTGGTGGGGTTGTCATTGCGTTGCAGCTGATATATTCGCATTGTTGAATTATTGTATTTCAGTGGAATTTTTAAGTGAGGAGGAAAAGCATTCAAATGTTCGATACTTCTTTCTTTTTCAATTTTGCATTTTATACTTTTTCCGCCCATTTCTCAACAATCCAAAGCCATCTCAGAGCAGCGAGAGATTAACGTTCTCCCGGTCTTATGTTGGATCTGGCCAAAGAAATAAATCCTGTCTGAGATGTTCTTACAATTATCGTTCTCATAAATCTAGCAATGAAAGAGATTTAAATTTTATCACAGCGTAAAGTGAGCAATAAAAACTGTAGAGAAAAAGAAATGAAGGAGGATTTAAGTGCAGGGAAAATTAAACTTAAATTTCATATGGAGAACATGAGGAAAGAGGACGCTAAGAGGCCAGTAGCGGCAAAATCCACTGAGCATCTATTCGAATCTTTTCGAAATCCAATTACAGTCTAGTCTGGCTTATTTTACTTTCGACTTCTTTGCCAGCTAATAATAATAACGGGTCCATGCTAATCTCATAGCGGAAGTTGGCCTCAGACTCCCTCTACATCCAATCCCCGTAATTAAATCATTATTCTTCTTCTTGCTCTTCTTTAAAAGTCTGGCTTTAATTAAAATTCGAATAGAAATCTGGTGCAGTTGTGATGAAACTGATTTCGTTCGCTATATTAGAAATGTAATCAAGGGTCGAAAGAAATGTAATCGAATTACTGACTAGAATATTATTACAGCAGCATCTGCAGTCGAAAGGTTAAAATAACCAATTTAAGAGTAAGGGAGGGGAGGGAAGTTGCGGGGGTCAAATCTCTCTACACGTAGAAACACGTGAATGTGTGGACAGGATCACAAACTTCCAACGTCCCCTAAAACATAACGAATATTTATCTAATGAATCCTTCGAGGCAACAAGCTTCGGGTAGCCGCTGAAGCAGCGCAGAATCAGGACCTCGTGATGAAGCTAACACATTGGAAAGGTCGTCAACTCAGCGCAGGACACGAGTATATTTGAAAACAACTTTTAATTGCTTTTGAATTTAATTATAACAAGTTTAAGAAACAAAACCAAATATTTAAAATACAGAAACTAAATGTAAATAAGGGGAAAAACTAGAAACAACTAGAATAATAGTTGTTGTTTAAAGAATTAAAACGAGATTGTAAAAAATGCTACAGGAGAATCGACAATAATTTCATTAAATTTAGTCCACTGACTGATTTACTAAGCTACTTTATAAATTATTTTGTTATCTTGAAAGAGGAGCATTCGAGTATCGAACTTGTTTTAATGATTAAAAATTATAGTTATTATTAACAAAATTAAAATCGACACCGTTTTGAAGAAACTTTCACTACGAATCCAGTGACTCGAGGTAGACAAAAACCACTTCTATTTCGCACAATCAAAATAAGGAAAATGAGGAAACAGTCACTCACATAATCGATACACACACACACGTCTACACAGAGATAAGGATAAGGATAATTAGATAAGGGACCGAGAGAGAGAGAGAGAGAGCGAGAATATAGATAACTGTATTTATTGTATTGCTCATCACAACAACATTCTTGTAGCCAACCGCAAAACAAATTTTAATTTTGGTTTGTGACCAGTGTACATGGATTCTCTTTATCTATCTTTTTCCCCTCTCTCTCTCTCTCTCTTCGCCTTCCTCACTCACCCTCCCTCCTCCTTTATCAGTATTTCTCTCAACAACTTATTTTTTTGTAAGCTGCTGGTGTTTTTGGTCAATGTTTGAGTGATTTTCTTATTTATATTGCATGGTGTTTGCCACAGAGATTTCCTACAAACGATTTTCGGTTTTCATGTAAATATTGAAATTGTTTGCATTGATAGAGTTCGGTTGGATTTGATGGGATGTGTTTTATTGCTGGTTTTCTTTTGTGGTTAGTCGTTCGCACTCAAATAAAAATTGCGTTTAATTTATTTTATAAAAATTAATCCATAAAATGTAAAAACTATAAAAAAGACAAACTGGAAAAAGGGTTATATTCGAACTGAACTGAGATACCTTACACACTACAAGACCATCATAACATCTGATGAAAGATTTTTAACTGAACTTATGAATTGAATTTATGTTTACGAGAAAGTTATATACATATTTAAGCATTTTTGTAGTTATATGTGAGTGCGAAAGGCATGTGTTTCTTTATACGAGTGTGTGAGTGTATGTGTGAGCGTGGTCGATACATCACAAGTACACAACCGTAACTAAAATAAACAGTCAACACATCAAATATTGTTGATGGTCGAGGTTATGGTTTCGTGTGGACATACACACACATAAACAGATACCACGCTATAACCACTCTTACATTACAGATAAACAACTTCATTTGTTTAGCAAAATGAGCAGTCAGACAGGAGACAAGCACCCGCACGGCCATCCACCCACCCAGTAGAAGACATGGAAATACACACGTCGTGGAATCTATGCTAGAAAATATTTTTAAGAAACTTTAAGTACTTTGGCGGTAGTGGTCGAAATTATTATTTCGATAAATAATAATTTTTAATTAATTCTTTTTCATTATAAAATTCTTTACTTTAAACTCACTCAGTTAACCAGATCCTCCTCGTATGCACATGAAAAATCTCAGCAACAAAACTTAGCGTTTAGATTCTTTTTTGTGCCTAGCAACATATGTTTTTAAACAATGTTTATATACTGGGATGTAATATCTGATATCTTTTAATGCAGATGAAATTTCGTGTCCATTCTTTGTTTGTGCAGTACTGCAGTATATATACTAGAATATACTCAAGAAAGGAATTAAATATTATTCAAGAAGTATTTGTAGGTGAGGCTCATGGATATGATCGATAAACATGCTTCCTGCTGGAACGTTGCACAGACCACACGACTGTTAGATCGCTTATTTATGTACACTATTATTTATCCGTTCATATTGTAGTCAGCTATTCCTAATCCACATTTACGTGGTAGTTGTTGTACATGTGTATTTATTTTGTTATATAGCTCTTTTTATAGTTCTAAATCTAAGCTTTATTCTCATGAAGTATGGATAGAAATTTCAGCAAAAATTTCAGCTACCATTTTTAACGAAGTTTTATACTTTAAATGTGCACTTTTTGTCAAGAAACAAGACCATTTTGCCCTATACATTTATTTCTATTGCATTTACAGTTATAAAAAGCGTATAAATTTTAATGTACGCAATTTGTAATCCGAAATATTTAACTTAATTTAACCTTTTTAAGTTATTATCTTTTATATACACATACACATATGTTTCATAATATTTATAATAAATTAATTACAGTTATTTTGAAAAATGACATAAAAAGGGTGCCAACAAATAAATGATTCGTAATACAGTCAACTAAAATGCAAAACTGGAGGTAAAAGTACCAGTATATTGACGTAGCAGCAGAATAGCACTGACGTTATCACCATCAGCTACAACAATAGCAACAACCTTAGCATATGTGCTGACAATAGCAACCAACGCAAACTGCAGGCTGATCAGGATAACAATGACGATAAAAACTACAGCGAATTCATTGACAAATGATTGAGTCAGATCCGACATTGAAGAACAATCAGCGAGAAGGCTTTACGAGATGTTTTTGAAAGCAACAACATATACACTCACACTCAAATATACCACACAAACACAGGAACACATCAACAAGCAATTAACAGCAGCAGCAACCGCAAAACAACATCAAAGACTCTGTCCACGTCCAGAACACGAATGCAGTTTGTGTGTGTGTGTGTGTGTGTGTGTATTGAAGCATGTGTCAGAGACTGTGGCTGTATGAGTGAGTATGTGTGAAAACCTCAACATCCATCGCCGCATGACGCATGACAGCAACACTCTGCTCTGTTGCTGGTTTCATTCATGATTCACGTGTAAATTTGACAGCGCATTTCTGGCAAACACCGCTGTTGTTAAAAGAGTGTTTATATTATTTTCCCGGTTTTTAATTTCTTAATACTTTTTTGAAAACCTTTTGTGCATTCTTTGTTTTTACATTTTGCTCGTATATTCAAATCCAGCCAAGAGACAAGCAACAACAACAACAACAACATCAACTACCAGCAACAACATTCATTCAGTATTCAATTTAAACGTGCAGCTACATAAACAGCAATGAAAACATGGAAGCCACTGCACAAATATTTGCCATGTTTGCAGAGCAGAGTAATAAATTTCAGTAAGAGCAAAAAATCATACAACAGCAACAACTACGGCAACGGAAACTTAAAATTCAGTAATAACAACCACAGTGAACAACAACAGCAAGTGTAACAACCAACAGCTTTTTGTTTTTATATTATACAATATCAACAATAAAAAGACCGACAGCACGCGATGGCTGTGTAATGATGCTTAATTTGTTGTTATGGGAAATTTTATTACGGTTCTTTATTGTTGTTGCTATTGTTGCCTACCACTCTGTCAACAAATTTGTGTGAAGCGCCTTTGTATGTCTATTTGTTTTATTAAAATTCCATGAGCCGCCATTTTTTCATTTCAATTTTGATTTATGCCGTAGTACAACATGACGTATGAGCAACACGAACGGATTCTCGGCTCAAAACTAGTAGCAGCAACAGCAAAAGCTACGATGGTGTCTACTAATTGGTTTAATGATTTTGTTTTAATGTTTAATTCATTGTGAAAATCAATTATTGACATGAGTGAAACTTTAAGCATTTGCAATATGTTTTATTGTAACTCAAAAATGCATTTCAAATGAGGGGTTTTCCGTGTTGTGTTACTTACAAGTGGATTACATAAGGTCAATCGGTGGGTCGATCCATTGATCAATTCTACAATATGTATAAAATATATAGGATTATTTTCACTGTACGTTAGACATTCATTGAATCGAATTCATAGCTTAGTTTATATTTAATTAATACTCTTCGGATTGCTTTGTAGTGAATGTGGCTTGATTAGTGTAAGTATTTGAAGAACTCGTCGCACACAAACAAAGGATTCAGTTACATACACCATCGACAAGAAACAAACAAGCGAGTGCACTACTCACACACATTTCTGAGGAGATCCTTATAGTTCTTGCTTCTTAAGAATCCTTCCTAAAGTATGGAAAGAATTTCGAGAGGCTTCCTTACAATTTTAGACTTCTCTAAAAATTTAAAGTAAAATAGAAGTCACGGTCGGGGTTTCATTATATTTTCCCTTCATTTCACAGACATTTCATTACACAGATCCTTCTTAAAAACTATCTACAATAGCAATGATTAACAATAATTAATTTATGAAATATTAACAAATTATGAGAATAAATTCTCATTACCACAGACCACTTCCATTGGACTTTCATTGCCGTTCATTAGTTATCATGTTCATTAATATCATGTTTCATCAATATAATAAAGGTGAATTTTGAACAGTTTTTCCACCTGTTAAATTGAAATTAATGAACTTCCAAATAGAGTGTAATGATTTCTCTTTTGTTAACATTCATATAGATGAGTGAGAAGATAGTGTTTGATTGGAATATTAAAAGGGAAAATACTGACCTGTTATTTAAGGACTCGATAAACAGCTGCTTAATACTGCGCCTATAAATGTTTTACGCATGAATCTCCTCGCTTCGTTACGTTGCTGCCTTCGTAGAGTGGAGCTACGCGTAATCCTTTGTAAATCGGGGCCGACCTAGTTTACGGTTGTGGCAATTGGAAGGAAGGAATGGGAGGAAATTGTTGTAAAGGAGAAGATTGAGGAGAAGGAAGGAAGGTAGGAAGGAAGGAGAAATAGTAAGAGGTGAAGGTGATAACCAGCGTAATGAGCAATTATATTTCAATCAATATTTATTAACACATAAACATGTTTTACTTCCACTGAATGCTGACTAGCAATAAATACTTTGTTACTTTGTTTTTATCTTTTATTGGACGGGCTTCTTTTTTCAGAGCCTCGTGTTTATTGAGATGCTTCGCGGTAGCTACAGTAATTTAAACAATTTTGTTTGGCACGCAGCACCATTAAAGTAAACGCATTCAATAAACTTAAGTGCTTTCTTTTTTATTTTTTGCTGAACTTTGGCTTCATTTCCACTTTCACGTAGCTCGATGTTCTTTATGTATCTCTGTCTTTTTTATTGATGTTTTGCTGTTTCATTTACTTGACGGGGAGACTCACGAAACAGTAATAGAAACATAAACATAAACGGAAACGGAAACGCAAAAAAACTATACTGATTATAGACACGCAGTAGAAATTCACTCACGCGATTGTTTTGAAGCGTGTGTTATTTGTGTGAGTGTGTGTGCATGTGTGTTTGTGTGTGACTATTTAGTGGTATTTATTTTTGTTGTTCAAGCGGCAAGAAACCGGAAGAACTCGTTAAATTAACAACCGCGCGCCTTTGTTGTTCATGCGAGATGCGTGTTTGTACAACGCGTCGTATGATTAACATTTAATGCAAAATGATTGCGTTTGTTTATCTGACGGTTTGTCGTTTAATTGACTTGAATTAATCACCTGGGCTTTTCACGTTTTACCCGGACTGAAATATAATTTTTTTTAAATTCTTTTTATACAAATTTTCTAATGTTTCTCGCTGCTCTACTTTTTGCTTTTGGCTGTTGAACTGCAGCTTGTTTTTTTTAATTTATGCTGTTGACCCGTTACATTTTTACTTGGCTGCACTTTTACCATTCTCACAACTACTTAATACCGCAAACTCTTAAGGAGCTCCTTCTGCCGCACGATAACGCGACGTGTGTCTTTTACCGCCGCATTCACCGATGTTGACTGCTTTAATCACAAAAAAAATATCCATTCGCACCATTTTTCGATCTGCTTCGTATCGCGTTGACTGGAAAGCGGCTGCATATCGAAAGCTTTTCTCTTCTACGCTTCCACACAAGGCACATGCAATCCTTTTTATGCTCTCCAGGAAGCGTCCGTTTCTCTCGAATGACCCTTGCGCCTGCGTTCTCGTTCTCGCTCTCCGTGGCATGCACAACAAGCATTTTATTGTCCTTTCTCATAGTTTTGTATCCACTTCAGGCGCGTCGTGTGTGCTGCGTCGGAATTTCGGATTTTCGCGCTCTTTTCAGAACTGGCTTCTAGGGCTATTTATAAGTTGGTCGTTGTATTCTTAGCTCTTGTATTTTTCTTAAGTGGGTGTTCGTATTTTGCATTTAGATTTTAATCTGATCCGCTTGATGAAGCAGATTTTGAACGAAACAAAAACATTCAGCTTTATAAAAGAACTAAACATTTCAATTTAGTTTATACTTAAATTTAAATTTAGTTTACTATTCAGGAATTTAGTAATTAAAATTGAACAGGAATCTTCATTGAACAAAATCTAGATTTAATCAACTGTTTTTTTCACGTACTCGTACTTTGATTTGGTAAATTTAATTGAATGTTTATCGATTTTTAATTGAAATAAATTCAAGTTCAAATTCAGTTGAATAGCTCATCCTTCTTCACCATTATTGAAGTTCCCCCCGCCCTCCCCGGAGCACGCCATCGCATTCAAAACTCGTTCTTCTGCTTTTAACTGCTTTTAATCAACCTGAAGTGCGCATTAATTAAATCGTTTTACACCTCTATTAAAGCACTCCTCGTTGTTCGACGATGTCGCTTCCGTTGAATTGTTTGCTCTACACACAACTCGGAGTGGAACAACGCCCCGGTACCGGTACGCGTCCCACCACTCACCCCACTTTTGCCGCTTAAAACACTTAATTAACGACTTCTTAACGAGTTCATAAAACGTAAATTTTACAACATTTTTCGTCGTATCGGAGAAGTTTCAGCTGCTGCTGCTCTTCCATTCGCGCTGAACTCCTGAGCTGGCTGAAAGATAGGCTGATATTCCTGTAATCGACCAAGCCCAAAAATGGCTCACTCACTCAAACATGAATTCATTCATTCAATTATGCTTTGTTCGCTTTATTCGTTCGCTCATTAACGAATCCTTTTCGCTCAGACTATCGCCAAGTTTCGAGATACTTCACTTAAGCTTCACGCTTGCTGTGTTTGGCAAACATCCAGACTGTCCCCTTCTCCTCGCCCTCGACCCAGCCTCTTTTTGCTGAAAATCTTTACTGAAAAATTACACTCAGTCGGTTGGTAATAATTTTCTCTTTTCTGTGTCTTCTTTTTCTTGGGATTTTTGTTTTCTTTTTACACTATTTCGACAACGAGCAATGGACGAATAGACGGTTATACTTTGAAAATTCATAAAACAGCTAAAACATTGAATATTGCTTGGCGCTCTGCCTTTGGTTTTAAGCTGGCTGGATTTGCTATCTGCTTGTAACACTTCCTGCAAAACCTGGCGTAGTAAAATTTAGAAAGCAAGAAGTTGTGAACTATATCGAGTTCTAAAAGATTGAAAAAAGGAGAGAGGGAGAAGTAAAAGGAAAAGAGATAGGAGAAAGAGTAAGTAAAACACAAGGTGAGATATAGTTTGAAAGTGTGGTTGCGTGTCTTCTATGGCCTAAATCATTACTAAATACTCCGCAAGGACCAAAAAGGTCTGTTAATGACAAAATGGGATAGTATGGTGCCTGTGGATGTAATCATACCACAATTGATTCCAAAAGGGATGCAGAAATTCCCAAAACATTGATTCAACATTAGAAATTAGGATTTTTAAAGTTTCACTATTTACATTTTAAGACTCTTCAGTATCTCAAGTTACAGTCAAATAGTTACACAGAAATTCAGAGATTATCTATGAATGTTGTTTTTTTATTGTTATTTTCAATTCTTTCTTCACAGTATAAGGATTATACAATATATACTCATATTTATCAAAAAACCAAAAATATTGAAATTGAACAAGTTTTCCAAAATTCGTCCTTGTTTTCCACATCAGCTAAAAATGTGTACAAAAACTGAAGTAAAAAAGGGATTTAAATACAAGTGCACTTCTTCACACAGGAAAGCAGAGCATCCTGCTTCGAATAACAGTGAAGGTGCGGATGGGGGCGGGAGGTAAACCAGTGCTGAAGTGTTGTCGAATGTATTATTAGTAGCAAGTCATTATCACGCGAAACGGAGGCGGATGAGCTTACGTTTTGTCATGGAAGCTATTAAAAAAGCAAAAGCAAACAAAAGCAGCAGCGACAGCTCTTCGGTGTATCCTTCATGCAGAGCTTTATTAAAATAAGGGGCGGAGCGATGAAATGGGAGGGTTGATTGGAATAACATATATACACATATACATATACATACAAATCTAAGCCCTTTTTCGTAACCATTCTCAGGAGTTTAAATATTTTTCAATTCCAGCACAAAAATACAGACAGCAGCCGGATGAAGGAAGGATGATGAAGGATTCGTGCCGCTGCTATCAGTGGCATGCTTTACAGCATGTTTTACCTTTAACCACGTCACTGTCTGGCTGCTCGACAGATTCATTTGCCCTCCTCTGCGCTCAGTCATTCATTCTCATTCATTTTCATTCATTCAACTTTAGGATAATCGTAACGTCGTCGTGTTGGTGGTAATGAAGAGCCGGAAATTGCTTTTCGCCGTGTTTTTTTTTTTTTTGCTTATATGCTGCTTGAGTAAAAACAACAAACATCCAGACAATGTTCGCTCCTTCAGTGTGGGCGAGCGAGTCGGTGGGGTTGAGTGGAAAATGCAACAAGAACCACAAAAACACCAACACTTTGTTTTGTAGAAAGCTGCGTTGTAAACGCTGCACGCCTTTTGGCTCAGTTTTCACTTATTATTTGGTTCCGTTGACTACTTAATTTTTAATATCAATTTTTTTGTGTTTTCCTTTTTTTCTCATACCTTCTTTCTTCCTTGTTGTCCACTGGTTGTTTGTGTTTCTCTGCTTCTTTGCCTGTTTACTGTGTACAAATTTGTTCCTTTCTCTTCTCCTCCATCGCAATGTTGTTATTGCAGCAGTCAGACAGGACAAAGCAACAAAAGAAGCGAAACAAAACAAAGAAAGAAAAGAAATAACAAAAAGGAGTAAATTACAAAAAATAGTAGTAAAATGTTTACGTTTCCTTTATCTACAAAGAGCAACAAACTTTTGTTGCGTGGTTTCCGTGTAAAGCTTTCCTTGCGGCAAAATTG
Organism: Myopa testacea; assembly: GCA_949629155.1. Taxonomy (NCBI): domain Eukaryota; kingdom Metazoa; phylum Arthropoda; class Insecta; order Diptera; family Conopidae; genus Myopa; species Myopa testacea. The sequence goes on along the minus strand of OX451345.1, from coordinate 9,494,062 downwards.
TCTTTAGCACACTTTGTGAAGTAGGAAGAGAAGGAAGGAAATAAGGAAGCAAGGAATGAGACAGACAAACAGAGAGAGAAAGAGGGAGAGAGGAAGAGATTTGTATGGCCAGAGGATGAGGTAAAGTTGCTATGATTTACATCTTTGGAGAGTCTCACAGGCTATTAAAGTGCTTTGAATATCAACAAAAGCGACACTTTCTAAGACGATTTCGTTTTAGTTGGGAGATATCGAAAAAAGTTCAACTCAAACAACTGAAAATGGAATTAAAATCTTGCGAGGGATTAAAATTGAAAGAATTTCGGATTAAAATTAATTTAGAAATTTGTAAAAATAAACTGAAGGATCTAAAAAATGGATGGATTTAAATAATAAAAAACAATTTTCCTTTGAAGAAGTTGCTTGTCAAGAGGAGTCTTCTAATTTCCTTGTTAAACTTTTATTCTGCTTCTTGTTTTTGTTTCCTTGTATTAAATACATTCTCAAAAGTAGCAAAGACAGAAGCGTCTTCACAACGAAGTCGCAGCACAGCAGTGATCTCAAGCTACTTCCTTGACAATATGAACAGCAAAAATGTTAAAAACTTAACGTATACGAGGTATTTTCAGTGGATCGCGGAATGAATCTCTACAATAAAACACGCGCACCCGTACCACATCTCAGGCGCTTCATCACACTTTTCGAATTATGCAAATCCACCGTCTTACAGCGGATGGAATCTTAGCGGCTGTTTCTCGATGTTGTTGCGGATGCGGAAAACTTTAAAACTTCTGAAGCTTGAAGAATGAAATCAGTTTTACTAAAACTCTTCGAGAGAAAATAAGTTAGAGGAAGTTGGAAACATGAACCCTTTTAATTACAGGAAGGTATTTCAAGTATGTCAAGTTTCTAATAGCACACTTAATTTCTAGTTTTATTAACTTTTTAATGAACCTCTTGATTCCTTTTCGGAAGTGTTTATTCGAAACCTTCTCAGAATAGTCCACAATTTTCAAAACCCCTCAAATCTATACCATTAATATTTATGTGAAGAAATTTTCGAATTTCGAAAACAGATGAAATTGAAAAACTAGAGATTGTATTGGGTATTTAACTAAAACTTTATAAACTTCCCACACAGGGCACTTTTCAAATCCCCCTCACATAGTTTTTCGCTGTCGATGTAAGAAATTTCAACCAAATATTAAATTAAACCCTAATTTATTAAGATCAATAATATTTCATCTTTATAATTCTCCTTTGTGTATGATATTCGGTATCATGTTCAGCACCTTGCTAAGTTAATATATATATGTCACAGTCACAGTAAAACAGTCACAGTAAATATATATTACGTATGTAACAAATATATGTAAATATGTACGAGTATTTATATGCCTGTGTGCTAATGGATGGTCCATGGATGCTTCTCAAGGTATCACTTGATATCTGTTGTATAGGTAATATCTCAGGTATTTACAAATACACATAAATACTTCTATGTTTGTGTGTGTGGTGGATATGCGAGGTTGTCTCTGGCAACGCGAATATATTGCGCGAATATATTGGAAGCCTACCTTTTAACTGTGTTGCGTGTGTTTGTGTATATTTGTTTGATTATTCTAATATTCACAACACTAAACACTATTATTTATTCTGTATGACTTCATGCATGTAAATCCCTTAAACTCTACGATAGCAATTTTGAATGGGATTTTCATAAATATAGACACAAAGCTATTGATTATCATTAATCGATATATGTAGGTTTTTAGAATTAAAAACAAATTCAATAAAATTTATGTCTGTGCGATGGAGGAAAATATTGTGTAACCATGCTTGACCATGATTTGATATATTTTGTGAACTAAAAATGAATTTGATTCGATTAAATGATTCGTGAATATTTGTGGTTTATTTTAACGTATATTTTGGTAATACAAAAGATAGGTGAAGAATACAATCCTCTTAGAATCTAACCTTTAAACCTTTATCGAATCGTTCAGAATATTTTTCTGGTATATTTTGTAATAAGAAAGTGAATTTTAATCCAAAACAAAAAATTAAATATATGTTTAAGCTAAACTTAAAATAAATGTTCATGTAATACGGAAAGAATAAGTATTAAAGTCCTCTGTTTTAGGTAGCTGCCGTTTTTATGGTCTTTTTAGAAGATAAAATGAATCTTCATTCAAATAAATAAATTTTCCTCGTTTAATTAATTTCATTAATCGATTTTTTAATTGCGTTTTTATGTTTTAGAAAATATTTCATTTATTTTCGTGTAAAAGTCTTCAAGTCTTCAAGCAATGTAATGCTTTTCTGTTTCTTTAGGTAAGTGTTTTGTATCTGATCCTCATTTTTTTTTTTTGTTTCTTCTTTGTTGAAAAAATGTTTCAGTCCCGGGATGTGGAAGCCATTCGGTCAAAACGTGTTCCGTGAGCATTGTTCATTCGCGCATACATGAGCTGCATCTTAATCAATTCTAATTGGAAATCGCAAAGAACCGCACACACACACACACACACACACACATATACCAATACAAGCACACAGTGCAAACAACACTTGCAAACAATGTATGTATACAAGTACGAAGAGTGTAAAAGTGAGAGCAGAGAAATGAAATGAGTTCGAATGAAACAAAATCTTGGCCACGTTAATAAATTAATTGCAAAGCAAACGAGCCAAATGCACGAACACAAGACTGGACCTCTAATTACACCGTTAGTTTTTCCTTTTTACATTGATATTAGTGCTTCTTCTTGGTGTGTGTGTGTTTTTTCTCATCTTTTATTTATCACTCAAGTATGAGAAGCACGAAATACAACTTATTTACGCTACAAACAAAACGAAACGTTAAACAGTCAGACATACAAAGAGACAGAGACAAACACACACACAGATGCAAACAAATTCAACAATACACACACACACAGTCTAATAGACACTCTGTTACCATAACATTCTTTGAGGTCATAAAATATTTTTTGTGGCTGCTGCTGTTTTTTTTGTTCTTTTTTCTCTCCCTCTCACTACCTTTCTTTGCTTGTCTCTAGTTTTGCCCGCAACTTGACTAAAAGGCACACTTACCACGGTCACACACACACACACACACCACAAAGATAACATATAATACCGAAGAATATCTTTATCTGTATGTGTATTTCAGTTGCTTCTATTATTGTATCTCGGTGGAAATATTGTCAGAAAGTCTACAAACAAACAAACAAACAAACGAAAGAACAAAAATTCATTGCACGTCGTATTCGCATTAAAAGTTGCAACAACTATAACAACAATAACCACAACAACAACAAAACTTATACAAAATGGAACACCAATAAAAGCTTCAAGAGCAGGAACTACGCCAAACCAACAACAATAGCACCGGCAACAACAACCACTATAAAGTCACTATAAATAAATAACAGCCTACAGCAAGCGAACCCTCAACGTGCCATAAAACTTGTACTTTCTGCATCCTGCAAAAAGGAAATAATTAAAAAACCATCTTACATTACAATAATAATAATTATAATCTCTTGTATAGTAAAACAACAAGGAACAACAACAACAGGAACAGCAACAACAATAAGCCCTTTAACCGTATCCATCCGATTTTAATTACCTTGATGCTTCGAGAGGAATCAGTAATGCGTTGTCATTTAACTCCACATGAGCACAGGACACGCTCCGAAATCCAAGCCGCGGTGAAGGCGACGTGGTGAGTGGTAGGGATCAGTTTTTAATTTCTACTAAGAAGTTTTTAATTCTAGAAGTTTAATATGAATAATGGATTTAATTACCAACAATCCTTAGATTGTCCATTGAATTCTTTAGACAGATCTCTTGAGATGAGATTTAGAGGTATATGTATATGTAAAATGGAGGCGTGGTGTTTTAGTGGAACATTTGAATAAGCTAGCAGATTTCAGATGGAGTGACTGAGCACTTCCAGCAGGTAGCATCCTTTTGGGAAAGATAATATATGACTCTGTGATTAAGATATGATGATTAAAAGATTGCACTATTTTATAGATTGTATTTCTTAAATTCAAAGAAAAAATCTTTAATATCTTTAGTGGTTAATTTCATTGAGGAATTACAGAAAAATAATTACACTTCTTTTATATGCTTAATTTTTGCTACTTTCTTCTCTTGCATTTTCACCGTCTCTTCTGTAATTTCGTCTTTTATTATCATCTAAAGTGGCTCCCCACTTAACTGTTTTTTTCAAACAAGTTCAAAGAAACTTAAAGGCAACTTAAAACTGTCTGAGTAAAAATACAACAGAAAAATATTCTCCTCCAGCTTGTAACCTGAAGCATTTCCCTCCCTACAACCACCCAGCCAACTTATAATGACATTCACATTCTCGACGACTGTAATGACGTCTAATTGTTGTATTAGGGAAATAAAAACCCTTTGTTCTCGGTTTTGTTATGTTGCTTTTCAAGGAAGAGATCCTATAAGGGAAAATCGTCATTTGCGCTCTTAGAGATCTTAGGACACATGTTTGCGAGGAAGAGAAATGAAACGTCAAGTGGAAAAGTGAAGACAGGGAGTGGATGGTTGCTATAAATAAATCTAAACTGTCTGACACGCTTATAACCAGTCGTCCAAGAAACATCTCTCTAAGATTCCTTACACAGAACGTTCTTTTTATAATATTTGAAATATTTCTGTTCTGAGTTCTGGGAATGGAGGACTGGTAGTGCACTGAAACTGTTACTGAAAAAGAATAAAGCTATAAATAATACTAAAAGAAAATATTTAAACTAGTAGAAGTGAGTACATGAAGTCAATGGATTCTCAGCTCTTCAGTCCTTCAATATTTCTTCTCTGTTGAAATTTACTTTGCCAACTGCTACTTTCGACTTCTCTGAATGCACTCGCACTCTAGAAAATAAATCCACCAACAAATTTCTGCTAATTAAACACAACCTCACGCTTTACTATAAATCAAAATTTTAATTGGTGGCGCGCAAAGTTTCGCATCGATATGGTGGGGACCATTTTCATCCACCTGCAGCCATCAATGTTGGACCCTGGACCTTCTACCTAATCTACCCAACCAAACCAAACCAATCTAAGCTACGAAACTAGAAACGTCAAATTAGTGTACGACATCCTGCTGTCAATTGTTCGAAGCAGTGACACTGAACGAACGTAGAACTAATAGAAAAGGTGTCAGTCAATGGACATTAAAGGTTGCAGTTTTTCAGGAATTGCAGCTGGCGAAAGAACCCATTTCAAGCTCTAACTGGTTGCGATTAGAAGTAGAGAGATCCGTTGACATGCATACCTATAAAGGTAAAATAAAAACTTTTAAAATCCAATTTAATTAAATCAATAATATTAACGAAAGAGCTGAAAACGAGGTGGGGAAATGAAACGACTAAAAATCTGAAATCAATCTGAAATGCGGTCAATTAAATAAACTTTCTTATGGTACATTAATAATAAAGTGCTTTTAATGTCTAACTAATTCCACAAATGTACTCACTCTATCCGGTAAATAATCGTAATATTCAATGCATTTTCTTCAGAAAAGAGAGAGATAAAAAAAAATTTATGTATTTGTTCATCTTGATAAACAAAACTTTATATTCAATTTCCGTCTGATGTCTAAGCTCTTTCAACCTTCGCCACCGCCTCCCTACCAGCCACCGCAAACTATCCAACCCGCTCTTAAACACCTTTCCAGTTTTTACCTGCCTTAGATGTTTTATCGTGAAGACCAACTGACCTACAATTGCTACCTTTTCTATTCCTCGCAAAGAGAGGTGCTTTTGAAATGCGGTCAGCCATCTTTAATTCCTTTGGTTTCCTAAACATTTTTTTCTCTCTTCCCCTTCATCGCCTTCCTTTTGTGTCTCTTTCGTTAATTAAATCACAAATTGTTGGCATTTTTAAAAACAATTTTCTTATCCCTGTAACGTTTTCTTTACCGCGAACACAATCCCCCATCCATTTAACCCCACGCCGCCTTCCAGTAGCCACCTTCTTTTAGCCGCTTTTCCTTAATAATAAAAATTTGCAAAAGGGAAATTTACAAAAGTTTTGCATTTATCCACCTCAAACTGTAGAGAACAAAACCAAGCCAGAGAAATTCCAGTGACCACTTTTGAAAAAAGGAAGCAAGAAAAAGTTGAGAAAGAGAGAAAGGCAAAGGGCTAAAATATAAAGATAGTTCGCACAACAATATAGAGAAGAAAAGGGAAGAGAAGAGTTCTTTCATCAAATGAAAGAAAAATAAAAATAGAAATAGAAATAAAAACTAAACTTAAAGTTCAAAAGTATTTGCATGCTTAAGCAAGCTCGGAGAGGATGGAGATCGCAAGAGAAAGGGATTTTCTCGCAATTATTTGTAGACCACTCGGTGGCAGAGGAATGAAAGGAACTATGAACACTTCATGGAACAAGTACTGAAGTTTGTAAGCAATTTCGAAAAAGAGTTAAATAGAAAGTTTCAAAAACTCGGTCTTCAAAATGAATGAATGAATTCATTTGTCTCATCTTGCATCTCCGCAGGAATCCTGAAAGTAATGGCTAGTGACGGAAATACTGACAGAGGTACAAACTGTGGCAGAGAAGCAAATTACTCAAAGACAATATTGAAGAGCAACAAATACGCGAAAACGAATTTAAACTCTGACAAGTTTACACAATAAAATTTTAGTATTTATTTCTGCAATATGTAAATGAAGTCTATAATTTGGAGACTCTTTTGAATTGTACAGGTGATTGATTAATACTTTTTCAATGTTTACAGATGAAGAAGATACAAGATATGTATACCATTCTTTTTAAAATTAGAGATATCATCTCTAATGAATGAAGCTTTGTATTATCTGGATGATAATAACTTATATAATCTCTCTCTTAATATAAATTTCTTGGAATATTGTGTATTCTTATTATTCGAAGACGAGACCGAAAGATTTGATTTATCTGAATCTATTATCCATATTTTTAATGAAAAACTAAAAGCACTAAATTCCAAAGTGTTATAAGATATAAAGATGTATATGCTCATCGTAAATAAAGAGTATCAAAGAAATATGGATAAAAGTCAGCGAAATGCATTTATTCTGGTCATCATAAACACATGGTCTCTGAATTATAAATCATCGTTTACAAGATCTGCAATGAAAGAAGAAAAAAAACAATGAAAACAAAAGACGAAAAAAGCCATGAAAAGAAAGTTCAAATTCGGAAAATTGATAAAAATTACAAACATATGTTTCGACGCTACCAAAACTCTTCGCTGAAGCTGTCAGAGAAAACGTCAACATCAGCATTCATCGGTTAAAGTTCATCATACGATTTATTATAACGGAAAGCAACAGTGAAAAAAAAACAAAATTTATTAGGAGAAGCGAGACAGAAAGGAACGGAACAGAAAAGAGTAAAAAATACTGTAAGGATATCAGTAGAGCGTCACTGCTAAAGCGAGCGTGACGGTGAAGGAGCTCAGAGCGATACTCAACACGACCACATCCCGTCCCTCACCCAATACGAAGCACAGGCCTGGAGGTGAAGCAGCACTGGATGTCGCCATATTCGCCTGTGCATATTCGAGTCACGTTATGTCACGTTACATGCGAGCAAGTAACGCAGACACCCACCTGAATTAAGCTCTAATGGGGTTTATTCAAAATTATATGTCACTGAGGTTGAATGGGTGTTGGAGCATATACAATATATAAATATACTTCATATGTATATCTATGTCTGTATGTGCGAAAGAGAGAGAGAGAGTAGAGCGCTATCAAGACATATGTACATTTATTTTTATTCGTGTATAGGGTCTATAGACTTCTACACTAATTTTGAGTATTTATTATTGTAAAAGTTTCTTCCACAACATTTAATACTACTATTGTTCTTGTCGCTGTTGCCGTTGCTGTTGTCGTTGTTGTTGTTGTTGATGTTGTATTTGTTGTTTTTGTCGTTGCTGTTATTCCATGACATTTTTGCAATCATGACCTGCAGCATGTTGAAAACATTTAAAGTTAAACATGGAGTTGGTGCCAAATCAGTGTCGGATTTTGTAAGCAACAACAATAACAACAACATCAACAACAATAGTAATAATAATAGTAATAACAACAGCCACAATAAAACCACGTTGATTTTCTGTGTTGGAAAATAGCAACGTCTTTGTTTAAATGCCCTGTAATTTTTTAATTAATGCTTTCGGGCAAAGTTAGTTGTTATTTGAAAAAACGAATTAAAAACAAATTTAAGTTAAATTGTATTTTTAGTTTTATCACTTTTTAACTTTTAAACACCGGCGAGGAAGTGTTTTTGACTAACGTTAAGATTTATCAACAAATCGAAATTTCTTTCTTTTTCTCAGAAGAAGAGAGGCATTTATAAACAGTCCCATTAAGTTTAGGTCCCAAACGATTAAAAATGGGCATGATGGCCCACTTCTATGTAAGACATCCTATGAAAGATCATAAATCATGCATAAATTGTCTTTGGCACTGAGTTATGCAAGATAATTGAATTACATCTATGATCAGTAAAATATACTCATTAAAAGATACGTGTATAAAAAGCCATACAGCATACCATACAGCACAAAAAGCCTGAGGATGTAGGGTACTAGATGCTTCCGTCAAGCCGAATATAACCCTCTTTTCTGTTTTAGTTGTAATTATTGCAGTTTAATTGTTCGAAAAAGTCAAAAACATTTTAACGCTTTTCTGCTCTGGTTGTAAAATATTTATGTATTTTATTTTTAGATTTAGTTTACTTTTTATTTGATTTTGTTTTGCTTAGTTTTTGAATTCGTACTTTGTAGGTTATGAGGAATTTTCTATCACGCGATATTCGCCAGCGATGACAGCGGTGACACAGAAACCGACATCGTGAAAGAGCGAATGATATGAATTCTAATTCAGAACTCATTTTGTGCCTGCAGCGAGAACTCATCACTACGATTGCAGTTAATTACTTGTCACACATGCAGACACGCACAACGTGAATCCTGATGCTTTTCCTGTATGTGTATGTATGAGTATGTGTGTGAATCGCTAATATATTATTGTAATAGTAGTGTAATAACAACAAAAACAACAACAATGACAACACAACCAACAACAGAACGTGCCACTTGCCATTCAGGTTAAAATGCTGTGAAATGCACGACCACAAACTACATTCACAAAAGTGGAGCAAATGCAGTCGCAGTGGAAATTAATAAATTTTTTGGGAGGGTTTTATTGCTCTCATTGTTATTGAAAAACCTTAGAATTTAGATTCAGAAAATTCTTTGGCTATTAGAGAATGAGTTGTATAGAAAAAAAACTATAGAGAAAATCTCCTGGCGACGATATCGATTTTTAATGTATAATGTTTCCATACTTTCTAAAAGATTTAATTTTTAACAATAAATAAAGAGAAAAAGACTAAAGACAGGGCTCTCAAAATCAACACTAAAGTTCTCCGCCAAAGAAAGGTGAACACTATACTCTCGCTAGTCTTCAAGTCCATTGAACTCGGACCCCGTTCCCTTAGCCATTACGTCTCCACGTGTTACTCGCATTAAATATTTCAAATAAATTAAGTTCACAAGGAAGGCACAAACTGCTTTTTGGTTTCGGTGGATGCGAGTGGTTTTTAGGGACCATTTTTAGGCAATACACAGCCACCTACGGTACTTAAATTTGGCGCATGATTTCCATTGACGTGATCATAAAAATAAAAGAAACAGAAGAAGAATTTTTATGACAATCATAACCATTTCCGGGCAACAATATGCTGAGTGCAAAATTACGCTGCTTTCAAAGTGAAACACGGTATAAAATCCTCTACTGTGAAGAGCCCAGCCGGAGTAGAAACAACGACTCAGTACGGAGCATTTAAAACTGTTCTCGTAGATCGTATAACTTGACGACTCTGGTAGCTAAAAGAAAAAAAATATACAATAAATAAAAGAAAATTACAAGGATTTTTGTGTTTCTCTTGAGATTCACATTAAAGTTTACAATGACGGCTCACTGATGGTATACATGTACCGAGCGTACATATCTACATATGTATGTGTGTTTCTGTGTATGTGTGGTTCGTATTATAGTATTTGGCATTAAATAGTGCCACTGTGATTTGGGAAATGGGCCGACTTCAGATGACTGAGGATTCAGAGAAAGATGTCCGAAGCTCAGTTTAATTCGAGGTACATTTCAACACTTGAATTACTCAACCTAGGACTCTCTTCTCTTCTCCTCTAATATTAAATTTATTTAAAAAATAAGCAATTTAAAGGAATGTTTTCAGATTTCAACTCGTAACTCGTAGAGTTTATTTAATTTGCATTCTTTCCAGCTACAGGCTAATTACGTATCCTTGTTCCACGAGCTGTTGTTGTAGATATTGTTATTGTTATTTCATTATATCACTGCACAACATTATTTCATTGTTCAGAGAACATCGTTCACTTAAGCAGCACTCAACAATCTCTGTAAAATAATTAAAATATCGTTACGTGTTAAGTGTCCACGCTGTAAAAAGTTTAAAAAAAAATAAAAGAGAATAAAGCTCAAATAAAGAAAATAATCACAGTCAACATTTTAACAGAAAATATGAAAACTCAGTTAAATTCAACTCAAGCATATTCACTTATTCAATCATTTTGCCCACTAAGCAAATATTCTGCGATGCAAATCTTTATTTAAGCTCTGAAATCGCGGTTGTCCTTAACCATGGTAGTGGCTATGAGCTTCATCACCCCTCTCCCCCCCCCCCCCGTCCCCCGTCCCCCAGCCCCCCGAACGGGTGACGTTTGCAATTTGATGCTAATTAATGTTTAAGTTGTTATTTCTTTTACTCTATTATTATGGAAGTCGATTAATTAAGGAGACGAGGAAATTCAAGCAAGCTTGTGTTCGAGTAGAGAATCAAAGAAGCTTTTGAGTTTTATTCTTCTTTAAAACCAACCACATTTAAGAAATGAGTAGCAGAGGCCACACTTATATGGGCCACCCACCCTCCAGCGGAGCCCTTCACCATCACACTTCCTCACTTGACGTGTTACGTGTCAGAACATCGGGACTTCGAGGTATTCACTTAAGTCTCTGTTTTATTTTCATTGATTTCCTATTCAGCGCACGTTTCAATTTAATATGTTTTGCGACATGTTTTTTCGTTTCCCCCTCCTCACTCTAATTTTCATCCGGAAAATCTTCCTGAAGGGGGGGGCCTTGTGTATCCGACTGAACGAATATATTCCGCTTGTGTACCTTTTTGTTCCATATAACTTTTTCCACCTGAAAAATCATGATGCGAAATGAATGACATCACAGAATGTTACATGTTCAGATTCTGCCAAAAATATACGAAACAAATTTACTGTGCGCTTGTCGAATGAGGGAGGGGGGGGGGGGGTAGAGAGGAGTGGTTCGAGTGGGGTATTTTAACAAATTTAGTGTTAGGTTGGGTTGGGTTTTACAATTGAAAATTACCCCTGAAGAGCCAACGCGTGATAAATTATTTACAAAGGCGAGCTACAAGTTTTTTTATGACTGCATAAATATTCAAAAGTTATTAAAATTTGCTTGTAACAAACTCGTCACATTGTTGTAATGAAAAGAGAAGGAGAAGAAAGGAGAACGAGGAAATGATTCCTTAAGAATAGAATTTTTCTCGGATTTCTTCTCAAAATTTTTAGAAACAGTGTTTTAATTATAAACTCAAATTGGTTTATATGAGGAACCTCAACAAGAAAACTTATTTAAAATGTTCCCGCCCTGCCTTCATCATCACTTCTTTTCCGCATACTTCACTCCGTCTTTATAGTAAAATATTAACAAATAACAAAATTTAAAAATCAGAAAGTCACCACATAAATAAATATTTGTTTAAAGATTTATAGAATATATTTTTGTATTTTATCAGAAGAACGGCCAACCATTTTATGTATTTTACAAGAGTCGAAAGCTTCTCTATTCTTCTACGCGGAACCCGCAGTTTTCACTTTCCACTCGGTTGGACTTCAGTTTGGTTTCATCGTCGTCGCCGTCTTCGTAAAGTAAGCCTTCATTTGCGATTTCATTATTGGCAAAGCCGGATCGATATTTTAGAAATTCAAACTTCCTTCCGTGCTCATTAATTTAAAGTGCTGGCAACGCTGTTGCCGTCGCTGCTGCTGCTGGCTCTCATATCAGTGCGTTGCTCCATTTTAATTTAAATGGCGCGAATATTTTGCGGTTTATTTTAGAATAACGCTGCGCCGCGCCGCGCCACGCCTCCATGATGACAGCATCCTGCCGCATGTAAGCACACAAACGCACAAATATTTACACAGTGTTTATGTTGCGGTATTGCCGGTGTTATTGTTGTTGTTGTTATTATTGTTGTGTGTTGCTGTTGTTGTTCGTTATTGTTTTTAGCGCGTTCATTTTTCGTTTCCTTTGCTTTGCGGTTTATTTATAAATGTTCAGTTGGTTGTTTGTTCAAATATTGGTTTTTAGCTTAATATTTGTTTGTGCTTGCGAATATTTGAAATTTCGAAATTTCATTAAATTGTTCGGCGGCAAGGAGAAGTAACGATAAGAAGAAGACAACAAAAACATGAACGGCAACAATGGAAACAACAAGAACCCTACCAACAGCATTGTTATAGAAGACAATTTAAACAAAGTCTTAAAATTGCATCAACATCTGCTGGTGAAACGGGTGCGTTCAATAAATCTTTCATGTATGCGTACATGTGGGTGTGTATTGGTGTCTGTGAATGTGTGTGTGTGTGTTTTGGTAATACTTTGATTCTGAAACTCGAGGAATTTGAGAGAGCATTCAGTTAGATTCTTTTTAATATATAATACGAGTTCGTGCAATAATAACTAACTACTCGCCTCGGTTACTTATTGACTGTGTTTCTGCGAGGAGGGAGGATGGAGGGGGCCGAATTGTAAGCCTACAAACACCCCTTCATTTGTTACTTCTTCATCAATAAATCGATACAATTACGAATCCTATTCGTAAATGAAACACGTTTTTTCTGTACAATGATCATTTGTACACGATTAAAAATTGAAAACATAAACACACACAAATACAGGAATTTTCAATATTTACCAGACATCTGCATGAAATCATTTCAATAATTAAAATTCAATTCAATTCGAGTTGTTTACATTGTGGTCAACTTATTGAACGTGGCTCTCATTCAAACGTCAAACTGAAAAATAAACAAGGCTGAAAAACACACAATTTTGACTGCTAAAACTGATAAAAAATATGAGATTAAAATAACCTCGAAACAAAAATGGGGACACTCACACCCACACATTCACTCACTCACAGATACACAAAGCATACCGATTAAATTCACAAATATGACATATTTTATAGATTTCAGTAAAACGAATTCGACGAAATTCCATAAAAAAATGTTTCTCTCACTCGCATTCATAACGGGGATATTTGAAATCTTATTGTGACGCTTTTTATGGTCACACACAAAAAAGCATACTTTTATCGAACCAAGTAAATATTTTAATATGGTAGATAATTTTATGGGTTGAATAATAACAAAATTATTTCGGGCACATTGTGAAAGGGTATCATTTTTTAACTGGAAGCCTGGATCCCTTACATCCATTTTTACCACTTTCGGCTTTTGAAACTTCTGTGAAGGCTGAACCGAATCAATTTAATTTGAATGCTTGCGGTTTTCTTACTGATTCCCTAAATAAGAATCAATTCAATTTAATTCATTCTTATTCTTAACCATCCTGCGGAATGTTCTTTATCCCTCGCATTTATCTTCTCCGTGATTACGGACATGAATCAGTTCCCAGTTTTCACTGATGAGTTCCCAGTTTTAACTGATCTGTACTGCTGAGCTGTACATAAAAAGTTCCAAAGTGGAGTTTTTGTTGCTCATAAAAAAGGTAGACGTAGAAATAAAGAGAGAACAATTTGAATGAACACAAAAGTTGTAATCTCAATGATCTCAAGTGATCCGGCGGTGCACGGTGCATGGTCATAAATACAGTTTATAATTTTATTCCGCATTTTATCCGGCGCACGTTGTACTTTCTCCATTTTTTTTCACCCACTCAGACATCAGATTTAAGATAATTGCGCTAATTTGCATCTTCTGCGAACGTTGAACGCTAAATGCAAATGCTTTTCTGCGTATTTAATTTCTTAATTTACTGTAAGAAAAGTTTTGAAACATTTAATGCAACAACTGCGCATTCAGCACCACCCAATCCACTTACTACAGTCGTCTGCTATACACTCCCCTCTCCGTTCTACAGCCCGGGCCCTTGTCGAACTCACACAAACCATTCTCACAGCGCTGAGTTGCCAATTTGTTCAGCTCAGTGGGAAAATCAGCACAAGAACGAGTTCAAAGAATTAAGAATTTCATGTTGCAAGCAGAAATTCAGTGAACAGTGTTGTGTGTGTTTTTCTACTTTCGCGCTTATTTGTTTTCTACTTGGCATCACTGGATGCAGGGCGTTTCTTGCTGCATTTTTTTGCTTCGAAATAAATTGGTCCAAGGACAATTTTTTGCTGCTCGCCGACTTGTGTCTAGTGTAAGAAGGAGTGCTGAATATCTTAGTGCTGAATACAAACTCAACATATGGTAAATTTAAAGATACTTAAAAGCTACACATGAATAAATAAGAGCAGTGAATGGTTACTTTTTAATATGCCTGAAGATGAGGAATCTGTAGTTGGAGACCTACTACAAGTCACTTTTTTGACAATCTTGATGAATCCTGATGACCGCTGAGTGAATAGAATTACTTTTGTTTTAATAGAATTTAACGTGCTAATAGAGAGTACTTCGATTGAATTAAATTTTATGATTTTAATATGGATATCTTCTCCAGAGTCCCCTAGAGGTCAAATATATGTAGTCTGTGTAAGCTTAAAGCTTAACAAAGCTATACTAGAAATAAACAACCGCAGCCATTCGACGGGGTAAAAATATCCAAAAAAGTCCCAGAAAAACCACAACAACGACAAGTAGAAGCGAATCGAGAGGAATGAAGTTACTTAAAAACGTGCATTGAATTAATGCCACTTTCTGTATTGTCCTGGTTGTTTTTCCCCTGTCGCTATTTCCGCTTTTTGCGCTCACGCTTTGACAACACTGAACGCTATTAACTAAAAGCTCGACCAAAACTTTGGCCTAAGTGATGGCTTAGAGGCGAGGACGTTAAGCGCCCAAAAAACGTGGATTGTAAGGATGGTTTAAAGGACCAAGAATAAGCCAGCTGGCGGTATGTTTGAAACTTCGAAGATGATGAAGAGGAAGACGAGGAGGAAGAAGAATTGTGTGGTGTTTGCGTGGCTGGTTTACTGTCACAGAAATGACGGAAAGGGGCACCGACCCAAATCAAAATCCTCAATGGTGCCACGTGGGCCACATCGTCTTTTTAGTGGAGGGGAAATGGAAGAGGCCGCAGAGAAGAGCGACAAGCGGAAGGGGAACAGAGTAAGGAAGAGGGACTGGACTGGCTACCAGATCCACTGCATTTATTTTATGTCCTTGTCTAAACATTGTCTACTCTATTTTCGTTATAGCGATCCACTAAAAAGCTCCTTAAATTGCGTTATCCTTGTTGCTTGATTGTGCTACTAATGTTCGTTTTTTGCGTTTTTCTTTTTTCTGTTGCGGTTGTTGTTTTTTCTGGTTCATGGCAAGATTTAACAATTTGTAGAGAGCGCGGTTTTGCTGTCATTTTCCGGTTTGCAAAACGTTGCAAAGTCGTCTTAAATTGAGCTTAATTATCCCGTTATACTTTGAGTACTTTTTTCAATCTTTCAGCTCCCTAACCGCCTGACTCTTTCTATCTCTTCCTCCTCCCTCTCTTTCCCACTCACTGATTTTTATTTTACAGGTTGTTATTTTTAGTCCTTTAATTGTGTTTCCTTTTCTTGTGCTCTCTTTTTCCCCTCTCTTCGTCTTCCTTGTGTTGTATATTTTCTCCCTGCTGCATTCAACGCGCGTGCATGTCCTGCATACTGATGCGTATAAATTGCTCACAAGGACCTGGCAAGAGAGACAGAGAGCCATTAGTTCATTGAAAGTATTTAATTGCAGCTTAAAATTCGTTGATGAGTTTTTAATTCGTCGGTAGCCAACTTGAACTGAAGAAAGTCTTCTCAAGTGTGTCGGTACCTGTTTCGAAGCAATCTTAAATCATAATTAATGTGTGTTTTGCGGTATTTTTCAAGGATATTTCAACTGAACCATAAAATACTATTAGTTTGGTTAGAGTAAATGATTAATGATGATATGATGAGAGAATGATTGTTAGTATCGCTGTCGGTCTATCATAAATAAATGTACATAATGATATATCGAATATAAATAATCACTGTATAAGTTTTATAGATAGTATAATATAATGTAAAAGTTTTAAATAATAAGAAAAGCCTAATAAAATATAGCCAATTGATTCTTATGTGTCTTTATATAAGGTTAGAAAATAAATCAGCTGATTTGATTTCCTTTTTCCAGAGTCTTCGAATGTATGTCTTCGAATGAACTTTAACTGAACCAACTTTAACAACGGAAAAAGAAACTATAATATTCACTTCTTCGCTTCATACTTTTGCAGTCCATGTCGAACAACCTTGATAATCTGGAAAAGAAATCAATACGTCGGGATCAAAAAGCAGTAGATAAAAACTACAATGAAACCGTCGTGGAATTGAAAATATGTGGCATATCTGAACCCATCGATGGAGCTGATAAAAAATTGACCTCGCCCCCCCCACTTCGGTGGTTCCCCTACGAAGGAAGCATACACGGAAACATATGTACTTCGAACATGTGTTTGTTAGTTTGTATGCAGCAATCGTTACGTTACCTCACGTAAGGTCATCGGGTCTGTGTGTGTATATGAATGTGAATGTGTATATGGATATCCCCCTTGTTTTCTTCTATTTTTTAATGTGCTTACGTAACTCGAAACGTGTTCGTTCTCGGGCGCAAGTTTTAAAGTCAAATGAATTTCGAAGGGACACGCGGCATGCTTGAAGCATTAAAAGAAAAACATGGGAAAAAGGGGCAGGAACGCAAAAAGCAGCGTTGAAACGTGGCTAGAAAAGATAGTATCGAGAGAAAGAAAGAGTGATAGAGAGAGAGAGAGAGAGAGAGATTGAGAGAGACAGAGAAAGAGTGAGAGAAGAAAGCAATTCAAAATCAAGTAAAAATAAAAAAGTGAACAGAGGCATTTTTTCACCTGCAGCATTAACCTGGTCGAGTTTTGAACTTTTCACCTCTCGCACAGACATCTTGTCTGACCATCTCCTCTCCACCTTCTGCCCCCGCTCCCCCGCTCCCTCACCCCGATCGACGACCACATTTTTACAGCATGTCTGTTTTTTATGGCTGACTGCAATCTAAGCTGCACCGTGCACTGGAATGGCACGAGTTGGCTTAGAAAATAATAAAAGAAAAATGAAGAGAACTGGGAAAACATCACGAAAGAAAAAGGATAACAAGGAAACCTGAAACTTCAAGAATTCGACTGATCTGAAGCCTGGATGGCTTCCCTGCTTGTTACAGAGTAGATTGGGTCAGGACTTCGTTTGTGTTCGTAGCTGACGAGACGTAAGCGAGCCAGTAATCCGCAGATTAACCGGATTGCTAGAGAGCTTAAGGCTGCAGCAAGTGTTCGATTGGGGGACTATTCTTGAGAGGGTGTATCGGCGACTCGTTGTCCGGAGGGGGGATTTTTGAACAGTTTGCTTTAGCTTTTATTCAATTTCGTGTAAAAACAATTCTTTTGAATAGTATGAACGTCGTTTTTAGGTCCCTTTATAGTAGTATGAAATCTTATGAAGGAACTTTTACAAACATTTTGAAAATGCGACAAATCATGACATGTGATGGAACACTAAAAGAGACTACTTGGTTATTAAAGAATCCCTCAAAGCTGGTTGATGAGCACTGAAAAAGATTGACGAAAAGCTTGAATTCAAAAAGCAAGGAAAGTCTAGCCACGGACGGAATTTTAAATACCACAGAAGTGAAAGTATTCGAAAATAAAGCGGGCGACTAACGCACCAGGACCAGTATAGATAGATCAGGATGAAGACAGGACCATGATGCAAGCCACGCGAAGCGCACCTGCTAACAATCACGTGTAATCACTGTGTGTGTAAAATGAAGAATTCGGACGAATGTGGTGACGGTTTTCCTGCTCTACTACTCACCATCTTCCTTCTCTCCCCTGCCCCGGCTCCTCACACTCTCTGCCGCACTCTCTCAACAATGAAAAACTACTGCATCGTCCTGCATGAGGAAGAGTTGCCATCGAATTCAGAAACAAACACAAGCGTCCAAAATCAACTCTCAACATTTTGTATTCAGTTCGCTGGTCACGGAGGGGGAGCGAGAAGCAGAGAGAGAGAGAGAGGGGGGAGTGTGAGAGCGGGGCAGTGATTACTCTGGATTGTTAACCGATGGCGTATTTGGAGGCTACTCGATTTGTATTCCGTGTTGGTGGCCACATACAAGAACATTGTCTTTCAGCAACAACAACAAAAACGATCTGATTTACGGTAACAACAGCGCCACAAGCGCATGAACAAATGCAGTCACGCACACACACACACAAACACACACACTCACACCCACACAGCGATACACAGAATTATACACATAGTAACGTTGTGATTCGCATCAAAAAACAGTGGCTGTTGGTGCCACATCAAGACTCTTCAATTTGTTGCAAAATGTTTCCATCGCATTTAATTGAATCCTTTTTCAGGTGAAACATATTCCATATTTTGTTGTTCTTGTTGTAGCCGCTGTTATGAGCTACAATGGAAATGCAACACTTCAGACACCGAGTTGGACAGCCAGCAGCAACAACAACTGAAACAACAGAAGCAACGTAAAGAGTCAGCAGAAGCAATTCAAAATCAAGTAGAAAAAATTGTGAAATGCTTGTTTTACTCTTTCTCTTGCTGTCTCTCTCTTCCATCCTTTCTCTCTCTCTTTCTCTCTCTGTGGTTGATGCTATAATAAAAGCGTTGTGTGTGTGTTGAGAGGAAGAGCAATTAAAATGAAAGCACTTGTGATTCAATGGAAATCAGAAAATTGAAAGAAAATTTCGAATACGTGTGGTTTTCATTACATTTGATTAAGAGATGGAAAAATAATTTTGTTTACTCGATAGTATTGATTTGCTCAATATTTAGATTGTTTGCTTTTTAGGATCTTCCCTCACCACAAAAGTTTATATTAATTTATATTTTTAACTAAGTTTCATATTTCAATCATCAATAAAGGACTGTGAGAGAAGAACTGTGATTATATTGTATCTTGATATAAATTGAAATTTTTAATTGAATAAACTAACTTATATGAATTGAATCCCGCAAAAGGAGTTAAATAAGAAGTCCCCTTGTCATAGGTTATTTTTATTCTCATCATGGATAGACTACAGAATTCTCTCTCAGTCAAACTTCAAAGGTCAGGACATAATCAACAACAAAGCAACAACAATACCATCAACAATACCAGCAACAATGGCAACAGTAACAGTACAGGTAACAACATTCACACTTCTGTTAAATCAGCAAATAAATTGTTCAGTTTTTCTCCGCCCGCGTTGTGATGAATACAGAAGCTTTTCACTGACATCGAGTTTTCCCTGAAATTCGAAACATGCTCTATTTTCCAGTGAGTTTTGCTGTTTCATTTGAAGAGCGATTGTTAAAAAAGGCGTGGTAATTACGATCACTTCACTCATTCATTCCACTCTCAACGATTTTTATGTTTGTTGTTTGAAATAACAATCATAAAATAACAATAAATTTGTTGTTGTATTTATTGTTTACTCTCCTTGTGATTCATTCATCATTTTGTTCTATTTTTGTTTTATTTCGTAATTCTTTCCATTACTGCATCGTGTCCAAGTTAATTCCAGCATCATCATCACTTTAAAATATCTTCAATCAATTCATCATCAACGTGTTCTCTTTCATCCTCCTTTGAAACCGGAACATCCTCGGTTCTCATTTATTCTCCTGCCTTCTCTTCTTTTTTCTCCATTTTTACTCACTTTAAAATGATTTTTTATTAAAGCATAAAACACGTATTTTTTTATTTTTAATCCCGAATATTTTCGTAAACGAAGAATTTGCAGACCATCCGAGGGCAATCGGACCAACTGACCCATTAAAGTCATTCCTCCTGCTGCTGATGATGGTGCTGCGGCGAAGTGCGGCTCCCCACCACCACAAACACTGAGCTTTTTTGGGCCATTTGGTCAAAATAGCAGTCGAAAGTGAAAGCGAGGGATATTCGAGGAATACAGAAACAACAAACATAACAATAAAATAGCAACCATTAAAAGCGCAACGTGTTGCCACAGAAGTGATGGTGATGGTAACGGCAATGGTAACGGTGACGGGGGGGTAGGGGGGCAACAAAGTCAAAGTGTCTGAGACAGACGACGAATAATTAATTAAAGGAAAATCGCGCGCTATATTGTATTTTCATATCCTGGTGAAAGGCCAAGTCAGAGAAAAGCAGGAGCTGCTCTAAGCACACAGTGAAGACAGGCGGACAGACAGGCAGACAGACAGATAGACAGATAGACCGACAGACAGTTGCTCACACAACACTATCGCTATAGCAATTTAAGTGAATTAAATGCTTTTGCTGCTGATTGTTGCAACCGCCCAAAAAGAGAACCAAAAACTTAACCGCAGAGGATACCGTGGAGGAAAAACCAGCGGAAGAGTAGAAAGAAGAATGAAAGGAAGAAGATGCGGGCAGAGAAACAACAACAGAAGAAGAAGCTGAACATGTTGCCAACATGAAATCTACTGCTTTTGGGAGGAAGTGAATTTTGCATTTTTGCAGTTTATTGCAAATTGCAAGAGTCATAGAGTTGCACATACACACACACTCATAAAGGCACACACATACACAACGCACACACACGCAGACAAACGCACATACACTCACTTATACATATGTATGTATATGCAAAGAGAGTGAAAAATTTCACATGACGCAACATTTTATTCAACTTGTTGTTGGCACATACATATTTGCGAATACGTTCCTACATGCTTGTGCATGTGTACGTTCGTTGTTGGTGTAGCTGTGGCCCTGCGCTTCATAAAGCAAAAGGCTACGCTAAGTCCTTTTGTGGTGGAAAGTTGACGCACTTTGAATTTATTGTTTGGCAACGTAACTCAGAGCATTGCAGCGTAGAACCGAGTTTGATCGAGCAGCGTGGAGAAGGGTAAGCAAAGTTTCCAAACATGCCGAGCATCCAGTTAATTGCAATCCTGCCAACAATAACAACAACAATGTAAGAATTTCACAGCTGCACTCAGAGTGCAGATTATGCCGTGGGGGGTCCCGAAAGCCGGCCCTGGTTATTTGGTAGCGGAGAAATACTGATGCCAAGGATGCCGCTGATGGGGCAGAAAGTAAATGAAGGGACTAAAATATAAAATAAAGAAATAAAAGAGGATCGCACTTAATAAACAAGTTAAAATTACTGTACATGATTATTAAAATATACAAAATTTAAATAAAAATCTAATATAAAAACCAAGAGGAACATCTGACTGGGTTTTTTATTAATCACTTTTGAAATTTTAAATCCGCTCGCAATTGAACTCCGAAAGTAGAAATTTTTTATTAAAAAAGGTTTTTGTTTTGAGTTTTCATATTTTTTAAGGTTTGTTCTATGATATGAAGAAGAACAGAATAATTCTCTTTTCCACTTAAAAAACCAACAACAAGTATTAACCACTAGGTTGAAATTCATTAAATTTATTATTGTATTATTTTCAATTTGCAAACGTATGGAAAGAAATATCATCGATATCAAGCGGCAACCATCAAGCGACAGTCAAAAGTACTTTAGTGAAATTTGCAAGAGCCAAGCAATAATCCTTGGGAAATCCTTGTAGACTACAAGCGACCACGAATATCCTTGGAGCAGCACAACCACGAGCTGTGAAAATGCCATGCGAACACATGTCAATTTTTATTGCCCGTGGTGGAAACATGGAGGTCGGAAGTACAGGAAGGAAGACAGGAAGAGAGAGAGAGAGAGAGAGTGAGAAGGAGGCAGTAAAACAGAGGCAAACACAAAGAACTCATCACAGCTCATACATCCATCCACTCAATCATCTGCATCCTTTGCTTTCATCCAGTTCTCCATCCATTCGTTCGTACTTCCATCCTTCATTCATTCAACCGTGAGTTTGTCCGCTTTATTACACACACTGATGCAAATTCTATTTGTCATTTCAAAGCCTTGTCTGAAACGTGACACCTCACTCATGCACTCATGCAGAACTGGACTAGTTCGATACTAGTTCCGGAAGGTTTACTGTTTGTTTTAAATGTGGTTTTCTTAAAAATGTAGAGGAAGGAAGAGAAAAGGGACATAAGGGAGAAAGAGAGGGAAAATTAATGAACAGAGGAAGGAAAAGAAGAATAAAGGATGGTAAAGTGGAAGGAAGAGAGGAAGAAAGTAAGCAAGTTAAAAGTAAAGAGAGTTCTTATAATTATTTATTACATATTATTAATTTCATTTAACATTTCTACTAATAATAAATAATAATGAGTACTTTTATATATACTCGTACATATGTACATATGTATGTATGTACTTATGTATATACAGTTTTCAGGTGTCCAGTTCAGGTTACCAGCACCATTTTTTATAGAACTATACATGGACATTAACTTAACTTTTTTTCTGCTGGGCAATACAACAACAATAACAACAACAGAACGGGTACGAAAACATGACATAAAAAAGAAAAACGTAGAAATAAAAAATCGACATGAATGATATGTCACAGCAATCGATTTCATACTTCTTTATTATTATTATTTATGCTATATTATTTTTTCTTATAATTCTTTTTTTGACATTCAACTGAAATATATTTAAATTCATCGAAATGTCGCCAACATTGTCATTCACGATCGATCCGAATCGGCGAGTGATGACACTTGAAATGGTCTCGCACAACCAGGTCAAAAGGTGGGCGGTCTGGTGGAAATAAAACTTGTAATTATCCACGATTACAGATTATATTCAATACAGACCCACCTTCGATGCGATATCAGCAACATAATCGGGATCATCAGCTTCCATTATTTTTTATTGGAATAACATAAAAATTCCATTTCATCGCTTATGAAGAAACTTGCATGGATTTTATTTGTCTTTGTTGTTTTCCCCAGAAAATGCAATTATAGTACTTACATATGTATGTAGTGCATAAAACGGGAAATTAGTGGAAATTTTTACTTGTTCCTTACTCAATTTTTGTTTAAATTAATTTTACGTTTTATTTGGTGGAATTGTAAAAGCATTGTAGAAATTATTGATATATGCAAAAAGGTGAAGTTTTTGCATATTGAAGATAGCAATCTTTGAAATCTACGTCTTTAATCGTATTTAACATGGTTTTTAAATGAGTCTACAACACTTTTCAACACCAACTCGACAAACTCTACAAAAACCAGCTCCCGATGTTGTGAATGAGTAAAAATATTCAAGCTTCACACTTGAGAGCTTAAGATCAACAAACAAAAAATGAGAAGAATCCTACTTCAGGACTTTTCAAGGACTTTGCGTGTGTGCGTGTGTGTTTTCCTGCTTATTTTAAGAAACAAAGGAATTGTTTGGCTGCACAAAGATTCTCGGTTTTTGCGGTTGTTTGGTTGAGGAACCTAGCAAAGGTTACCTCCGCGCTGGATGTGAACTGAAGAGGCGTGAAAAGGAAAAGCATTCATGTGAACGAGTCCTTTTTGATGAGGTGTGGAAACAAAGCAGTTGTTGGAATTGGTATGGTTTCGGAGAATGAAGGACGAAACAGACATCCTCAAAGTATATAATGAAATTCTTCTCCTTTTCTCCTTTGGTGTTAAATTAAAATTAAAATTTCATAAGAAGGTTTGTTGATTTAATGAAATTGTAGCAAATATTAGCAGAGAGAAGAATTGCTTATTAAAGGGTTAAAAATTATGTTTTTATTAACTTCGCCTTTAGAATCTGCACAAGAAGATTGCCGTTTGTTTCGTTCGTTTGCTTCACATTGAATATCACATCATATCGCATGTCATCTGTTTGAGTGATTTGAGTGACGTATCAGTGACTCACACTGCTTTCAGAGAGCTTCTCTTACTTCTATTTCTGTCACTCATCCTCATTTTTTCCGTTCTTCTCGAGACAACTCATCAAATTAGCATCTTTTGTTGACAAAGCTTTTGTGGCAACAGCTCCGAGTTTCCCAGTTTTAGAGCTCAGCTGACATCTGGCATATGCAACACTCACTGTAATCTACCTGCCGCTCTCACCGCGCCTTCCGCCCTTCATTCGCACTCTTCTCGGCGTGTGTGCAGTCAACTCAGTGCTTAGCTTAGTGCATAGTATGTCTCCTGCACTTAAGAACTCATCTCCAATTGTCTGAAAACTTCACCGGAGCCAAAAGTTTCTCAAAATTTCAACAAACAAAAAATGCCGCTGATCCACAACGAAAAGTGAACACTCTACAACGATGCACTCTTTCTACACACACATGATGGGGAACTGAGAGAGATTTGAGAGATCTTGAAGAGATCTCGAAAGAAGGAGAAAGCTTCATTCTTTTTCCTAAAATCGTCTTCTGCGATCTTCGCATTGAGTGGGTAACGATTGAGTCCAACCATCCTCAGATGATCTATCAGAGTCCCGCTTAGTTTGAGAAATTTTACTTGAACTTTCAAATGACTTCTTGAAGTCAATCAATTATCTGTAGAGTTATCTGGAGTGGAACACATTGCTTTATAATAAATCTTCCACCTTTTGGACTTTGACCTTAAATTAGAATACCGGAGCACCTTCGAGTAACAGCTGTTCAGGTACTGAATGCCGCATGTAGCGCCCTCTGCCCTCAAGTGAGTCTGTAATTAATGCGTTCATTTCATGGAGGGCTTAAAGGCACATCCAACTTCATAGTGTTTAGTGTGTCTGGCTTGACGCATATCATATTTTACTCGTATCTTGAACGTGTTGCCAACCGTGCATGCGTATCCTTCACTCATTCATTCACTTCGAAGTTGTGTGTTTGCTTCAATGTTTCAACCAGGGAAGAAGCTCGGATTAAAAACAAGTTGAAGGAAAATATTTGCGCTTGAATGGAAAACAGAGTCTTCATCAACAGCAGCAGGAGCAGCAGCCGTATTAAGCTTTGCTTTGTGCGGCTGCAAGGCGTTATCGAGACAACAACGAAATGCCTTAAAACGGTCGAGTACTCTGCAGAATGCTGTTGAATCCTGTGGAAGTTTCACTTCGGAAACTGCCTGATGGAGGGTAGGGAGACTCTACTGAAGAGCAGTGGAGTAAAATGGAGTAAAGTGAAGTAGAGTGAAATGAAGTGATAGTAAGATGCAGCGTGGCGAGTTCGCTGGGAGAGAAAGTGCGTGCGTGTGTGTGTGAGGCTGTGAACCCTTGACGAGTTATTCACATGGCGGCAACATCGAGGTATTCATTTCCGATAGCTTAAGTGATTCGAAAGTGCTTTCTAGAGTATCTGACGCTGCGGCAGAGATTGCAAAACTAATACAAGAGAGATTCTAATATGCAATATCGGGGTAATAAATTAAACGGGAGGGACAGAGGGGGAGAGAGAAAGGCAGAGTTCAGTATTTAGTTAGATTTAGTAAACTAAGTTATATGAGATGAAGAATCTGACTACTCTATAGAGTCGATGTAGATTTCGGCGTTGAAAATCTTTAATTGAAATGACATGAGACTAGAATCGAGGTACAGGTTGTGTAAGCTTTGCGAAGCCTCGGAGATTTCAAGGAGAATGATTTTCACTCGTTTGCGTTTGTGTTCAGAACCTTGTAAACAACCGAAAGAGGTAAACAATGACAACAACCGAATGAACTCCGAGTCTGTGAACAGCCAGACAGATAGTCACATAGTTAGTCAGGTAGACAGATATTCGTAAGACAGCCAGTGAAACGTCATTCGTTTTTCCACTTCGGCTGCGTACACAACCTACTCTTGTGTCAAACCAAAAAGATGACATTTCCGATGTGTCACATGGCGTTTATAATTTATTTACGGCGCATGCAAACAGTCATTCATAAATATCATGCGAACTGTCAAACAAACAACCACACACACACACACACAAGAACACACACATACATTCACAGGTACGTATGCAGCTTTCAAAGTTTTACCTCCCTCTCAAAGTTAACGAAACTTTTACGAGTTTTTGTTTTCCTCAGTTTTTTCTCCTGGTTAGTGTTGTTGAAGCTGTTGTTGTTGTTGTTTTTACTCTTCGTTTTTGTTGTTGTTATTGTCTCTGACTTTTTGTTAATTGCTTTTCTCTCCGCTTCAAAGCTTTTTCCTGTTTTCCCGCCAAATAAAATTCAATTTCCTTTCCTTCTTTTACGATTCCATTCATTCGCAACGAATTGCGTCATAATTGATACAGATCTGTTGACTTCCGAAGGAGATCCGAGTATAAATCATTGAAGTTTCTTCTGGAAAAATATAGAAGTTTCATTGTGGAAATAGAATGTACTCCTTCTGTCTCTGTGTGTGTGTGTGTGTGTGTGTGTTTCCTACATACTCGTAAAAGTAAAAAGTGATGTTTAATGTTTACGAGAGGGATCGGCTTCTGAGAGATTCTGTCAAATTTCAATTGTGTTTTGTTGAACTTTTTATCTTGCTTTGTTCATTGTTATTCTTTGAAGTTCTTAGATTCAAGCAACTTCAAGCAATCAAGAAGGAAAATTAAAAGTCAGAAAGTGACTCAATAAGTTTGGAAAAACTCTTCATTTTACTCTTCAGGTTAAGTAATTGAAGTCAATATCTGAGACTTAAAGAGGTCTCTGAGGACTCTTCATGGAGAAACTAACCACAGAGTTTATAATTTGCTCATTTAAAGTAATATTTAAACCCTGATAATATTTAATAATAAATCCAGTGTTTCTTTTCGATGCACACATCAGCAACGTTAGTAGTTTTATCATCAACAATGATTATTTTCCAATCATCCTGAAAACCTTTTGCTGCAAATAAAATAATGATTATATAATGATGATGATGGTCAAGATGATGATGATGATTGCTCATGCATCAAAGCATAATGATAAATATATTATTAAAAAAATGAAGAATTTGACCTTTAAATTGATAATGATTCTACTTCAAAAGAGTGGCTTTTTAATTGATTACATTATTTTAATTGCCAGCAACAATAAAGCTCATTGTACTGCGAATTTCGCATTTTTTGTAATTTAATCATAGAAAGCGAATAAATAAAATATTTATTAAATATAAAAAATGCTAAAAAAAATGTAGCAGAAATGAAATTTACTCAAAATTGCAATAATAAAATACAAATACGAGTATAATAAACTATTGTAAATGACTTTTTTCCGATTGATTAACGATAGCGTTTTCGCATCGGCATCATTTGTTTAAATTAAATTTAATAAACAATAATAATAAATAATTTGTTAAAATTAAAAATAATATGTCGCATTAATAAATACAATATTAAGAATAAATTTGCTCATGTGACTTTAAAGTTATTCAAATAAAGATAAAGTGTGGGTGACATGATTAAAAATGAGGCGCAACAATTTTATATTGACTTCAATTTAACTTCGATTTTACTTTATTTAAATACAAGTTTAATTTTTGTGTATTTATTCGCTCCCAAGTAACGAGTTTTAAACGTAGTTTAAATGGGTCTCATTTTAATGAGTTAAACCAACCCTGGAGCCGATACTCAATTCTCTGAGCCAGTATTCACGCAGTTCTTAAGTAAACTAATGAGTATGTATTTTTAATGACTTTTAATATAAATAAATTTAATTTGTACGCAGTAGAATTCAGTACATAAAGAGTATTAATATAACCATAAATTTTACATTTAATGCCCCTTAAAATGTTTGTTTATTATATGATATCAACGTTAGTTTGATGCTAATCAATGCAAAAATAATTCTGATCGAAAATTAAATAATTTTTTGTTTGCGATAAAAATTCTTTGTTTAACATGTTATTTGTTTGTTTCGCAAATAAATGATAACTGTAAATAAATAAATTAAATAAATAAAAAGTTTCACATCTTGCCATTTATTTTTGAAGTGCATTATTTTATTATATTATATATTTTCGTATTCTTTTTTTTTGTAATTTTACTTGTATTCATGTTTGAATATTTTTATTATTTTATTTTATTATTATTTTATTTTTTATTTTTATTATAATATATTTTTTTTTTTAAACGCAAATAAGTTTCTTTAAAAAACTGTTAACGCCTACAATATTCAATCAATTTGTAGAAATACAACAAAAACGAAGTAATATCCTTTTGTTGTTGTCAATATATCTGTAACGGTAAATCTGGAATTTACAGTTAAAATTTCATTGTTAGAACGAAGCATAAAACAGATTTTTAAATGCTAAAAAAAGATGTAATTTTTTACCATTTTATTGTGCAACAGAAAGATTCTTGAATTATAAGTGGAATATTTGAAATATAGAGTGGAATTGATGTATGCATGTGTATATGTGTATATGTATGTATGCCTATATGTATGTATGTATGTGTGTACAGCATTCATGGCACAAACGGCACATTTTTTTCTCAGGATTTATTAATTGATGGGTATAATTTTCTAATAAAGGAGCTCCTCAGTTTTTTTTATTTCGACTTTCAGAGCAGCAGCGGTGTAGGAATGGAATTAGATTCGCCGAGATTAGCACCCACGTCGTTATACAGGGTGTGTATATCGCTGCGGGATTCAATTAAGTGTGAGTAGAAAACATCACAGAAACACCACAAAATCGCATTCGATTTGAAACAGTTTTTAATGCATTTTCCACAATTCATTTAACTTTTTTCTGCCTGGATTGATGGGGATCAAAAAATCAATAAAAAAACCAACAGAGAAGCAGAACTGATGTCCTTTATTACACAACTTGGCCTGATGAATCCTCTTTCTGCATCAATAAATGTGTCAGTGGAAAAACGCATACAAAAAAGTTTGCTGCTCTACCGTTCAATATTATTACTCAGTGCTCGAAATATTGAAATCAATTAATCAATCAATTGCACAATCAATACACGCGCAGGCGATAAATTTTGCGGTGCACCGCGCGGTGTCTGTAGAACCGAGTAAAATTCATTTCGGTTGCAAAATCGGTTTGTTGGATCCTTCGGCACTTCGACTCTTTGGAAACAAGATGAAGTTTATGTAAAATGTACACAAAAGCACACACATACAAACACACGACTACACACACAGGTGCACTGATGACAGGCAGGCCGAAAAATAGCGTAAATTCGTAGCACCGACATTCGAACCGACGTGCAGCCGGAAAAAGCAGCGAAGCGCTGAACGGATGAGGAGAGAAAGAGACGGACGCAAAAGTGCACTTCTTCTCTCTCATGTTTACTGTCCACGTTATCGTCTCTCTCGACTTGTTTACAGCACTGATGAAATGTTGTAGCTTCCCGTTTTCATCTGGTCCGCTTTCGTCCTTCTTCTCCTCATCCATCGCAGTCTCTCTGCATCGTGAACACCCTGTAACATCACCCATGCCTAATGACGTGGGTGGTCCGGTGATTGAAATCGAAATTTTCACTTCGATTTTTACAGATTTTTCTGTTGATTTTTCATCAATTTTTTCATGCTTCAAAGCTTTGTGTAAAGATTAATAGCAGCAAATTTTCGATAGAGTTGCCACAGCGCGAGAAGCAGCAACAAAAACTCAATTTTGTCACTTTCCAACGCAGCGCCGTTAAAGCGGACAAAAAAGTTGCGACTTTCTAATTGTAACACATCCATCAGATTGTAGAGAGAGTTGGCACAGATTGAGATTTGCCATTATTGGACGTACTGCTGAGATATATGTTTGTATAGGGTCCGCTATCTAACGTTTTTTTTTTCAACTAGTGCTTATTTCGTGAATGGTATCACTTAGCTCATTTCTGATTTAACAGATAATTAGTTTTATCCTTCCGCTGAAGGAATATGGTTGTGTGTACGCTTGAACAACGTTGGGAAATATTGCGACATTACTTTGAAAATCCGATGACGATTTTGCCAAAAAAATCATCTTTTCAGATGAAGCTCATTTTGATCTTGGCGGGTTGTAAACAAGCAAAATTGTCGCATTTGGGGCACAGAAAACCCGCACGCATACATTGAAAAGCCGGTGCACCCAAAACGAGTCACTGTTTGGTGCGGATTTTGGTCCAGAGGAATAATTGGGCCAGTTTTCTTCGAAAATGAGCAAGGAGTGGCCGTTACAGTCAATGGCGATCGTTATCGGGCCATGTTGAAGAGGAGGATATTGGCAACATTTGGTTTCAACAGGACGGCGCTACGTGCCACACAGCCGAAGCTACACTCGCCCTTTCAAAAAAAAAAGTTATTTGGCGGACCCTATATATCTAAAGTTCTGAATTCGGCGGACTGTCATATAAGCTCACCAGCACCAAAGACCCGAGAATCAAACTTATTTTAAAAATTAAAACTCCTTGGCAACTCTTTTTCGAGGTGAGCGTTTCATAATTTTCACCACTTCACCGTTTGTAGTGTTTTTCAGCTGTCAATTAAGCTAAGCATAAAATTTCCACTCGACACAATGTTGAGTGCTTGAAACTATAATAATTAAAATTATATAAAAAGCAACGACACGACATTTTATAATCCCTCACATACTGAAAATCGATAATTTTTTATGACACTGGAGACTCCAGAGAGCAGACTTCGTTCTGTGATGTGTGTGTGTATGTGTGTGTCTAGTAGCTTCACAAACCACCGCATTGTTCGCATCCTTGTGGAAATCCTCATCCTCATCCTAATCCTTATACTCATCCTTGTGGGAACATCCTCAAGAGTGACATCATTTCCATCACCGCAGAGGACTCTCGTTTCTTTGCACTTAATTGTGCAGAATGATTCAATTCCTGGAATTGATAGTCATCAGCAAATCTGCTGGCTGTCATTTCAAGAGAATTGATATCGAATCAAGCAACCATTTTGCAGGCATTTAAACGATACTCTGTGAGAAACAAAGCAAGCAAACGAAGCAAAGTAAAGAATCTAACAGAAAATCAATAAGAAAAACCAAAACAAAAGATAAAGCAGAAAAAAGGAGGAAAATTAAATCAATACAAGAAAAAGAACAACAACAACGATGGAGCAAATTTAAAGGATTCACAATTGAACCGGAAAAAAAAACAAAAAAAAAGGGAAATGATAATCGAATCGAAGGCTCGATTGTAGACCGTTTTGTTTATAAAAAGAAAAAAACGAACAAAGGAAAACTTACCAAATCCTTGTCACTTTGTAAGAGTATATAAAAAGCCCAGCACTCGAGTGTATTTTTTGTTTGAGTTCATTGAAGCAAAAATAATGTTCAAAATTTCACAAAACTCTCATTCGATAAAAAAATTATAAAAAGGAATACTTGTAAACTTAAAAGAATTTATTTATAGAACAAGAATGGGTTTATAGAATAAAAGGTATACCCTACATCCAAAAGTAACAGGGCAATCGACAGAGACGTCCAGTTTGTATTCTAAAACTAAAGGAACACTTTTTCAGAAAGTGTAACAAGGCATGGAAATGAGAACAAAGTTTAATTCCCAAACATGTAGCTTCAGTACCAAATTTATACCAAATTTACTACCAAATCTGAAAGGGTTTAAATGTGAAAATTCTATGTTTTCTAAGGATAAAGGGTATTTTTATCTGAAGCCTGTTGTTTTTCCTTCACTTCAAAACGCTTTGTCTTAAGAAATTTAAGCCGAAAGAACAAGCAATTACCTTTTCCTAACAATAGTAATCGAGTTTAGATTGTAATCGGATTTTCATTTCATTTCCATTTCCACTTTCGATTAAAGTCTTCACTCGTCACAAACAACAATTGTACAAAATGCGCTAGAGTCTCAGAAGGAAAGGATTTTCACAGACACACACATATGCACACACACACATACACACACACAAAGTTATCCTCTCACACATGCGTCTTTTCAGCAATAGTAAAGCATAACTACTACTTACGTAAGGAATGTAAGCTACCGTTAGCAAAGTTGTCACTGTTTTGTCACCCCTCGCTTTTTATTTCACCCACTCAACGCCCCCCCCCCCCCCCCATTCACCCAGTCAACACCCAATAAAGCCTGTTGCAATGCTTGCAATTTTCTGGGATTTTGTTACAGTACAAATAAAATTGGAAAAACATAAACAAAGGAAAAAAGACAAAAACCAGAAGGGGAACCTGGCAGAAGTTAAAATACGCTACACCCTCCCACTCTTTTCGGGAACCGTACACATTTTTGAATGAGTGCGCGAACAAATTTAAGGGAAAATCATCTATAGAACGTAATACCGTCTGAAAAGTAGGCGAATTTTACCCATATCTTTGTGGAGGAGCTAATCTTAATATAGATCGATTGGGAATTAAATTCCGTGGCCATACGTTAATTCAGTGACCTGTGACATGGTTTCTAAGATAAGTTCTTTAGATACTGTACAAGAAGTAGCTGTACAATGGGGGGGGGGGGGAGGGGATAGGGGCAAACAGCGCGATGCAACAAAGAATACGTGTACTAATTTTTATTCAGATCTCTATTCGTTTTCTCTCAATCGTGATTCGCACAGACAGACAGAGAGACATACAGACCAACGGACGGACAGAGATAAATCGACTAAGGAAGTGAACATAACCAAAAACACATTCCATCACCTTCGTATGTAGGGTGTGAAAAAATCAAAACAAGAATTCAAAGCAAACGTGAAAAATCACGGAGTGACTGAAAGAAATGCAATGGAAAGGATTCATCATCCTTCTCCAGCTTCTGCTGAAAATTCGTTTATTTATTTTTCAATTCTTTCCCTTTCATACACATAACTTTTGTTTTTCTACTTTTTGGCTCTTCCCTTCTCAAATCCTCCTCTTTTGCTTTATTCTCCATGCATTTATTCGACTTCCTTCACCTGTCATGTGAGTTAAAAGAAGCTAGTCGAGAGACGTGTTCGAAATAATGTTATTATTTAGCAAGCAAACAAAAATAAAATTTCAAAAAATACCCACGTCAGCAGAATTTTTTCTCATCTCCAAATCAGAGAAAAATTTGGGTTAACTCAAGTCTAGTCGAAGCTTAACGTCAGCGCTCTTTATCACACTTCTGCCACATCACCTGCTAACAAAAGATGACAGAAAGAGAATACTAATCGATATCTGGGGATCGAGATTCATTCATCTTTTAAATCTAAGCACCTGGACCCTGGGCGGTTACTCTGCCCTTTACTTTTTTGTTATTTTTTCTGAGAGATTTAAGATGAGATTAATTTTAGTTCCCTTCTGAAGTTCTGAAAAGAAATTCTTGATTGATTTTTCACTTTATTGATGCTTTTGATATATACTTATTACAGAGTATAATCTTTCATATTTTATTGTCCATCCATTGTAAAAGTATTGGATTGAATACAAAGAACTCAGTTTTGAATACATTTGCATATACGAATTTGTATATAAAATATAGAACACGCTCTTGTCGACCGATTAAATAAAGTTACAACATTCTTTTCGAACTCCTTTAGAAAGCGTTGCTCTCGGAACTCTCACTCACTCTTCTAATAGACTAAAATTTACTTTAATTTATTATAAACAAATCCCCATGTTACTCGTACCTGTAACTATTTTTGTTCTATGTTATTGTTTTCCTTGTTTCATGTAAGTAACAGATTCATTGTTATTAACAGCAAAGTAATAACATTTTATTCTCCATTTTCGATATGTTACGAGTATGAAAAGCTTCTTTTGAAAATGATGAGGGGAAATTTTACAGGATTCGAAATGGAGAACAGTTACTAAGCTCTACAGAAAACAGTTAACAACCCTGGTGTGAAAAAATACAAAATTAAAGCTGTTTCTAAAGTATTGTAGATAATTCATTAAAAGCTGCTTTTATATTCATTTGGGTTCTATTAAAGCTGCAGATTAAGCTGCACAATCTTAGACTGACATTTTTCGAAAACTAACGTTGTTATTGTTAGTATACTATACTATCCATAGTACATTTATTATATCCATGAATATGGATATGGAGATCTGTAGGTATGTCTCTCTATCCGTACACTAGAAAATATCTTAATTTAAATGTGTACTTTTTTAAAGTATTTTCAATATCAAGTATTGAAGTAGACATTTTATTAGATCCTGAAGCTCATCATTAACATTCACAAACATTTGCAGATAGATACATCTGTGTCCATATACTACGAATGTAAATGGTTCTGCACTCGTAGCATTCGTATTCGTAGCTCTGAGCATGTGAAGTGAGTGAGTGAGCAGGATTTAAGAATTCACACAAATCGTCATTTGAAATGCACCCGATTGACAAGCAACGATTAATGATGATGCCACATGCGGATTTGTAAACTATTTTGGGACCTCGTGAGTGAATGAATGAACGAATGAATGAGTGAGTTTGAGTAAAAGCAACAGTAACAACAACAGTACAGTGGGGACTCGATATGAGCTCCCAACAAAGCTGTGTCAACCCTTTTAATTTTGTGCGAGGTCAGTTTGAAGTATTTTGTTCCATGAAGAGACAGCCATGCAACAGCAACAGCAACAACAATAACGTGAAACATGACAAACAAGATTAATGATGCGACATGTCAAATTGTTAAATATTTGCATGCAACATACGAATACAGTATGCAACAACAACGACAGCAACACACACACACACACACGTTAGGAATGTCGTAATTTATTTAAACTCACGCACACAACACACTGTGAATGCACACACACAGAGTGAGAGAGAGAGAGAAGGAGAAAGAGAGAGAGAGAGAGAGACACTGCTACACTTTGTGGACTCCTATTAATTTAGCATTTTGTGGAATTCGTGGTCTTCCGGTGCAGTTCGTTGCGATTGCAATTGCGACTTCGACTTCGACGTCACCTTCTGGCAACGAATTCGCCGTCACCGTCACCGTCGCCGTCGCCGTCGCCGCCTCACTAACTTTGAATGCGTTGCGCCGAATTAATTGTGGTGTTTGTATACGCATCTGTGTGTCTGCGTGAGTGTGATTACGTCGAGTGTTTATGTGATGCCTAAATGCTAGCGTTTCTTGCTGAATCAGCAGCCACTTCTGCTGGCCACGTTTGCATTGCGATGCGTCGTGTTGTTGTGCTCCATCTAAATTCAGTTATAAATAAAAACTCTGTGCTGCTCCGCACGCTAATGAATGAACTCGCCTCGGGAGAGATTCGTTGTTGTTGTTGTTCAGTTGTTGCCGCTTGTTTTCATTGAATGAAAGAAGAACGGTTAATGAATGAATGGATTAAATTCAGTCCACCGCTGAGTGAATTCTACGCGTAGTTCGTGTGTTCAACTTAACGATGGATATTTTAGGAACTAAATTAAGGATCTTAATCAATAAACTTAATCAGTAAACTTAAAGCTAGATGCAGAATGAGTTAACATATAAACCCATCATAAAACAGATTGCATAAAACCAGTAAAATTGTTTTTTTATTTTAAATTAAACCTGATTGATCAACACCATGTGGAAATGCATACAATCTAAACTAACTAGAAGTTTAGCGAGGTTTTACTGTTGGTGATAATTTTGTTTTAATGATTATTTTGATATTCAAAGAAGCTGCAAGAAGGAGGCTCGAATAAATTTCATTCACTGACGACGATACAGCGAAGAAGAAGAATAAGAAGCAGAAGTGTTGATGCGCTGCCAAAAAGTGTCACCAAACAACACTGTAGCAATAGCAACAACAACAACAACAACGACAAATAACTCTGCAAGACTTAATTGACGGCATTTTCCGGTGAGTGCAACGCACACTCAGGCACAAACATACGCACACACACATACAAGCAAATTTTAATTGAATGACTTGGCTTCAAAACAGACAGACGGACAGAGGAGCAGACATACAGTGGGACAGACAGATCAGCCTGATGTTCAGAGAATATACAAGTACATACAATAAAAACTTCTCAGAACATAAAAAATTCCCACAAGTTTCAAATATTTTGTGTCCAGCATAGAAAAACAACGACAAAAAGAAACGAGAAGCGAGCAACGAGTCAACGAGAAGCGAAAAGCGAGCAACCAGTCAACGAGAAGCGAGAAACAAGTCAACAAGAGAAACCAATTAGAAAAATTTTATTAACTTCGCGAGGAATGACTTAAATATTCGAAAAGGACGGCGAAAGTAAAGCAGTAAACTTGTTGGGAAAATTTAATTATAAAAGCATAAAACGCATTTGCATGGCCTGTTCGTCGGCGAGGAGAGCACTTATTTTAAGTGCTGCCAAATTGCAGGCGACAATTTTTATTTGTTTTGGCGCAAGGTTTATCGTGAGCTGATTTAAATAAACGAGTTGGACGTAAATGAATTATTAACGCTACATAAAATTTTGCGTTGCCTTGCGTCGCGTCACGTCACGTGACATTGCTTTGGTGCGCGTTAC
Source organism: Myopa testacea (assembly GCA_949629155.1). NCBI lineage: Eukaryota > Metazoa > Arthropoda > Insecta > Diptera > Conopidae > Myopa > Myopa testacea. Next base: position 9,457,558 of record OX451345.1, on the reverse strand, counting down.
TTTGCACGATCGACTGCGCCGTCCTTTGAACATTGAATGATCGGCTAATAAATATTGCGAAGGTAAACAAGTAAATTTTTCCTTAAAAAATATACAAAAATTAAAAATTATAAACACAATTTTTTATAAAACACAAAATATTGCATATCAAAACAAACGCCTCTGCAGTTTACCAAATAAAAAAAAAGGCTAGAGTTGCCGCTGACTGAAATGATATTGTGTGGAGATGCTTCTATTACCTCAAATTAAATAAGATTAAAGAGAGATCTTGTAATCGAGAACGAGAGCACTTGGCAACCCTACTCGCTGGATCAGAGTCCAGTTCAGTGTCTCCTCCTTCAGTCGCTTCTTGCTCTGAAATGTCTTCGCCAGCACTTGGCAGCCCGGAGGACGATCGGAGCATGAAGGTGATCGCGTTCGATCGCATCACTTCGCCGGTTGATTTATGCCTCGATTTCGCTTTTTAAAGTGGCTTTCCTTGGGGCATAAACAGGTAGTGGTTCGGCGGCAGACACGATTACGATCCTCCGAGGCATCCGTTCTCTGGAACCGGTTCAAGCAGCCGGTTTGAATTGAATCTCAGAAGCGTTCCAAGCGTTGGCTCAAAGATGAATCAACTGGCTGGCTACTTGTTGGTCAGATCCACTCGGTAATGAAATTAATTTGAATTTCCACATGCGGCGGCTAAGTGAACTCGGCCCGCAGCGAGAACTCTTATCACTGAACGTGTAGCAATTAATATCTAGTCTTGTTGAGCACGATCTATCTAGAATCCCGATCTAAACTGGGGGCATCCTTTATCTCTCCGCATTAATGAGAATTGTTCTGTCCCGCCGAAGTGTTGCTGCGCTTATCTGATTGCGAAACGCCTTCGAAAACTTTACGTGGCCATCATTAAAAAATCGCTAAAATTGCATTCAACCCTCATTTAACACTTTCTGAATATTTTATAAACTGTATTAAACATCAGCTTCAGCTGCAGCTTCTTCATCTCATTTAGCATGCAATCCGAGATCAGTTTAGTTTAGAATTTCGAGATTTCAATCATCTGTCCGGAGACGTCCTCTTATGTAACCACCTGCAATATGTAGTTGCCAACCCTTGCCCTTTGTCTCTTGTTTGACTGCCACTCAGGCTGTTCACTTCTTGCGTCAAGTGTTGACAAACGGTAGCGAACACATGTCATGTCGTTGACTGCAGCAACAAGGCATTCTTTTGTTATTCTTGCGCCCGCACAACACTGACGCGTTTGACGCGTTTGACGCGCACCAACCGCTTTGGATTTCGGAACCTGACACATCCGTAACATCCACAATTTCATCGCATGATTGATGACAATCATACAGAATTAAGTTCTGCCGAAACTGATTAAAATTTCGACAGCTTTAATTAAGATTTTCTTGTTGAATTTCACCCTCTGCTGCATGAGATGAGTCATGGTGATGTTAACGATGTCAGCATATTCTTTCGCTATCGAATCGTTTGTTAAGAATTATTTAGGTACACGAAAATATTACGAAAAAAATATATAAGCAAAAAATAAACTACATATATAGTATTAAATCTTACATCTAACAATTTCACGATAATAATATTGAGGTGTAAATTTGGGAAGATTTCGAATTGGATTTTTGGATATTTTTCGAAAGATTTTCACTCGCTTTCAATTTGTATAAATAATGGTCTCAATTATAAATTTGAATTTCGATTTCAATTCTTATTCATTATCCTTTATTTAATTAATAATTTCAATTTCACTTATAAAATTTATATTTTTAAAAAATTCATTTCATTGACTAAACTAAAGTAACGAAAGATTTTATTAGGTACTAATTTAGCTTTAAATGCAACGCATGCTTTTTCTATGTGCGCAGGGTGGCGGTAAAAAAGTGGAAGTAGTAAAAATGACAAATTAATTATATTGCTTGTCAAACATCGCCATGCATCCGAGCGAATGCACTTCAAAGCGCTGGCAGCGCTCCTTTCATCTTTGAGCACATCATCAGATCCTCAGATGTTCAGATACTTTGCACTGACAAGATAGAGTCAAACAATTTGCAGTTCATAACATGAAGACGTAGAACACGTGTTGCTGCAACTGCAACTTTTTTTCGCAATCTGCCACAAATGATTTTGCTATATATAAACATAATAGAGAGACGATGCCACACGCGATGTCCGCGAGGAACGAATACGAATGTTTAAGATTTTAATTCTATGATATTAAAATTTATTTTAGTTTTGCTATTCTATCCTTGAAGGTATCTAGTTAAGTTAAGTACTCTAATTTTACGCGTTGGCTTGCAAGTTTTGTAAGAACATTAAAAGCGTTGAAGATGTAGTCGTATAGAAATGGTAATGATGAGGAGAAGTGGTGTTCCTACTCAATAAAGATCTCTTGATAAACTTTCTAAATGGCTAAACGATGGTCAAAAATTGTACTATGAAAGAGGATCTACACTAGAGGCCTAAATTAAACGAAAGCAGAATTCCAGGAGCAACTAAATTTCCCTGCGTCTAAAATCTCAACCGGAGCCATGGGCTTAATCGGTTGGACTTAATCAGATGGACACACGTCTAGATTGCGGGGTGGCTTAGTAATAGTAAATAGTAGTACACTATTGTAGAAGCTACAAGCATGAGAGCTATGGGAAGGCAACAAAATACTTCCTATGGGAAGTATCCTGCCATAGCGAGGATAAGATTGGGAAGGACCGCACAATATAGGATTATTTTAGTCATGGACGGATCTTAGAGTGAAGTCGGGGTGACCTCTTAAGACTTACAACGTATGTTTAAAGGCTTACAACCTCGTGAGCCATTTTTAGTGGGCCATTTTCTCCGGATGCAACGCAGAGCTGACCTCAGATCTTGAGGGTCAGTTGATCTTGTAATCCGAGATCATGAAAACTAAACGAAATTAACTATTTTGAACTGAGTATCTTGAGTTGATTGAATAACTGAATATCTTGATCATTACACTAGTCAAAGAAATTGAAAGTGATTAATTATTACTTACATATGTTCTGAATTTTTAATACTATGTACAATATATGCATATGCTTTAGTACTCTGTTACGTAAGAAGAACAAACGAACTGTTGTTGATTAATAGAGCAGTAATATAATTCAAACCATAAGATGAGTTGAAAGATAACTTTTGCAAATTAATATAAGTTAACTCAATCTTAATTTTTCTTGACTTGACTCTGACTCGTTAGTAAATCTTTAAGATCTTGCCTGACATTTAAGTAAACTTTTTTTTATTATTTCCTAATATTAATGTTGCCATTATAATTTGCGTTGTATCTCTTATTTCTTTATTTCAAAAATTTAATTGCGAGTGCGTTTTAATGGGCGTATATGACCCCCTTCCGCACCGCTCTTTCGGTTGGTCACCATCCCTCATCTGCTGCAGCCGAACGTTGGGCAATTTTATCATTCAACTGAAATCACAAGCTTATGACAAATCTTTGCCCAGAAGATGCTCTCGATCATGGATGAATAAATGTGAGACGTCCAACTGAGGGTATAGAAGAATTTCGTTGTTTTTTTCTTTTGCAGTACAGTGATCGTTATGCTAAGAGTAAACAAAAAATGAAAGGGCACTGAAAAGACGCACGATTTGCAAGATCGTGCGATAAAAAAACACTTGAAAAAATATACTCCTTGCATGATGCAAAAATAAACAGCAACACTTGCCGCTGAGATCTGACAAAGCGTTGATTTTGTAGCAACACATGTGTTGCCTCTGTCTGTATCAATCTTCGCCTTCTTCCTTCTCCTCTCTCTCTCTCTCTAACTCGCTGTTTATTCTGTCTCTCTTGTTCGCTGATGACTATCGTGTTATTTTTGCGCTTGAATGACTTTTTCTTAGATTCCTCTTCTTCTCCTCGAGGTTATTTCTTTGTTTTTTCTCTTTTGAGGAACCTCGATCGAGCCTTCGAACCAGATTCTTCCAATAACACAGCGAAAATGTTCAAGTTTATTACTCTATTAAAATTTGTCCTTCAAAGGTTTTTATTTCTCAATTATTTTCGAATGATTGGATTTATTATAGGCAAGATATTCGTAACTCTTCTGAATTTTTCAGCTTTTTGAAATGATATACAACAACATACTCGAAAGTAATAAGACTCAACCCACTCGAATTGGTGACGATAGCGAACTGTTGGCAACTGCGTAAGTTTTATTGTATGTCAACCGCAGATTGTCCGATCGTTCAGATATCATGTCGACGTCAGACTGCATTACGTCACGTTGTGCCGCCAATAATTGTAGCTTGATCACTTTACACATCGCATCCAAAGTAACATGTCACCCACAATCGAGGTGATTTGAGTGCCGCCTCACCAGAATTGATCGCTTATCTTAAATCGAAAAGGAAATTAATCCGAGAGACTGAAAGAGTCTTTATGACTACAGAACCCTTTCGTTGGTAGTTCTGCATTTAAATTGATTTTGTTTCATGTTTTCATAATGAGCTTTTATATTCTGTCATCTGCGAATCTTTCTGGGTTTCTCTTTCTGTCTATCGACAGTGTCTGAACTTTCTCTTGAATCTAATATTATGGATGATGTGGGTGCATGTTAGCCAGAACAAAATAAACCAACAACAAAGTTATTTGGATTAAATATAAATTATTTATTTTCTACCTCATCCAACAATACGTTTCCATGATATTATCAAAGTTCAAACACGCAAGCAACATGCAAGTAACAACAACGGCGCATTTGGAGCAACTGGTTAATAATTCGGTTATCTCACGGAACCACACAAAACACATGGTTAAACAAATCAGAAACAACAACAAAAATAGCCCACTTTTGTTTACTATAAATTATAATATAAATGTATTAAACTAAATCTGTTCTGGAGAATTTAATTTCACTCGTCTTTCTGAAATGGAATTAATTATAATAAAATTTATAAAATTCGAATCTGTCTGAATAATTATTAATGTATAATAAAAAATACAGTGGAAAAATATTCAAATATTCTCAGGCTAAATTAATTTTTATTTCTAAAATAATACATTCTAATTAAGCAGAATTTATTGATTACTTTTTCTGACTATTTATCGACTACATAGCCGAATATGTCATCTAAGTGGTTACGATGTTAGAGACAGATGGGTAACTCATGTGGCATCGCCTTTTAAAACAAAACCGAATAGGAGTTTATCGCCCATATTCACAATCCGCCATATATTGTAGTTCCTTCAGCGGGGAGAATGCCCTTCATTGGGTTCACGATGACCAAATTGTGGAGAGGAACATCAGAACTGACATTGACACTATATAAATCAAAGAAATCCTACCATTAACTAGGGATCAAGAAGGTGTATTTAGGGTTTTTAAACTTCGGCCAAGACTTTTAAATTTTCTTTGTGATATTACGAACATATTATATCGCTATTATCTTATATTGCTAGTATATTATATGTAACTAGCAATATTTGTATTGCTTTTATAATAGCATCTGAATTACGATTTAATTTGTACTTTTACTGCAAATTTCAAATATCAAGTTAAATATCATATGTGTATAAACACGTAGCCATGTAAATTCAAGCTAATCATTAGATAAGACTTAATAATGGCTTGTTAGAATATGGATTGTTTTTAACAAGTTGCAACAAAAACAATTGTAAAGTGGACAATTTAATTGATAAAATTAGATCAATAGAGACGATTTAATTAACAAGCTAGAAATCCACAACCGGCACCAAATCCATTGCACGAATTCAGGAATTTATTGTGATATATATAAGAGCATAACGACCGATTGGACGCTAATCAAACTTGGATCGCGGACTTGAAGTGGAATACAGGATCTTTTCAAAATACTAAACCATGAACTGGTTTTTCGGTGTATACGGATTATTTGTGTGTCTGACCGCAAATATTCTCGGTCCTGCTGATGCAGTTAAGTGTCAAAGAATTATTAAATATTTTGAACTCAAAGATTTAACAATTTTTCAGTATTTTTATACCAGTCATTTAGTGAAATATATTCGTATATCACTTTAATATTCTCGTTTATAATTTAATTACCTTTTCTCCAATTTTTGCTTTCTTTTCCAGGGAAAAACCTACTCGGTCTCTCTTGTCAACGAAAGAGTTTTCTCGCCTTGCGAAAATCATCCGGATAATTTCTTGTACAAAGCATTTGATCTGTCGAATCTAACATATGAATATAAGGATGATGACACGCTATTCATCGAAGGAGATATTGTATACCTGCTTGAAATTCCTCCAACACAGATTATATCTGTAAGTTCAAGAATACGAGTGTAGGATACATTTATAGTGGAATTATATTTGGATTCATTACGAACTTACCTTTCATTACGACAGGCTACGGCGGAGGTCTTCAAGAAGCAACGGGGACAATGGGTCAGCACTGTATACAGTTTGCGTCGGCCCGATTTGTGTCAAAGTGCTTTTAATCCAGTGGAATTCTGGTATCGATACACTCAAATAATTCCAGAAGAAAACCGCGACTGTCCACCAAAAAAAGGGGTATGAAGCGGACTTACTATATGTCCATATTTGTCTCGTTATAATGCCAGGCTTTTAATTATATTCGGACAGGCGGGATACCACATCTCCACCCAGGCGGAGACAGAATTCAAAAATATGGACGACCGCAATGGAGAAGGTGAATACAAGGCTCAGGTTATTTTCACCTACGGCGCCAGCGATGATGAATTTGTGTGTTTTAATATTTTATTTACCTTAACTAGAATATAAACAAGGATTTTTAATAGATGAGACACTGATTCATTAAAATATGTACATCAACAGAGAATGAACAGAAAATTAAGAGAGATGCTTTTTCACTTTTCCCCATTAAAGTATCAGTATTTCCCAGAATGAAGCTTTTGCAATTGGGGTAAATTTTACCCTTAAATCATGGAAAAAACAAAAGCTTTTATTAGGTTGAAACATGTACTATCATGCTATCCTGTATACTCTAGAAAAGCTTTCTTTTATACCGAACGAGAAACTCTCGAAGCTTGTTAATAGTAAGCTTAGAAGGTGTTTATAGTAAAATGGTGATTTACACTGCAAAATATAATGTAAAAGTAGATGAACCACGCTTATGAGTGATGACCCAATAATGGAACCACTTCTTAGTTGTTAATTTTTTGTCCTCAAACCAATAAAGGAATATTTTATTCGATGATGTTTACTATACGATTTACCAACAATAAAGGGCTGGAGTCCGCCGGTCATGGCTAATCTGAGTAGTTCACAGGTCTCACTATTAACAATGTTTCGAAGCTGTGGGCCATGGGTCGGAAAAGTGTACCAAGCTTTTATACAAAATTCTTTTGGTTTTCTTTGTTAGTTCGAGTACTTCTGGCACTACCCTTGTACTCTATTTCTGATCAAGAAAATAAGCGTATATTAAGTGAAAATACGCTATATAACGAATAGTACGTTAAATACACATATATTTCATTAAAAAGTGGTACAAATTATCATATGATATTAAAACAACCAATATAACTTTTGTTAAGTTTTCGTTTTTTATATTTGACTTTGTATGTTTTTTTTTTATTGAATATATGTATATGTTTATTGAATATATATAAAGTAAAACCAAACAAAATCATAGTACAAATAAAATCAATAATTTTAATGTTGAACAAAGACTTGAATCAAAAATTATGCGGCCCGTGTATGGACACTTTATAGGTCTTCGGGTTGATGAATTTGAACAGAGAATAAACAGAAACAGTAAAACCAACGTGGACACCTACAACGACAACAACATGTGTAGGAACGTGTAATAATGTTACACTGTTGGTCAGACGGACGGACGAGAGACATCGCTCGAAGCAATCTTTTACTCTAAATCGGTGACTCCAATGTGTCCAAGTAGTATCGCTTTAAATGCTTCGCCGGCGTCTGGTACCTACGGCAGGGGCATAATTTACATGCATGTCTTACAGCAGATATTCAATATATGTACGTATTTACATATATGCGTCGAGCGATTCTCACTGAATCCACTAACAGTTAGACCGACAGATTTACACACACTTAACCCTGGTACGACCAAATGTGTCGGGATGCAAATCGACGAAGTTTTTCACTGAACATTTTATATTGGAGTACAACAAAAGCTGAAATTAATTAATTAACATTAATCAAAACGATACTGTATTTGATATTTAGTATTATTCTTTAATATGATTGTTAATATACTCAATAAATAATAATAATAATATAATATATATCAATAATAATAAAGAGCATACCATAACATTATAGATTAATAATAATATATTCAATATTATCAAAATCATAGCCTGTATGATTTATGTTATCGTATCATTAATATAAATGTTAATTGATTCTGTTGAACTAATAAGCACAAGCGAGATAGGTCATCATTCAAGTCAAGTGGTGGGTAATTTTTGTTTCGTCATGTGCGGGTTAAATACGTATTTGCGTATGCGTATGTTTCTTCTTGTGATGTAAAATCAGTGCGAATCTATTCTGAAGTCTGCCACAAGACTGAAGGTTCAGAATCCATTTCCTGATACTTATCTAGAGGCACATAATTCCTCGCTGTCAGATCGTAAACTTGCGTCAGGTAGTCGTAAGTATAGAGCGGAATGAAGCAGAGACGGTGACGCAGACAGAGACGGTGATGTAGAACGCATCAATGTTTATGGAAGTAAAACCGAAGCAGAGGAAGAAAGAGTGAAGTCAGAGCGCGAACTAGAGCCTAATTTCTTTAACTTAAATTAATTACTCTCTATTTATACATATGTATATATTGTATATATTATGTATATATTGCTGTATTTTTTTAAAGTATGATGAATTGTGGTGGCTCATACGGCTTCTAAATCTGCTTTCTTTTATTAGCTATTCAATGATTAAGCCATCAAGGATGATTGAAAGGTGATTAAAGGGTTCACTCAGTCACTCCGCCTCATCTGATAGACTTTCGTATACCTTCCGCAAAGTTCTAGAATTTCCTTGTCCGCTATTTTAATCAGTCATCATCGCAATACTCTGTTGTATTCGAATATAGCCGCAAGTGTCAGAAATCAACAAAATGGATTAAACTTGCGTGAGAATTTGGCATCAATTTAACACCTGTGCTTGTCATTTACAATTCTGGACCTGACTCAGTGTACAAGTATATGAGTGAAAGAGAGAGCGAGTGGGGGAGAGAGTGGGAGACAGACACACAGTGTATCCGCATGGAATCAGGTTGGCTGGACATCGCCACAAGAAGAACAAACAACACAAAAACTGATGGACGTGGTGACGGAACTAATTTTCATTTGATGTTGATGCTGCTTTTGTTTCTGTTGTTATTGTTGGCCTTTTTGTTCATATTCGGGCATGTTGAGTGTTGTTGTGGCGCTTATTTCATTGCTGTTGTTATTGTCTTATTTCCCCACATCAAAAGGGTTGTCATGGTGCATCAAATGCACTCATGCAGAATTTTCAGCCATGTCCTCGCGTCTTCGTGTCCAGTGAGAGAAAAACACTTCCCGCAACACGTTCGAATGCACTCAAAATATTTAACGCCCGACCGCACTAAGTAATTCGCAGCCGCGCCGCCGTTGATTGTATTCCTTTTTTTCCTCGGTCCTTCTCCGTTTTGAGCTTCTTCTTCTTATTTTTTTACACCCTACACTAGAACGTGAAAGAGCATTTTAGATTCGTGCTTCGGTTTGTAAGGTACAGAAAGTGGCGTGAAAGGTATAGGAAAATATATCTTTATATTCCTGAGTTGATTTGGAGTTTGAGAACCAAAGTGATTTAAAAATTGTATACACTCAATCTCAGGGTGTAGGGTATCTAAACTTCGCCAATGCCAATGATAGCACTCTTTCTGCTGGTTTTGAAATTTTTTCCACCCTCATGCCACTTCCAAACATAGAAGAAAGGATAGAAGAGAGACGAAAAAAGAGAAAAGGCTCTCCTCCTTGATTTAAACCTCTGCAGCTGTTTCTGCTGGGTTTATTGCGCGTTCGAGTTAAGGACGAGTTTGAAGAATTTGTACGATTAGATGACTAAATTAATATCGTGATGCAGGATTTCGTTTCTGGGATTAGAATGACCTCAACCATTGCAAATCGTTCAGTGATGCAACCAGAAATACATTCTTTCATTCATATATTTGAGGGGAGGTTTTTTCACGCTGTTGGTACTCGTGTTTCTAAAGCCAGGGAAGTTTGTGTCCTTGAAGTTTTTTTTAATGAGTGATGTCAAACAAATTACATCCTTGATGTGTAGCTAATCCGAGATAATCCACGTGCGTGGTTTATAACAACGTACCTCATGACATGATTAAACTAATCGCTTTTCGATAACGATTTCAGTTTAAGAATTGATAAGAATTGAAAAAAATTAATTCGGAATACTTTTGGGTTTCCACGAATGATTTCTTAACTAAAAACTTCCAAGACTTCCTAGTTATGGATTACATTACTATACAATACTATACTATACTAACGCAATACTTGGTTTTCATCGACTTATGATGAGGTATTTTTTTTTTTTTTTGGCAGGGTTTGCAAAAATGCATTTACGCACTCTACAATCTCAATTGTGGGAGTGTGGCACTCCTGTAACGACTACCCATTAAAAACCATTCCTGTATTATGCCTGGAGTCGGCAGGCAGCACCATGAGTGTTCTTGGAAGAGCATCCAAACCAGTCTACCCAACACCTGTCCTAGTATGTCCCGTCCTTCGAAGTCCAACCGTCCTGCTCTGTGTAGTTGCCCGTCTATTGTTCCCTGACATGACCGTACTCGAGGTAAATATGCGAAAGCCATTCAGACCCCCAACAAGGACCCGGGTGCTGATTATTTTTAAGTCGTTCTTATTCAGAATGTGTTCGGCCAACAAAAACTTGGCTGAATCAGAACTCCAGATCCCACGCATGTTGAGAGTGACTGACGAGAGTGTGAGACTGCCTATTTGGCGGGAGCTCAAGATTGGGTCTCTCAGGTTATCATAGTATGCTACTTTCCATGAATGCGCCGCCTTCAAGTCCACTCACAATCTGGGCAAAACTGCAGAGCTACCCTTTATAGCGAGGAGGGTCCGCTTTACGCAGGCCCTCAGATGTCATGATTTTTGGTTCTTCCTCAACTACGTCAAAGTTTTTAGTGAATGCTTGCCTGACGTAGTTAGCGACCGCATTGTGCCTTTGCACATTCGCACAATGCGTCCTGTGACATCTTTGGACCAAGTATCCCAAAGTTTCCTCCTCACCACAACTAGCTCTACATTGTTTCTCCATGGCCCTGCCGCGCGACGTGCGTGAGCTTTGTTCGACATGAGGAAGTCCCTGCCCGAAAGCAGACTACCCTCAACCAACCATGAGTTTTGTCCGGGTATCTTCGAAGACTCCCTCAAGGATCTACCGTCGACAGATTCGTAGAGAAGCTTGGATCATCGGCAGTTGATCATTGTTCTGGTGGCATAATCAACACGCCTCTCGGTGAGCCGCCACTTAGTGAGCTGCAGCTCAGTCGTGGGGTATATACACTCTTCGCCTTGGGAGATGTAGGACTGTATTCTCTCCCCCCTGAGAAGTGGCATAATCCATCTCATGGAGGGGATAGATAGTCCGCAATCGCCGCCCGATGTGTATATGTAGGTTGGTCACGTCACCAGGCAAGCTCAACCACCCTCGGACGGCCCCCCTAACAACAGCGTTTAAGTTGGCTCAGAGTGACAAAGCCAAGAGTCAGCAGGTGATACAATCTTGGCAGCACAATCACTCTAAGAGCAAACAGCCGTTGTTGCGGTTTCGTTGGTCGTCGTAATGTCCGACCAGAGCAGCTGAAGATAATGTTCCTGTCCACAAAGTTCTTTTTGACATGAGGGGCGTTTCTGACGGACACGGTGAAAGATTTGTTGTCGTTTATTCTAAGACCACTCGATTCAAGGTACGAGCAGCATGATCCAACAACTGCTGAAGACCCATCCTAGAATAAATTCTCCAGGAGGTACATCTCCAACTGGTCCAAGATTCTCTCCCTGGGCCAGTCCAGAATATTGAGAACTATTTCTTCCAGTATAGAGGCATCTGGATATTGGGTGTCGATTTGTCCTCTGTTTCTTGTGAAGCTTGCAATCCGCGTGTCATACGGACAGTTGTTGTTTGTTTGCACAGCTTCTATTGCAGTTTCCATGGGTGTTGAGCTGACCGCAATTATAACACTTGCCAGCTTTTGCACGTACCTCTCTACTAGCCTCTTATAGCTCTCCTTCCTTCTCTGACCCTTTATCGCTTCGATCGCAAAAGTTACCAACTCCTGGTTGATAAATCTTACGTTCTGTTCGCTTAAGCGGGCCTCTTGTCTAGCAAGGAGAAATATCTCTTCCTCTGACCAGGTCACCTTGAAACTGCGCGCTTGGGCGAGTCCCTAGTCTCGCCAGTCTTTATAAATCCTTTGTTCGTGCACGCCGCTCCCAATTAAAATATCGAACGCACGCGTGCCCGAAGGAACCTGACACTCGAACTGAGTGCCAGGCGCATTATTTGCTACGCTACTCGAGCCCGGCCTGTCAGGGATAACGTCTGGTTGTGTATATTGTAGTCTAGTTCTCTGGTTAGGTCCACTGGGGCGGACAGTCTTTGTTTGTGTGTTGTTTTGTGATGGTACTGGACTTACTTGGTTAGGACCACTCGGGCGGACAGTGGTCGTTCTTATTGTGGTTATAAGATATAGGGCGAATATTTCACTAGGGCGGGTAGTGTTCGTCTGATACCTTCTTAGGTATCGAACAGCCCGAATTGTCAGCTGTTCTACGTCAGTTGGGTCGGCGGAATCTGATGACCCACCGGCGTAATTTAAATTGGCGTTATATCCGAGGCTATTTTTGTCATTACGTAAACCAACTGATTTGAGGGTCGAGAGGGCTGGTAACCACCAAGACCCGACTAGCCCTGCGTCATTACCCGGCATTACCGTTTCCGTCGGGAACCACGAGGAGGTTGACATATTAGAACTTCTATTATCTCTTCGGAATCAGTTTGAGTGGTCATAAACACTCACATGGCCACTCCGGCGCTGGTGCTACTAGCACCCCGCGCCTAATAACATCTACTATACGGGTGTGGCACATGGTATTATGTCCCCAGCGAGAGCCTTCTACATGCTGGGTTATATACCACTCTCCCCTTTGCGCCAATGGCACTGAAGAAAGTCATAGTTACTTCCGCTAAGCGCTTTCTCTGAGGTACTTTAAGTCTCTTCTCTGACAATCACTATTAGCGCATTACTTGTTTTTCTATTTAATATATCAAGTTAAATTATTATATTCTAATTTAATGAAATGTGATAATTTCAGTGTTCATATAAATCTGCCTTAAATTCTTTTGTTTTAAGGTTTTTATACGAAAACCGGTTTTGTGGATTGTCTCCACTTTAAAGGGACTCATTAGCTAGCGAATGACTTCGTTAGGCGTTTGAAGAGTGACCGACAGAGAGTAGGAACAAGCATTAAATTGATAAACTTTCCATTGGTTCCTGCATTTTAACTGACTAATTAATGATGCCGACCCTTTGGCTAGACTAGCCATGTTGATAGCCGTTTTTGTTGTTGTTGCTAGAAGCGTTGTGCTAACAAAGTCATTTAAATGTTGACTTGACTTAAGTGATTCGTTGGCTGCCGTCGAAGGTTCGATTAAGAAGCCGATGCAGTTATTTAAATCGTTAACTCGTGACCTTATAAATATTAATATACTCGTAAATATACAGCAAATATACATACATATTGTATAATAATCAATCCAATTATCAAATCGACAATTTCGACCGCATTTTTTTAGATCACATTTTAAATGCCACAAAATTTATAGGATGTTTCAAGTTTGTGTGTTCAACTTTAAGTATGACTCATTTTAGTTGAAAACATTTCATTCTTTTTTAAATTTCTTTTCTTTTCTTGGTAAATATTTCAAAATTCAGTAAATTTTTGGATCGATTTTCATTCGGATAGAATTCATTTTACCAGTTCATCCACACGGGTGACAGTCAGGGGCACCGCATCCGACTCGTGCGTGTCACATGGCCACCTTCACACCTCATCATCATCATTTCGTGTGATGGAGATCTACTCAAATTGCGAACAACAACAGCAACAACAACAATGAGCAACATCGAACACAATAACGGTACGAAATTCTCACAAAATGAAATAAACACAACGTGAAGCAAAAAGTATGCGATTAAAATCTCTATTTCACAGCCGATCGGCTTTGATGCTGCTGCTGCTGTTACTGCCTGGTGACATGTGATGCCATTGATGCTACAACCACCATCAACAACAACAACAGTAGCATCAGCATCAGCATCAACACCAGCACCAAAAGCAACATCACTCTTTGGAGTGTAAAGTAGAAACACAACAACAACAACAATTGTAACATCATAAGCAGCAGCAGCAGCAGCAGAAAAACCAACGACCGCCACCCGACGGTGATTGATGACATTTCCAATGAGTGATGATTGATGCCCGCCCGCTCATCGCATACATATGTAAGTACACACACACATACATATGTATATAGGTGCAATTCTCTTGTTGTTGTTGGTGGTGGTTGTTGAGTGTGATGCTTATTTTTTTTTTTGGGAGTTGTTCTTGGGTTGCTAAGATTATTATGAGCAGCGTCTAGCGTTGCCGGCTGTTCAAACGTTTTGTGTTACGATATCATGAGCGATAAGTTGCAATTCATCAACGACACATGAAGCAAGTGCGCCACACCGACGACCAAGTGAGAATAACAAAAAGATTGCCTTGTGAGTGAAGGAAGTGTTGGGGGAAGGGGAAACGCGGATAACGATAACGACAACAACAACAACAACAACAGCAACATCAAGAAAAAGCCCGAGTTTAACAATCAACAACAACAACGACCTCCGTCTCATCGGCAGATTAGAAGAGGATTTTAATGATTCCGTTCGAGAGATTCTGGTGCTTTAAGCTTTGCGATAAGCGGCTGTCCAATTAAAGAAGTAAAACTCCATGAGAAGCACGAAGTATTTTGATGCCAGTTTTAGTGATAAGATTCTCTTTTTTAATTCCACTTCATTAAATATTTTTTTAATTTATTCCTGAATGTTAATTTTTAAATAATTTAGTATTCATGAGTTATTTGTCCTGAGATGTTGTTCGAGAACAATTGTTTTTCGATTTCCTCCTCCTGAAAAAACATATTGAAATATACCCAAAAACTTGGGGAAACCCAGAACTTCCTTAACTCTTATCAAAGATTGAACTGACCTCTCAAAGTGAGGCTTCTAAATTAACACTACAAAGTTAGGATAAGGATATAATGGATAGAAATAATCGATGCAAGAATATTCGGATCTTTTCAAAATTTGAAGGATTTGAAGATTCGATTAAAAATACTGCCACGAAAAGTATGTAAGTGCCGAGTATATATGAGTATCTGGTTGGAATCTAGTGATACCGTAATATATCTCTCACTGTCCTGAATTCCAACAAATTCCAGATCAACAAGTTTTGAAGCTGCTTACAAACTCATATTCATTTGATTTGCTTATCTTTTAGTTGGCTCTTTTTTGTAGACAAATTTATTGACAATAACCTGACACTTTATGAAGTGACCAACAGCGCCACATGACAGTCAGTTCAATTGCTCGTATGTTGTGTCATTCGTTTGAATGGTTTTTAAATGAATTCGCCGGAAGTGCTGCCAACTTTTGTGAACACTTGTCTTCACGTCGCATAACTTCAAGTAGTTTATTGAGTGTCAATTGCACTAAAGCACTAACAGTAACAGCAACAACAACAAAACAAGAAGATGAGGAAGCCGAAGAAGGAAGGAAGAACAACTGCAGCACACTAGCAACATAAACACATGTGAGCAATGCGATTTGAAGCAACATTTGACAGTAATTATGACAGTTCATGCGTTACGCGCCGCGCCCCGCTGCTCCGCTCTGACGGCATTTCATTGATTTTAAAGTTTGCTGTCTTTACGTTTCTTCGCTTCGTTTCGCTTCTTCGCTCTGAGTAATAAGAATTGTAAACATGTAAGGAGTTCGGTGAAGTAAAAGGAAAGGAAAACTGAAGAAGAGTTAACAAAATTGCTTTGATTTACACAAACACACGCACGTTTAGAGAGAGAGAGAGCGAGAGAGAGAGAGGCAGGGAGCGAGGTATGCCACACCCATTGAAGTGAGCATTCGACGAACGACGAGATTCTTTGCATAAATCGAAATGGAATTGTTTACAAAACAAACCAGTTATTGAAGGGAATGGAAAGTAAAAGTGCTGCCAAAGTTTCCCATACACACACACACACACACATACAGACCCAGATACAAATACAAAAAATATGTGCTTCACGAAATCGGGAAAAACGTGTAACGCAATTTCCATGTAAGCCTTAAATTGCACTGATTTATGCCGTCGATAAATAAACATTTCGGATCCCTGACAGGCGACAGCAGCGCGACAGGGCAGCGCGACAGAGCTTCGCCCCGTTCAGAGCTGCACAGCGGTGGGCCTACCTACGTACCACAACCAGTTTGCAATCAAGCCTCACGATCACACAGCCAAGTCCACGAGTTGAAAAGGAGTTGGCTGGCCAACGCGAGATCTGGTCACACAGAATCGCACAACAGCACCGAATCGATCGGTTCATTCGTTGCGCCTGTAATTTAAAGCAATTTCCTAGTCTTTCACTCAGCGCGGACCAACCAACCAACCGGCCAACAAACCATTAGAGCAACAGTCGATGAGCACTCGATCGGCGGCACGATCGGATGGCGGGCCGAATTACAGCGGTGCTGCAATTACTTTTGGCTAAATTGTGCCCTACGGTATTCGGCTAAACAAATACCAGCCAGTTGCCGGCGCAGTTGAAGAACCTGGGAACCGGAGGATCGGTCCCTCCGATGAGCACTCAATGGAAACTTCAATTCTAAGGCTGTCAGCTGTAATCGGTCCCGTCTGCTGAGAGGATTGACAGTTGACGATATTGTTTAGCCAACTAAAGTGACTCGAGTTCGTGCTTTGATCGGGAAGGAAATCGATTTCGAATAAGTTCATGTAATTTCCTGAAGTTACCTATGATCCTATGTATGTGTGTGTATTCGCATATGTCATAGCATTCATTGTGACGAACAAAAGAAGATGAGTACAGTAATTGATCAATTGTTTTTTACATATTAAATGGGTTGCTTTACAGTCCATTAAAATATTTAAAGTTAAGCGGTTATCAAATAAAAGCCTAGAAACCAAATAAATTATTCAATTGTATTCGAACAAACAAATCATTCGATATTCAAATTTAATATATTTTTTTTGCATTTCAATTATTCGAATACTAAAAGTATTAACAATAAAGAGGGTAATAAATGAAAAATGTAAAAATTAATAATATTAAAATTAAAAATAGTAAAGTTAAACTTATAAAATTAAAAACATTAAAATTAAATATGCTAAAATTATAATTATTAAAATAGAAAAGTATTCACATTTACCAAAATTGATCTAATATATTATTATTATTTCATACAATATATTTTGATAGATATTAATCTTAGTAATGATATTATGAGATAAAGTCTTTTAATAGAATATATAGTACACAAAATACCATATCTGCACTCTAAATATGGTCTATAATTTTATTTAATTTGATGATGATCTTGATTTGTTTATAAAAGAACGTTGTGTGTCAATTCCACGTTTCAGCCTTAAATCGATGTGGATGCATTCCCCCGAGCATCAATCGCCGCACAGGATCAAAAGTAAAATCCGGATTTCCATTGCGATTAAGTGGTAACTTTTCAGGGTTTCTTTTTTCGTGCGTTCGGGGGCGTGCGTGGGCGCAACTCAGCGTCGCGATGTACCGACAAAACTCGAAGCGTCAGTGGACAACAAATTGAATTACAACACAAAAGTTTGACGAAAACTCTATTTGTCAGAAAATGTCGGAGCCTGCAGTTCTGTTCGAATGGTCAATCCACGAATGGAGAGAAGGAGGGGAGGGAGGGGGTCAGTCAAGTTGGTCTCTTTGCCTGTCGGGCGGTCATCCGTGAGCTCAGCTAAAATCAACTGCGGCTTAAACGATCGTGAGCGGCTTAAGCGAACAGCAGAAAAAAAAATTG
The DNA here is from genome assembly GCA_949629155.1 of Myopa testacea. Lineage (NCBI taxonomy): Eukaryota > Metazoa > Arthropoda > Insecta > Diptera > Conopidae > Myopa > Myopa testacea. The sequence goes on along the minus strand of OX451345.1, from coordinate 9,439,414 downwards.
GGAATTCAAAGTGCGTCGCCATTGTTTTTGCAGGTTTCTTCTTCGTCATTTTATTTTTCGCTCTACTCGGGGCATTTGCGACAAATGCTGCGTGTGACAAATGGTGGCTCATAAGCACGCGCTGGCAACGCTGGCCGACACACGCTGCCGAACAATGAAATGCTTTTAGTCAGTCAATATATGAAATCGAGTTAAAAACTTTTTTAACGCTTTTGCTGTTGTTTTTTTTCTCTCTCTCTCTTTAAACAAAAATCGAGTTAAGCATGTGCTGTAGGTGGTGTTTTGGATCTTTTTGTTGCTTTGATTGTTGTTTTTATTGTTTTTGTCCTTCTCTTATTGCTTTTGTAGCTGTTGCTATCTCTCTCTTTCTGTTGTCTTTTTATGAATATTTTTTTGTTCTTGTTATCGATTGTGAAAAATTCCAAACTCACTATTTTCACATCGTAGGCGCAAAAATTGCAGTTTCATAGTTTCAGGTCTCTCATTTTTTCTTTGAGGTTTTGTTGTTGTTGTTGTGTTTTGTTGTACGCTCTGCTTCATAAGCCATTTAACAGCTTTCAACATTTTAATTGATTTTGCTTTTGGTCCGCAGCAGCAGCAGGTTTTATCGCACTAAATTAAATGTTATTAAATCCATTTTGTTAAAATCCATTTTCTGCTTTTTCGCTTATTTTCTTCAACTGCTAAAAACCAGTTGAGTCCCGAAGGGATTCGTTCATTTTAATTCCGCAGCGTAATTAATTTAAAACAATTTCTCATCTGTCTGAGTGCGCAACCCTAAAAGGAGTAGCCTACGAAATCTTAGCGGTCACATGATCCGAACTGAGCGAATTAATTGCCACACCCACCACATTTTATTCATATGCGTATCTGAAACATCGTTTATATCTTTTTCTATTTGATTTTTTTTTATTCATTTACCGTCATCTTTCATTTGTTGCTGGACACATTTTCTTCTTCTTTTTCTCGGTGTTGTCCTTAGCTGCTTGGTTGGTTGTTGTCCTGGCTACGACGTTGGAATTCGACGATTGATTGCTAGCAAAAGTATATCGTATTCTTTATAATGACCGTTTCTCTGGCAGCGATTGATTAATTAACCGTTTCTAACGGTTTTTCAAATGAACGCACAATGGTACCATTTTGCACACGATTCAAATGAACACGATTCAAATGAACACGATTCAAGTGCACACGATTAAATGGAAATCATATTGAAAACTTAGAGAATTATTTAGATTATAAATGTGCATTGTAAAATTATGTCCGTCCAATAATAAACTTCTCCCTTTTAAATAGTTTACTTCAAATAAAATATATTTTCTGAAATACGTTCAAAGCTTTCACATTTTTTATCCTTCCCTGATATTCATATAATACGAACGTATGATAATCTTTGTTTGTATCGACAGAGGAGAGCTCTGTGGTAAGCAGGGCCACTTTAGGACACGCTGTCAAGCGTGACATATGACACATTTTGAAAAAAACCCTCCAATACTATCACACAACAAGTGGATAAATAAATAAATAAATGGACAGATAGATAAATAGATAGATGGATAGATAGATAGATGGTTAGATGGTTAGATGGATAGACAGATATACATATGTATGTATTATAGTTACCTAGATAGATATCTGAATACAAATAATGCGAAAGACAAACAAGCAAGTGTTATTTTCGTATTTTATGAGTTGTTGTTGTCAATGAAAGATGAAGCGTTGTTGTTAGACAGCAATAACAACAACAACAACAAACAGCGAAAGTTATTGGAAAAGTTTTAAGCTATATGATAGAGAGCAAAAAGTCAAACATATGTGCGAATAAAAGGGGGGGGGGGGGGGGGGATAAAAGGGGATGCGGACCATCTCTGGCATTGGTAATCGACAAGAAGACGTGTCCTGCATAATTTAAAAGTTGCTTTAATTTAATTTCCTGTTGGGAGTGCGTGCAGCTTGCATGGGACTTGAAGACGCTTCGATTGTACACAGGACTAAAATATAAGAGAATAAGAGTAACACAAGGACTAAAAAAAAGAAGAAAAAATTAAGGAGTACAAAAAAAAATTTTCGCAGTTTGATTTGCGTTGATGTCATTCATTGAAAGGATGAAAAATAGGAGAAAGTCTCATTAATGACACCACAAATTTAATTTCAGACCTTCACAAAAAAATTAACCTTCAAGGTTTATGCGATACAGGTCACTGTTACAATAACAAGTGATCATTGTTACCATACAATTTTTCCACACATGTTTGTTAAAGAGAATTCGTAGAAAATTTTAAATAAAAACTTTTCCTTCTAAATTTGCCAAAATTTAAAGGTGAAGAAATAATTACAATAACAAATGTATGCGATAAATGCCTATTAGCTACAGCCCTGAGTATATTCCGGAAGAATTTTCGTCACATATTCTCGTAATTTAAGGCTTCACAAAAATGTTCATTGAAAGTAAATCAGATTTGAAATAAGTAATGGATGTGGAGGATTTTTGTATTTATCATATATATTCTTTACAATCAAGGTAAATAAATATCTTCACATTTAATTAAAAATGATAATAATAATGACCTGCCTTTTGTTGCTAGCAAAAAGACAATTTTTTGCCAATATAATGGTTATAAGAAAGAAAGAACCATCGAAGCGTTTTCACATCCTATTCTATGTTCCTATTGTTCTTTTGTTGTTGTTCTTTTGCTGTTATGGTTGCTACTTGATAAGTACTTCCGTTTTATTGTTATTAACGACAATTCTTGTGTTGTTATTACTGCTTAGATTGCTGTATATATGTATATATATTTATATTGTATACATTGTACATATGTATTAATGTATTATTTTGTATTGTATTGTATTTGTGTCTATCCTCCATCTTTCTCGCTGATACATAACAATTCTGTCCAAGCCATATAATGATGTCACATAATATTTGCTTTCACCTTTCGTCATAAATCTTCTATTGGTGACATTAATTGTGCGTCTTCCACACGACCAGCTGAAGAATCATACCACCACCAACACCATCATCAACGCCAACACCACCACCACCAACCGCACCCACTCACTTGATTCACCACATTATAGTACTCGTCCTCGTTCTCGTCCTCGTCGTTGTCATCTTTACTGTTGTCGTTGTTGTGTTCATCGTCTTCGTCTTCATCTGGGTGAATATACTATAAATAAAGCGGTGATAAATATTTCTAATATATTTGTTCACGTTCACAATAATATTGTTGTTGTTGTTGTTGTCTTTTAAGCCTTGTTTAGCTGCATGTTCTTTAGATTTGCTTTGAAGCGATTTCTTTTACATTTTGTTAGATTGCTATTGTGATAAACATTGTTGTTGTTCTTCCTCGTATTGAGGTTCTTTTGTTGTTGTTGTTGTTGTCGTTATTGGTTTTATTGTTAATGTTTTTGCAATGTATTCCTTTTGATGCTTTTATGCTTTGACGATGACAGCGTCCTCATATTTCTAAGCTTTTATATTCTTTTCGATATTTTATTTTGGGAAAATCTACGATTTTGGTTAAAAAATACACAAAACTTTTAAATAAAATTTAATTATAATTTTCGTATTTCCTTTAATTTAAATAAATTTCAATATTTTTATTATTTATTATGGTTACTCTATGGAAATTTTTGTATACTTGAATTTTTTATTATTTTCATTCAAATATTTTTCTGCCTTAAATTTTTTGTTCTTCTTCCGAATTTTGTACCTTCTCTGTGTGTGTGTGTATCTGAAAATGTTCCTTATTATTTTCCATTGCAACTTTACGTCATTCTTGATCCAATTTATTGATCCAAAGCAAATCCTTCGCTTTCACTGCTTGTCTAATGCTAAAATAATTGGCAATCGCATTGAAGAAGCATTTTCGCCAAATGTGCGAATTGTTTGTTTTATATTCCAGACGAGTGTCGCGATTCTCAAATCTGTGTCAGTAGTTTAAGAAGCCGAAGTGTGTTTGCTGAAGCTGAGTTCTTATCAATGAATTACGATGATTCAGCATTCAGCAAGAATGTCGCTAACACTCCGAGTAGCTTTTAAGCGTGTTTCGTAGACGATATTGATTACATTTAAATTTGACTGAATTAAGGTATCTTCAGGAAGGCAGGAAATCCATCCAACGATGACATTTTAACCACTCTGCGATAGGATTCAAAATCCCTCACTTCATTTCAGGTGTTTGTTGGATTATTTTTGTTATTCGGAGTACCGACCGGAGTACGTCTCTTTTTATCTCTGACCCTCTTTCGAACATCCCTCAGATTTTATTTATGTAATTTAAATTTACTTTTTTTATAGAGCTTTCGAAGAGTTTAGATATTTTATGACGAGTTTTAAAATTTGCGAGCCAAAAACAAACCGGATGCCGTTAAACAACAAGCATAAAATAAAATGGTGGCCAGCAAAATTAGTTCGTTGCTCTTACCAAGTGATTTAGCCTGGTTAACGAGGCAATCGGCCCCACAACAAATGGCTCAACTTAAGCCCGCCGGATTCACCAGATACTGCACCGGATTCGCCGACTTGAGTTAATGTATTTTATAGAATATTTTAAATGTCAGCTTTGCCACCACAAAATTCCATAAAATGTAATGCTATATACCCGTTATTTTTATTTTTATTTCGGATCTAATTTCATTAAAGTTGCTTGTAGTTATTAGCAGCTGTTGTTGTTGTTGTTGTTGTTTCGTATTTGTATTGTTTTGTATTTGTGTCTTGTATTTCTTATATTGTATTCTTTTATTATTATTGTTGTGTTCTTATGTATTGTAAATAGTCCATCATATAACCATCCCCACCCCGAGGCACAAATAAACCCTCCCTCCGCCCGCACTCGGCACCCACGTCCTCTTCTAGCTGAATGACTGGCTGACTGACTGGTTGGCTACTCGTGGCATATTTGCAACATTTTCAACTGGATTAAAATGGCGAAATGCCAAATGAAAATAATCACTTCCGGTTGGTGTTGTTTTTTTCGCTTTTGCGATTTCTTTAGACTCCAGTTTTTCTTTTTTCGACTCCATTTTTATTTTTTGTGTTTCGCTATTGTGCCAAATGCTATAAAATCTGGCCAAAGTATTGATGTAATTATCAAGCTCGTTCGCGCGACAGAAGTTTCGCTCGTCCGCATCCTCAGAGTACATTTTTAAGGATCTCCTCATGCATAAAATTTGATTTTTGGAAGGCGTTGCGAATGCTTTTAAGTGGAAAACTTTTCGCTTCGGATGGATCTCTTATAATTGTCCATGTTTGCCATTATTTTAAATTAATTTCACTCGTCTATGTTTTCAACGTAATTTCTTCCTTCTTCTTTCTTTTTACTATCTCTCTGTATTTTATTTATATTGTATTTTATTTATATTGTACTTTATTTATATTGTATTTTATTTGTTTTAATTTCGTTTTATTTTCAAATCACAGTTCAAACTGTGTTGTTGTTGTCGTTTTTTCCTTCCTCTCCATCGTTATTTTGTCACTACTCGTTCCCAGAGGTGCCTCTTCTGGTTACTTTTCTGGTGTCCCATATTGACCACATTACTTGCAATAAAATGTATTAAAAAATAAAAAATATTTTGTCCCAATCATTTTTGTCCCAGGCGCTGCTCGGACGTGTTTACGAAATCCCATCGACATCCGAACTTATTATAGACTCATAAATATTTATTGAATTTAAAGAATTTTTCAAAATATTCGCTCGTACGTATATTATGAGTATGTAATCTATGTACGTGTGTATGTTGAGTGCGTTTGTGTGTATATCCGGAGGTACCCGGTATAGATACTCATACATACATACATTATATTGTCTCTGATGTTGGTGTTGAAGTTGTTGCTGTTTTGTGTGCTTCTTACAGAGCAGGGTGACGGCTTCGTCCTTATTTTTTTATATGTAGTTTTTTCTCTATGAGGGTCTATGGCATGTGTGTGTGTGTGTGTGTGCCCGTGTGTCCATTTGTCTGTCTGCTGGGGATTATATTTTTCCATTTCACATGTGAATGAATTCTGCCGGGTTTGTTGCGGTTTGCTTTGGTCAACATCAGCTTCCCAGCCCATCACCGGCGTCCGCCAACGTCACCATAATTTTCTGGGAACTTCAGCAACTGTTTTAATCAGATGCATGAGTTTTCCTTTTAGTTGATCCACGATTGAAGGATGTTGAAGGATGTTGATGTTGTTGAATTATTGAGGCTGTCCATCAAAGTTTAATAATGTATTAAATAAGATCTCAAAGATCTCAACAAAATTCCGAATTAATATTAAAAAAGATGAGAGTTTGAAGATTTGAATTATATTTCGGGTGAATTTATTTCAAATACAGTTAAAATCAGATCCTTCTTTTTTTATGCAAAAATATGGCGAAAAAAGAAAGGGACACAAATGATTGGGGTGCAAAAGATTGAGATACAAATTATTAGGGTACAAAAAAGAACACAACATTCTCCTGACATGTTTCAAGTGACGTTTTCCTTAGTAGACTTTATAGGAGACTTTAAAGGTGTTGGTAATCACTAGAAGCTTTGTGATGTGATGAACATTCATCATTAACTTTGGTTTAATCAATGAAATGACGATGATGATGTGTTTAAAATCTCGCGCATCGGAGTAATAATTATACTTTATTATCTATGAATAAACTAACATAAATACACACTATTAGAGGATGTTACACACTATTACACATTTAAACACACACAAATACATACACAGTAGTTCTCAGAGTTCACACAAGTCATGGGGAGGGTAGCTCATTATAATTTAATTAGTCCGTTTGTAAGATGATTATTATTATTATTATTGTTGTTAATATTATTATTATTATTACTATCATTACATCGTATTGCACTATCCTGGTTGGTGTTGCAGAATTGTTGTTGTTGTTGTATTTGGTGTCTAAGATGGCTGCCATTGCAGTATCTATTCCTGTTGTTGCTATTATTATTGCTATTGTTGTTTCTTTGGTGATTGTTAATAGCTTTGCATCAACAGAAATGCCAAACAAGGCCATCATCATTATTGACGTTAACATCATCATCAACATTATCATCCTCACTATCACTACTATCCTCGTTGCCAATAATAACACTCACAGGTTCAACTAAATTAGCTATTCAAAGACAGTAAGACTAAAAGCAACAACAACAACAACAATAACAAACTATAACATTAGAAACTACAACAACTAAAGCAACAACAAAATCATCAGCATTTAGCGATCAAGTGGCACTCAACAATCTACACGAACTGCTTTTCGACATTCTCTCCACCGTCGAATGTGTCCATTTGTCGAATGTGTCGATTTGTGTCGAATGTGTCGATTTGTCGATGTGTCTATTTGTCGAATGTGTCCATTTGTCGAATGTGTCTATTTGTCTAATCTGTCTGTTGGTCGCTTGGATACTTGGCAGCACTGGCACACTAGCAGTGGCGCTAACGGAAGACGAAGGAGACGCTCTCACAATCGTAGCCGTTAATAATTGACCCGATAGTCAAGTGATTAGACGAGGATATCAATAATTAATGAAGCTGAGATAAATAACACGCATACAAACACGCATGTTAACGCATACGTACACAAACAAACACTCAATTTTGGGCATTGTACATTGTAATTGTTATACATCTTGACTGTTGTTGTACATCGTAACTGTTGTTGTTGTTGTTCTTAGTCTTGTTATTATTCTGGTTATAGCAACATTTATTGCAATCGTGTATTCCTGTGTATTTAGTTATGAAATCTGATTGTACGGATTTTCTCTCTCTCTCTCTCTCTCTCTCTCTCTCTCTCTTTCTTTCTGTTTCTGTTTCTGTTTCCGCATTCCGTTAATCAGCATCATTTTCTGAACACGGTGTTGAACAGCAACAATTATTTCAGTGGCACGCCCTCAATTCACTGGCTCAATTTATTATTCAATTCAATGGATTTTGGCAAATTTCAGGTTGAGTGGAATTTTAAGTGACTTAAACTTTGACCTTATTTCACAATTTGTCGTCACTCTCTCTCTCTCTACTTCCTGTTTCTCTTATTCTTCTTTTATGAGGAATTTTATTATAACATTAAAAAATGTTTTTCTAAGAAATACGAGAATCCTTTTAATATTATGTATAAAGTCACAAAAAAGAGATGTGGTGGATTATTAAAATCAATAGCAAACGAATAACAAATACAAGTTTAATCTCTTTTATAATAACGAGTAAAAAAGCAAAAGGATAACGAAATATCTGCATTACTACGTATTATTATTAGAGAATCTTATATTCAATCTCTAAATAGTATTATTTTTCTCAATAACGTCTACTTTCATTAACAGCATTTATATTTAATTATACTTTTACGAAAACAAAATAAGAACAAAACAGAAACCATTCTTTTCTGATATCCTTTAAGGAAGCATAGAAATAAAAATATTCTTTTTATTTTATTTTTATTTATAAGAAACATAGTAATAATAGTTGTGTTGTTTTTATGTTGTTTTTTATTTTGTTTTCTTTGTTTTGCTGTACGTTGTATTTTTTTCAGACTCAGCTGTCAGGATTTAGCAAAAGTTTTCAGAAAGTTTTTTCGAACTTCTGTTCGAATTAGTATGCAGCAACAGAAATCGCGAATAACTCGTACAGAATCAACTGTTAATTAAATTATAGAAATGATGAGTTGTTGTTGTTGTTGTTGTTATTATTATTAGTACTACTCTCGTTGTTGTTGCTGTTAGTGTTGTAAATGTAATGATGTGTTGATGATGAATTAGCAAATACACACGGAGCCAGAGGAAGGCGGAAGAGGGAGCGAGAGGGAGAGAGAGAGAGACATTGAAACAAACAAACACACCTGCACAGCCTGCTTTCTCACACCAAATGAAGTGGTGAGTGGGTCCAACTGACCCCAACCATTAGAACATCAACAACATCCTGATTACGATTGATGTATTCACTATCCGATCGCTGTTAATAGTCAAAACAGCGGGTGAGAGAGCGAAGTGGGCTGACTGAAACAGAGAGAGAGGGAAAGAGAGTGAGTGAGAGAGGCATAGAATCCATGATGCGTGAACTTCTGTACAACGCGGCTGTGATGCAATCGCAAACGTGGCCAACATCAATTCAAATTATAGCAGCTAATTTCATTATAGGTTAATTTTATGCATATTGTGTAGATTGTATATTTAGTACATTTATACACACACACACATCTACCTACGTATATATACAACTAAGCACTTACTCACACATATAAATAAATGATGCTACATTCATGAAGGTGCCACTAAAATCAAACACGCGCTGCTTATTCACTGATTCTCGCTAACAGCATCTTCAACAACAACCAAAGCAATAACAACAACAACAACAACAACAAATATACACCGTATATTATAATTAAGTCATCGCAATATCAAAATCCTGCTCTGAGTTGCATTATTTGCAAAGTGATGAAGAAGGAAGTCAGGAGGATGATGAAGAGGATGATGGGATGGTGAAGATTGGGTGGAGGAGGGTGAAAATGAGGTAGACGCAGGTGTTCAAATCACAACCAAGCAAAAGGATGTGTTTTTTGTTGCTGTCTCTAATGTTGAGTGCTGATTTTGGAATAGATGAGGGCGGGGGTGGATGAGAGGGTGAAATTGACCCGAATTTCAGGGTGTCTGTTGAATTCTTTCCTGGAAACGCCTCTGTTTCAAGTATTCAAGTATTTTTTTAAATGATAAAAACGTGAATTTGCTTGTATTTGTTCGAAACTTGTTAAAATGCAAAACATGCAAATTTTGCTGCTTGAACATGCGATAGCAATAATAACAAAAATTGTACCAACAACAGCAACAACAACATAATTATAAATGCACATCTCATCATCGGTTGGTTTAAATGCAAATAATTTCGGGTAAATGGTTCAATGACAGCAACAACAACACAACAGCAACACCAACAAAATAGCAACAACATTAGTAACAACAACAACAACAACAACAACGATGGCCACAACATCCTTATTATTGACATAAAATTATTTGACATTTGTGGTCAACGCCATTTTATAGTGCGCTCAATAATAACAAGTTGTCAGCAACGTTAAAACGTACACACATTTGTACATACATATTTAAGTATATGTACTCGTATATTTTATGAACATATGTACAAATTGTATATAAATACATATGTACTATATTGTATATGTATGTTTCTTATTTTCACTCCTTTTAAGCATGAAATTCAGAGAGTTTACTTTAGGAAAACACAAAAAACAATAAAAAATGGTATCTTCAATTTGTCCCGTTACACCTTTTCCACTTATAGATCAGAAAGCGTCAACTGTAATTCAGAATAGTCATTTATACATCAGAAAGCTTCACGTGTAACACAATATGTATATATATTTATTTGATTTAGTTATTTCGATGGGCCACGGGGCGTTATAGTGAACCTCTGCGAATATTTCAAATCATTTTTATTACCAAAAGAGAAAATTTGATACCTCTACATTTTTTATTTAAACTATTTAAATATTGTAACGATGCAACTCTTATTTTATTTAAGTTAACTTTATTTGAGAACTGTGATTAAATGATTTTAGAAATTTATTTAAAGCAAAACTAGTGTATATATGTACATATATATATATACTTATATTATATATTTATTTATAGTTTTATAATATTTATTTATAGATTTATATAAATTTTTATTCTTAAAAATTACCGGTTTCTTTTTTCTTTCTCTCTTTATTAGAAAGGTTAACAATTCCACAATTCATTCACTCTCTGAGCTCTTTTCAGAAAAAAGTACGACTTTAAGCGAGAGGAATGAATATGAACACAAAGAACGGGAGGAAGAGAGAGAGATAGAGAGAATGTTATCGAACTTAAACTTGTCACTTCAATTCTTTACTCACTAATAACTTGTACAACAAACAGGTTTCTCTCCATTAATGGATTTACAATGGATTCCATTCGTTTGGTCTAAAAGAGGTGCGAAGCTACACTTTATCTGCCGTATCCACCAAATAAAAGAGAAGATACACAAACTGTTATAATATTATTCTCCCGAAATTCTCTTTCTTAACTCTGACTCTTCAAATCTTTTCAAAACTGAAGAGCATGTTTAAATAAATGAAGAGAATGAATGTGTTTTTGGTTTGTGTCTTTACTAAATCTAAAAATATTCTCACTATACGTTGGATTACATTCTCAAACATGATGCCAAAGAGCAATAACATCAGATTGGTATAAAAATGTGAACGAGTGATTAGTTTATTATTGTTGCTCTTATTTTATTTATCTTACGTATGAAGAGAGAATATAAAATAAATGTGAACGCTCTCGAAACATCAGAGACACATACCATCGAGTGGCCTGTCTGTCTGTCTGTCTGACAGGTTGTCTTCTAACCAAATCTTTATAAATTAATCGATTTTTACAAACTGTTTCATGTTCAAGGATATGATGCCACATCGGAGAATGCACCCGAAATTCGGCTTTCAGATGTGTGAATATGTACGTAGAATGTCTGTGAATATGTCTGTATGAGAATATGACTGCATGATTACATGTACATATGTAGAAGTATCTATGTTGTACTCGTATGTATCTGCGAATGTGTTTTAAAATGAGCTCAATTTTACCTTCTAATAAATATAGAAAATACAGATACTTCTACGTACATCTATACTCGTATATGTATATCGCTTTACGCTATCGTATATAAATATCTCTTTTTTATATTAAGTTTGATGATGTTTTCATTTTTATTACAGAGTATTTCAAAGAGTTTTCCTAAATCATTCAGGTTGCTATGAAAACATTTCAGACTTACTCTTTAAAGCCCGTCTATTCAGCCTAATTCAGTAACTGGCTATAGAATTAGTTTTCAAATCTAGTCTAGTTACGGTTCACTGCAGTTCATAGTTTTTTGTCTTTCTGGTGACATTGATTCCTTTATTGTTTTCTATGTTTACCATCATTAATCATTCATAAGCTGCGGGTATTTTAGTTGAGGGTTTAAAATTAATTGAAGCAAGTCAGCAAGTGCTGCCAAATTTCGTACATCATAGATCTACATACACACATCATCCACTTGTGTGTGTGTGTGTGTGTGTATGGTGTCAATCCGTTCTTCACGTGGTAATTAAATCAATTGAGGCTTTCGTTGTTTTTATCTCTTCGATGACCAGAAAATTCCATAATCTATCCATAGACGGAGTGCTGAGGGTGACACGCTTAGTTAGAAAGCATATAATGGCACTCAGACTACACACACAGAAGCAGGAGCACACATACAGACACAATTACTTGCAGTGACATGCATTCGGAAAATACTATTTTTGATAAATTCATTCAAGCAGCTGGTGCAATTTTAGCGCCATTGTAAACGACGCCGTCCATCAGGCTGTTTTTCTCTTTCTCTCTCTCTCTCTCTTTCGTTCTTCCTCCATCTTTCTCTCTCTCTCTCTCTATGTGATTATTAGTTTTTCTATCAGTTTGTTTGAGTGATTCACTGGACTGCACTCTTCTCTTCTGTCCGGTCATTTGAATTCATTTATAGTATTCTAGGCGGTTGTTACTGCGTTATGAAAAAGGGGCGTGTTGGTTCATGTGGGCAAGTGTGAAATCATTCATTAATCATATGTCAATCGCATTTCATACGATTTGCTTGTTGTTGTTATGCTAACGTGTATTTTGACATTACTCGTAATTCGTCACTTTTATGGTGGTTGATGATAAAAATTTGAATGTGTGCGTTGCTGTCAAATGTTGCCAAAATCCTCTTAATGACATGTGTCCCACTAATGACCATCACACATCACACGTATTCCTGTTATCATGTTTTCAATAACGCTATTTTAATATTCCAAATCATCGTCTGAATTTTAGAAGCAGATCAAATTTAGAAGAATCAAATTGGTTGATTTTTTATTTGATTTATGTTAGCAGTTGGATTTTGATGAGGGCGGGGCTTGTCGTGGTTTAAGGGGCCAGATTGCTTAATTAGTTAGTACTACTAGTAAATTAATTGGAGTTATATAAAAAGTATCCTTCAGGTTTGATACACACACTCACACATAAATATTGCCTTATATATGTATGTATATAAAATCGTATATCTCAAACTCGCTTTTTTAAAATTTTTCAGAACATGTTGTTTTGCTCGTTTTCTTGTTGTTCTTCTTCTTTTTAGTGTAGAAAAAGGACATTTTTACCGGTTTCCATCTCTGTCCCTGAATTTGACTTCACCTTTAAACCACAGAGTCACAAACTGCCAATAAAGACTGCTGTATTGCTAATGATGTTGTTGTTGTTGTTATTGTGATGGTTATCATTGCTGTTTTTGTTGTTGTTGTTGTTGACTTTTTGTTGTGACTTCCTTTTTTGAAGGCAATTAGTACCAAATGTTGTTCGATGTTGTTGTCGTAGTTGTTGTTGTTACATGTTTTAGGATGTTGTTGTTGTTTTTGTAGTTGTTGTTGTTGTTCGATATTGTTCGATGTTGTTGTTGTTTTTGTAGTTATTGCTAGTAATTGTATCCATCCGCATGAATTGTGAACACAATGTTTCCATACATTATTTATAGTGAAATGAAGTCACTGACATCAACAAAAACGAATTAAAACAGTTGTCATCTGTGATAAAAATGCTTAATTATTGATTATTACTTAAGACAGAAGATCATCATTGATCCAGTTGTTACCTTAAAGTCACTATCACGAGTATTTATGAGTTCGCTATTTGAACCACATTTTTTTGGTGACAGGTTAATAAAATATTCATCACTCCACGCCGATGAAGCAAAACCCTCACCTCTTGCACAGGTGCAGATACGAATGTTATTTGTAGATAGTTTTATATGAATCAGTATAACATCCTAACTCTGAGAACTCAGCTCAGATCTTTCGTTACTTTGCCTCGACAGTACTTCAAACTTCAACTTCGAACTCTTCAACCCTCTTTAATGTTGACATTGCTGCGTGTAGAGCATCCGGTCATCGGCAGTGGGCTGGCCCATTGTCACTGCGACACTTAATGCCACGAACTCTAATGGCCACCACACCACATGCAGAGACCATGACGCCTCATTACTGGCTCGTTTGTGTTCTCGACTTTTATTAGTCTGCGTCACGGCGCCCGATTGTTTGTACAGCGACACTGCGATGCGTTGCTCTGCGCTGCGCTGCGTATTTGCAACATATGGCAGAAATAATTTCGCTAGCGCATCGTTTATTTTGTCCGAGCAGGATATCAGCGCCATAACCAACAACAACAACAACAACAACAATAACATTAATACAAACACCAACAACAACAGCAACAATGACAGTAATAGCAATAAAACTGAAACCGATACAACTTCGAGGTGGCAGCGCTGAAAATCAATTTAATGGCTTTCGTCGAAAAGGTCCTTCGTAGCAATAAAACTAAAATAGAAATTAAAACTTGTCTAAACAAGGTTTAATTTAATGTCATCCTATCATCTGGTTAATTAAGAGCAGAAGCGCGATTTTATGTGCGCCTCTATGAATGTCACTCTGACTCGGTGAGGACAGACATCTGCTTTGTATCCGATGGATGGTGGATGGTGAGTCTGCATACGTAGCAAGTGTGACTCAGCACTGTCGATGCCAACAGGCGATGGCAAGTGTTAGAATTTCACTGCCTCTTTCGTCCCTCTTCTATATACCAGCAGATGATTAAGCAAATGCCATATAATTGCTTAAATAGGCGAAGTTAAAAGGGGGATGGTGATGATGAGGGGTTGATTTCCTAAGCGATCCATAAAACATCGATTCTCTTCTCTTTCGAGGACTTCAATATAGCCACCGATCGTTTTTTTATTTGACTGACATCGCTTTCTCCTCAGAGTCTAGAGATTCAGATACAGATATTTATAAGGACTGTCTTAATCGAAAAATCTGTTGAATATATTTTAGTAAAATGAACTTCGTACTTCAATTGGATAAGACGGCTGGAATGTCCCCTTCCGATACCTACCACGCCTCCTTCGCTTCTTGATCAATGGGGTGAACAAACTGAAAAATCTTTTGTGTCTTCTTTTTAATAGTTTATCAACCTGTATACAATTTGAGCGATACTCAGTTAATAGAAAGTTAGAAGTTCCAGATTTTTAGAAGATACTTAATATCTTTAAGTACTACATAAGGTTTATTTAACATATATATTTCTTTACATAGAAGCTCTTTTCAGAAAATAAGAAATATTTTATATGTTCTTTTGTCATTTCAGTAGTAATTTTTAACCCATTCCTTGTTTTCCCCACGCCATGGCGTGCCATGGGCGACTTTTCCATATTCCATAAAATATTTTCCCTGACATTTCAATGTCAATATTTGCAGTTAACGTGCTTATTGATTCCGTTGATGTTTTGTTATTGTCATGTTGTTGTGTCCTTGTTATTGCATTTGTTGTTGTTGTTTGTGTGAAGCATTATCCTCTCATGGTGTTGATGACACCGATGTCACCATGTTGAGCTCTTGAATCACTCTTTCACTCATTCGCTGTTCTTTTGTGTCTCTGCAAAGAAATTGTTTTTTAAGTTTCGGTTACATCACAATAATAAGCCATTAGATGGAGCTGCTGTGATGTCGTCAACCGCATGTTATTGACAGGGTTGCCACCATCAAATGATTGCTAGTGCCACTAAACTATTCCATACAATTGACGCATAAAACATTTGAAGAGTTGCAACTTTGAGGTACACAGAAAAAAATAAACTAAAATTAGAAATAAAATAATCATTAAAAATCATCACAAAAGTTAACCATTTCGGACAGGAGTTTTATTAAAAGAGAAACAAAAAAACTTTAATTTAACTTTAATTATTATAAAATTTTTTCTAAAAAACTGTATAAAATCTCAAATTCAATCAAATTAAGAACAAAGCTACTTCTTTTGAGTGTATAACAGCGACTATATTGTGATTCTATCTGCTGATGTCTCCTGCAGGATTCTAGGATACCACACTAACAACAACAATTACTACAACAACAACTACGGCATCATCCAGCACGCCACAATATGCTGTTAATGGCTTTTTTGTCTGTGTCCCGTTTTTTTCTTGCCCATTCTTCATAACAAGAAATCGATTTTAAGAGTCGACTTTATGCGGCGACAAAACATTTGCGAAACGATGTTCCCGAAATTGTTGTGTGTGTGTTGTTGTAATTGTAGTTAGAGTCGCCATCGTCATCATCATCGTTATCGAAAAGAGGGCCTCCGAATTTAGTTGACGCTCGGCGATGGTGTGAAATTCCAAACCATCTTCGTTGAGGATCCGTATTTGATGTTGTTGTTGTTGTTGTTGTAGTTCTTGAGAATTATGAATGACTGCGAAGAATATTCGGCGAATATGCGTCACGTCGGCAGCTTATTGAGCAGCCGCAGACACGAAGTCCTTTTTACGCTTTTTGCTCATGTTGCTCTCATCCTGCGTCTCATCGTCCTCGATTCATAGTCTTTATGCTTGTTGCGCTGTTGTTGTTGCTGTTGTTGGTTTGAGTGTTGCTCGTGCTGTTTGCGGTAGTTGTTGCTGTTGCCGTGACAGCGTGTACGTTAATTTGACGCATAATATTCGGTAATAGAAGTCGGCTGGCAGGATATCGGTTACAGGATACCTTCTTGATTTATAGCTTTTAAGCTGGCGGAGTGTTTCTGCGAACAAAATATAAGTTGCTATTCGTGAAAGAAAATGGTTTAAGATATTAATGATTTCAGAAACTGAATTAAATCTCAGATAAAGAAAAAATAATACTTTAATTGAAAAAAATTTAAATCTTAAAGTATTGTTACAAATTATTTTCTCTTCATAAGCTATTAAAATCCATTACATGTTCTTTCTCTATCTCCCTCTCTCCCTCTCTCTCTCTGTATCTCTCTCACTGTCTCTCTTTCTTTCTCTGTCTCTTTCTTTCTCTCCCGTTGCATTCTATATCAGTAGACTGAAGGAACCTAAAGCAGGATAACATTTTATCGTGGTCAAAAGTAGACGCTATACTTTAATATAATATAGTTTATTATAATATAGTATAGTATAGACAAAATGGGCGTGATGAGAAACGGGCGTACTTTTATATTATCTCTCCTACTAAAGATCACAAAAATCCTAAAAGATATGTACGGGATACCAAAGGATATATGGATACAATATATACTTCTACTATCTGTATTAAATACTCTGCCATACATAGGATATCTCAAGCTATATGAGCTTCGTCCGAAGAAACTCCAGAAATCTTTCTGGTTTTGTTTTCATTGTATTTTACTTTATATTATATCACTCATTGCATTAATTTTTTTGATTTGATTTACTAAATTAGCATTGTTTTAGAATATGTCTTCAGCGTCATCGCTCTCTTTGCTCTTTCTTCCTTTTCCCTCTCCCACCTCCCCTTTCACGACACTCCACTAACCACTGCTAATATAAGGAAGCATTCTTTGTTGTTGCTGCTGTTGTTTATTTATGAAAAATGATCAAAGGATAAACTTAATCAAAAAGCAAAAAAATTTCAGAAGGAGGTTGAGAAAGAAATAAAATTAAAATAACATTATCAAGTATCTTTTTCAGTTCTTCCTTTGAATTTACAACACATTCATAGAGCATGAGAATGAACGAATGTGTGTGTGTGTGTGTGTGTGTGTGTGAATGAGTGAAGCCAATTACGTGTGATTGCATGGGTGTAGATGGTACCAAGAGACGGGGGGGTTAAGGCGCCAGAAACCAACAAACAACAAAAATAAAAGTTAAAAAAATAAAAAAGTTATAAGAACGCGTTGAATATCAAAAAGAATATAAATTCATTGAATGCTCGGATGGAGGATATCTGTAGCCATATCTGTGTGAGTATATGTATGTATGTGCGAATATCTGAGTGAATATCTGTGTGTTTTGTTGTACGCTACGAGATACGAGAAGAAACGAGTTGTTATTCCTGTTTGTCGTCTAGAAGTGTTGAAGTGAGACTTAAATTTAATAAGGATGTGCTTACGACGAAGTAGTGTGTGTACCATATAATATATGTATATATGTGTGTGTGCAAAAAACAGTGATATAATTTGATTTATTGTAATTCTGTGCTGTTCTCACAGAGCGACAAATATTTGAGATACATTTCAAAGACCGATGAATACCGCGTTAAGGATGCTATGACTCAATTTAAAGTCCTCCCCCTCAACAACAACAAGTTTCGGGTAAAGTTGTATTCCCCTTTTTTTGGGTTCATATTAAAAGCTCATCAAAAAGTTGACATTCAAGCATACTAATTAGCCTCAAATAAGAAGCTACGACAGCCACACAACCAAACCTCATAAGCAACATCCTCCTCCTGCTCCTGCTGGTCCTGAAGAAAGAGACAGAGAGAGAGAGAGAGAGATAGAAAAATAAACCTGTCTGTACGTTATTTGAATACGATATTTGAATCTTCGCTTCGATAGCACAATTTTACAAGCGAAAAGGACTGTCGTGACATCAAACAACAACAGGAGCATCTAGAGTACAACAACAGTAACTGTAACAGAAGCAAAGCCAATACAAGCAACAATAACTAAAGAATAATGACAGAAACAAAGCAGAAGGACATCACAAAAACTTTACCCAAAGAAAAAAGAGAAAAATATTTGGAATAAATTGTTAGTTCTTCTTTATTAGTTTTTGATTATTTATAATTAATATAATAATTATAATCCTTTATAATAAATATATTTATAATTTATATTTAATTATTACAAAGTTCTAATGTAAAAGTGCAACTTTTATTACTATCATTTCAACTATTATAGATTTGTTAGTATATTTTGTATGTCTTTAGGTAAGAATTACTAAGTACAGACTCAGAGTGTACCTAATGGACATCTGCATCTAATTTCAAAGTATTTTCTTTATTTTCAGTCCTTTTTTTTTGCATATTAAAAACGTTATATTCTCAATTAGCATTCAACACGCAATGCAAACGTATTCAGATGCACTTCAGGCTCCACTGCTTCTCCTTTCCATGTACCACTCCTCTATGATCTGCTCCTAGTCCAAAGCAGCGCATCCTTTTTTATGAGTTCGACAAAATTGTGAGTTGAAGCAAGTGTTTTGCAGTGGATGCGGATGAGTTGTGGGAGTGGAAATCAGTGGCTGATGCATTCCCCCGGACCACGGACCCCTGACTATTCTCTCTGACTTCTTGAATTCGCCACAACAACAGCAGTAACAGCAGCAACAAACCCTTCGAGTGTAGGGTGTAAAACCAACCGGTCGGCAGTCGTCATCCTCCGACGAGTCCTGATGTCCTGTCTGCTGCTTGTTGCTGTGCAATTAGAGGTTTGTTGTGTTTTTGTTGTTTTAATTATAATTATTATTGTTGTTAGTAGTTGTCATTGTTGTTGTTGCTGTAATTTAGCAGAACGATTTGTTCAAGTGTTTTGTAGCTTTTTATGTTGTCGTCGTCCTGTTCCCATTCGAATTACTGTTGTTGTTGTTATTATTATTGTTGTTGTTCTTGTTGGCTACAATTGCTCCAGTGTATTTTTGTTCTCTCTTTGCTATTCTTGTTGTTGACACATATACTGAGATTGTTTCCATTTTGAAGCAATTTCTAATCCTTATATTTTATTTTATTGTTCCTTTTCTGGTTCTGCTTCTTGCTATTACTGCATACGCTGCATGTTATACGGTACTCAGCAATGCGAAGTAACAAAAACATGAAGAAACAACGATTACAAACTGGACTGTCATTCATTCGTAAGATTTCTATCACTTGCACTAAACAATTTGTAATAAAATCGTCATTAAAACTAGACGATGCGGTGGGGGAGGAGGTTGGGGAGGGCCATCTTTCGGTTGAAGATGAGTTGAGAGTAGTTTTAAAAAGACACACAAAACAAAGCAAAATTCCGTTGAAAGGGTTTGGATCTAGGAATCTCTTGTGAATATTTAGAAAATATCCATTCTGGAGAATCACCGAGTAATGTAAAAAATTATACTTATTTTATTAATATAAACTGTTAATGAATAGCAATCTACTGTATTTTATATTCATGTCTGATGAGGTGTTTAAGTAAACCAAGTTACAATAAATAAGAATTCTTTAAAGAAATTAAATTAGCTGAATGATTCTCTACTTTCCACTAATTTTTTCGCTCTCGGTATCTCTCTCTTTCTCTCTCTCGTTCTCTTGATCTCTAACTTTCTCTTTCCACCAGAAGAATGAAAGTAATGGGTGTATAGCAGTGAATAAAATGTTTTTACTAAATTTGAGCACTTTATTAAGTTTCATGTTATTATTACCCTGGACTCTGGTTTGGATTCACCTGCTCCCACCTCAATCAAATCACACCTCAACCACTTCAGAGTGCAGAGAGCACGAATCTCTGTGCTCTTTCTGTGAGAGATTTCATTAAATATAAATTAAAGATTCATGTTTCGTTTGGAGCAAAACGGAAGAAGAAGAGAGCGATAAGAAAATAAAAAAACGCACGCATATCAAAGAAGCGCCAAGAAATAAAAACAAGAAGAAGCACAATGGAACAACAATGCTGCCTTTTCGACCCACACTTGGTACCGAGCCGAGCGTACTTAAAATTCCGAAAAAGCAACCCTGGCGGTTGCAGAGAAGAGGAT
This sequence comes from Myopa testacea, assembly GCA_949629155.1. Lineage (NCBI taxonomy): Eukaryota > Metazoa > Arthropoda > Insecta > Diptera > Conopidae > Myopa > Myopa testacea. The sequence goes on along the minus strand of OX451345.1, from coordinate 9,418,809 downwards.
GATTTCGCAGAGAAGAGGATGATTTCGCAGCAACATTAAATATTAACACGCAATCAGAAAATTTGTTGGACTTGCACGAGGAGGATATAAAAATAAGACGAAGTAGAAGACGACCTAAAACGGTGTTTCGTATAAAGGATAATAGAAGGAGAAAGAGAGAGAGAGAGGGAGAGAGAGAAGGAGAGAGAGAGAGAGAGAGAGCGAGAGAGAGAAGGAAAAGAAGTGAGATAGAAAGGTTTATGAAGATTTTGGAAAGTTTCAAAAAATTTTCCGTTGTATGTATTAGAAAAGTTATGAAAAATAATATTTTGCACCATAATTAATGAAGTTAGTAGCACCACAGGCAACACCTGTTAGAATTTGGGTGAACCTTTCTTCATTCGTGGCTTCGTTGCTTCACATCACCCCCCCCCCCCCCCCTCTCGACCTCTTCACCCTGTTCCTGAGAATTAGTCTGCCGTCGAAAAACCTTTTAAGCGGTGCCAAAAATGAAGTGACAAGCAATTAAACAGCTTCAAACACTTTAGTTATGAGTGTAGAAAAGGAAGAAGAAAGGAAGAAGAAGAAAAGAAAGAAGAAAAATATTTCCTTTTAAATCCTGGGAATGATGCAAAGAGGGAAAGGGTAATGAGAGTGGTGCTCACGGTAGCTTTTTCTTGCATTTATGAATGCGTTCATTCGACCTCTGCTCTTAAAGCAGAGCAGAAGCAGAGCAGCAGCCGCTACAGCTTTCGCCTGCTTCTTCTGAATGCTGAGACCAGCACCCTTCTTCAGCTACCCCTCGGAGAGGTGCAAAAAGTGTGTTAAATTATTTTAACCCACTCATTCATGTTGTTTTCGTCGTCGTCGTTGCTGTCGCTGTCGTCGCTGAGCTGCTTTTCGCCCGACTCTGTTCGGATTCAGTTTCAGTGTGTTTCCGGTGTGCGCAGAGGTAAGTATATACGATGTGTGTGTGTGTATCTGTTTTTATGTGTGTATTTGTGTGTATTTCTGTGTGTTTGTGCGGAATTTCTTCTGCTATGTGCGTGTTATCGCTCTGGGTCAGTGATTTATTATGTTGGTTGGTTGCTTGTTCGTTTTTCCGCTGGGTTTTTTTTTCTTGTACTTTTGCATTTCTTTTTTGGCACAATCTTTTTCAATTTTCCTCTCGGTTTTCCACGTGAAAATATAAATTCACAGTCATGAACTGTCTTTTGTTGTCAGCTGAACGTGTCGTGCTTGCTGCCATCTATAAACATTTCCTGTTCCTGCCCCCTTCACGCCCCCGCGGTTTCGTTTGTACTCCAGTCATTGTTACTTTTCACCGAATCCTCATTTCTTGCGTTTTTCCTCTGGGTTGTTTTTCTTCTGTTCGTAGTTGTTGTAGGCCTTAATTCTTTCTGTTGTTATCCATGCCTCTTCCTCTCTCCTTCCTCTTCTCTCCCTGTCTGTTTAACGCGCACAGCATACCAGCGCATGCCGACCATTCCGCATGCGAGGAATTCACCTCGGAAACAGCAAATAAGTTGTGCTGTAAACCGTTTTCTGTGGTTGTGTCGTCGTCATTGCTGACACCGTGCGGTATGTTTTAGCAATTTTTCAGATTTTTGCTTGAGCACCTGAAATGACCTTGGATTTATATTCCTTCCCCGGCATGCATTTTGATCAGTTTAACCCCTTTCAGCACGAATTCGAGTTTAGTTTACGGTCAGCTGCGTTCGTGAGCTTTACTTTTACTTAAGAATAAAACTAATAAATAGGAGTTACTTTCGTCATGATTTTCATCTCTATTTTTGAGGTATACGAGCACTTTGCACGATAAATGATGTAAATTTAGTAAAAGAAGAAACGTGTTTCAGGGCATCAGTGAGTAGTACAAAGTGACCAGTAAATAACGCCTATCATCCGTTCATCCGGCTCCCATCCATGTGGGTGGTTATTTCGGGTGCTCTTGGACTCCTAATTAAGTATTCTAAAATCAATGAACAGTATGAGATCCTAATCTTAAATATACTCTTAGTATATCATCTTCGAATAATCTTTAATATCTACATTTTAAGAAAACATTTCAGGTTATTAAAAAACTCTAACAGAACGTTTATTAGATTCTTTGCATTACAACATATTTAATAAACATTAATGAGTGCAGCGTAAAGTAAGGATATTTTTCCCTCCAAAGGATACTATCTATCTGTCAGATTGTGGTTACCCTTTTCCTCAGATACAACAACAGTTAACTACTTACATACCCTCCTTGCTTCATATTAATACAGCGAAATAACATCTTTTTAATGTGCCCACATAAAAGCGCGCTGAACTCATTATAATCAATGGAATTTTAACTTAAGTCATCAAAGGTGGCTGTGGCAGGCAACAGCAACAACAACAAAAACCAGCCGTTCGTTTCTTAGGAAGGGCCGGGCATCAAGTACTAAACTGCGCTCAGCTCAGCTCAGCTCAGCTGAACTCAACTCAGAACTTGCAGCTCTTATAAAAGCTCAACACAAAATGCACTTAGCTTGATTTAACGTCATTCATCGCAACTCATTTATCATTGCTGCTGTGATGCGGCCGGGTGTGGTTCGTTCTGGTGCGGTGTTGCAAGAGACCCGTCGAAGCGGCTGCGAGGAGCGGCGGGTGGCTTCAGATCCGAAGTAATCCAATTTTTATCGTGGTAATTTTTGCAACAAAAAGCTTTGGCTTTTCTCAGCTACACCGCCAGCTCCAGAGGCAAAAAGAGACTGACAACGATGACCACACGATGAAAATTCAATTTTGTTGATTACTTGCAGAGGTTCCTGTGGATGGTTGGCAACACTGCCGTAACTTTATATGCATCAGAGAGGAGTAGAAGTTTGTGGGGGGAGGGAGTACAGGGGGAAGCAGATTAACTCACAGGGTGCATGTTTAACATTACTATTTATATAATGACTTGAATACACACAATTTCTATGTAAGTATAATGAACCCAGTACAAGTGTGGTGACTATAAACGTTGGCAGAAAAGTTGACGTCGTGATCCATCAACTTTTATAATTATTTTAATTTTTCTTCATATTTTTCGTATTTAAATTTTAATTCAGTTTTATTTTAAATTATTACAAAGGGTTCATTCTTCATTTTCACCTGGTTATCAATTTCGAACCTGTTTGTATTTCTACCTGGAAGATTTCTATAAGATTAGTCAAAAATTTTCATATTTCCCAGTCACCCTTTAAGCATTACTTCCCCTAGCCCCTGCATGTGATCCATACTCGTACCTATCTAGGTTCCTGCTATCCTTTTCATACGAAAATATGTATTTTTGAAAATATTCACTTTTTAGAACCTCATCAACGGCAAGCAAAAAGTCCATTATGACACATTTTAAAATATATTCGACGGTGGTGAGCATGACAGGGGAGAGGAGGCTGAATGGGCATCACCAGAGTCAACTGCAGAAAGAGTCTTAATACAAAAACTGCCGTTCATTGTTTTCGGTGAGAATTTAAGATGAAAAAAAAACCATCAGGACCAACAGAGTAGCATCAGCAGCAACGAAATCCATGTGATGAAAAGACACGCGAGCAGACGGAAAGACATAAAAACACACACACACACATCCAGCCAGACAGACTGATAGGAAGATGGACAGACACTAATCCATCTATCTTCATATCAACACCAGTCGAGACAGCCACTGTCAGTCCCGTACGTATCAAGGGATGAGGGTGGGCGGGTCGAAAGTTGCTGACAATGGATGGAAAGCGGAAAGGCAGAGGCAGCCACAATTGAGGAGGAGGTGACGATACTATAGAAAAAAAGTGTCAAACCAGACTTTGCTTTAGGATAGAGAGTAGAATGGAACGAGCAACAGTGGCAACACTGGCGCGGCAACACTGGCGCGGCAATAATCTTTGTATAACTGTATTAAGTGTAACGAAATTTGGAGCAGTTGAGTCATGAAAGGATGGAAACACCCGCTGCATGTAGTCGGTTCGTCCAATATTCGTCTGCTCCCTATCCTTGCGCTCTAAGTTCATTTAGTTTTAGTGCTGGCACTGGTCCGTTCCGTGCTTATATCGCATCCTTAATTAAAGTGATAATTTATGCTGTCAAACTACATTTTCAAGATTCCCCTTCCCGCTCTCTCCTTTATCATTCCCAGGTTGGGTTTAGAAGAGAGAACGAGGGAGAGATAGCCAGAGAAATGGAGAGGGCGGAGTAGTGTTGTTGATAGAGAGTATCTGTAACAGTGGAACTATCTGTAAAAACTGTGAAACTATCATCATGGATATACATGCATTTTTTCGTCAATCAATTGGACACTGAAATTAAAGTTAGATGCTATATTTAAGTAACATTCATATTCAAGGTACAGTTTATAATTCAGTACACTACACATAATCACAGATAATCTACAGATAATCCAAGAAGGTACTTAATTATCAATCCAATCAATCTTCATTTTTTATTTTGGACCTAGCTGTTTCTGTTTTATATAATTTTTTATTTTTCCCACTTTGAATTGTGAGCAACAACAAAATTAATCTTTTGAAAATTAAATATAATAATTATTTCTGCACAAACAACACTGAATGAAACTTAGAGAAACATTGTGAATAACATAAATGAACTGACAACATGACAAAATTATTAACAACTTTTTTTGCATTGTTGCTGCAACTGTTTTGCTTAACTGGGATGGTCACCTCATTGTTGGTGGTCACAACAACGACAACAAAAAACCCCAGCTGGGATTCGCCGTCCATGCAGCTGCAATCGATGTGACCAATACACCTTGAAAATACACACACACACACACACACAAATAACACACATATATAATATGCATATACATATGTATATATACATAAAGATATGTATATATTATATATTATTAGTTATTATTATTTTAACCTCCACAGCATCCTTGTGGATTTGGGACTAATTAATGATTTCCGGTGACCACAGAATTAACATGTTGCTCATTGTTGATGTTGTTGTTGTTTCGGTTTTTATTGTTCTTCACTACATAGTATTAGCGGTCGTTAATTTATAACTGTTACATACTCTGTTGGGTTGCAGAGAAGCCATGTGTACATGTGTGTGTGTGGGAGTGTGTGTGTGTGTGTATGTATGATTAGTCATTGCCAAGTCATTGGTCAAGTTCTTGGTTATAATATAATAATCCCATAAATCATTTATACTGAGTGATCTTGAGGAAAACTATTCGTAAAAAAATAATAGATGTTTTAAAGGATACAAAGTCAAGGTACATTTAAGTTGAATTTTCCCCATAAAATCAGTTCTAATTTGATTGGAATAAAGGAATGACTTGTATCCGTTAAACATTTCCCCAAAAAATTTGTGGTTCAGCTGTAGTTGAAGTTCTCCGCGTTATCAGCAGAAAATTCAATTCATTGTATTGCGTAAAACTGTTGTCAACTTTTGACATAACTTCAATTAAAATTTCAGAAACAAATCAGGAAAAAAGAAACCTAAACACAAGAAATTGTACCCAAAATAAGAAAGTCACAAAACCAAAAATTAAAAGGACAGCATCAACAACAACCACGAAAACAACAACAACTACAACAACAACAACTAATTCATTCTAATAAGCTGCCGGCTAACATGTCGCTTGTAATTTTAAATAATGTGACATCAGTGAAACAAACAACAATAATAATAAAGAACAAGTGAAGGAACAACAAAAATGAAGAACACCTGAAGCAGCAACAACAACAACAACGAGAAATACCCATCACGTCTGTCATTTTTGCTTTTGACATAACATAATCGCACAACGCATTTTTACCTTCATATAATTTGGTCCAGAGACGAATGTAATACGGATTCCTCCGCATCTTCGGATCCCGGACGGAGACCAACCGACCACATGTCATGGAAGCTTTGTTAATGATTTGTTGTTGTTATGATTACTTTGTTTTGTTCCATTTTAGAGCATACGTTCCTCCACACGACCACCACCACAACCTGGAAGGAGGGAAAACAAGAGCAAAACAAGAAGAAAAAATAACATTCTGGGATATGTTCGAATAGAACTCGTATTCAAAGCGACAGGAACAGCTTCTTTAAGGATCCGAGTAATAATAAAAATCCTATTCAACAAAACCTCTGGTCTGTTTTCAGTTCGTATTGTTGTTGTTGTTGATGGTGTCCTTGTTACTCTCGTATTCTGCCAGTTATCTCGGGTGGTCGTTACTTGCCCGCAGGTGATTTGTGGCCATTTTTCCCCCAACAAAAGTTCTGATTTGCTGTCAGTCAGTGTTTTTGGTTTTTAGTATTTTTTTGGTGTTTATGTGTTAAAAATGTTACTATTGCTGTTGTCGTTGCTGTTATTGTTATAACTGTTGTTGTTGTAGTGTCAGTGTTCAGTCTTTTCCGCTGATTGATCAGCAAGGAAAACAGAAAGAAGACCAGACACAAAATTTAATTGATTCTGCTGAAAGTTTGTCAAAATTTAATATATCCACACTAAATAAAAGAAATATGATTAACTTATGATTAAGTTTAATTACCATTTCTTTCTGTTAAAAGGACGAAATAATGGAAAAAAGTGTAGAACAATTTTTAGAAAATTTCAAAATAATAATTAAAGTTAATAAAAGTAGATATTATTTTAAATTCATATATTAAATTGGACTACAATTTGTGATATGATAGAAACAAGAATTGCAACAACAGCAATAGAACCACAACAAAGACTTCCTCCGTAATCTCATCACATCAATTAGCATTTTTAATAGCCATCAAAGTTGAAATTTCATGAATTTTATGTACGCCACCAGATGTCACTGAAGATGGCAGAAGTTTAGGAACAACAACACGAACAACAACAACGATGAGAACAACTATCAACAGCGTCAATGTGTATGGCAATCTTTTAACTCGAAGGCCAACGAAGAACAAACTTCGGCGAAGACCAAATTGTCGCATGTTCGAAGTCAGAGAGTTAAAAGGCGACAATGAAGATGACAAGACTGCGAACAAGGACAACATGGACTGGGAAATGAGGGCAGAGCATGAAAATGAGAACGACGAAGGACGCACGAAGACGAAAACAGGAAGAAGAATGAACGGGGACGGGGAATGAATCGGGAAGTCTTCAAAAAGCATTTATGTGGAAAATTTTCAAATGTTTCGAGAATTGAGACAAGCAACTTTTCTTGGCTTATTGTGAGGGCGCTGTTGTGAGCATCCCTGAGTTTTGAGTGGGGTTACTGTCGCTGTGTCTGTGTCTGTGCCTGTGTGTCAATGTGGGTGCGCTTCTGTACAACATTCTATATGTGGGTGTGTGTGTAGGCGTAGGAGTATTTTTGCTGGCAACCTAAATTGCTTTCCGATGTCGTTTTTGTGACCTCCCTTCATGTGATTTTGCAGAGGGCCAACCAAATCTAGTATGAAGCATAAATTTGGCACTAATTGTTATTTAGAATGACTTCTGCAACATTAAGTTAGCTTATATAATCGTCTTCTCTTGCGTCAATTTGAAAGCTATACAATAATTACTCTGAAGAAGAAAAACCAGATACTTTAAAATAAATAATTTAGTATCAATAAAACGAATTTCTTTCAATGGAGTATTAATCACTCGTCTTGTGTGTTCACTGCAAAAAAAAAGACGGATAAGCATTAAGTATTGAGCACGTGTATTAACAGAGGTAAAAAAGTGGTCGTATCTATCTTAAGATCGATTACTTTACATCACTTGTCACTTACATCTAAAGTGAGCAACAGCAGCTCTTAACTTCCACTCGCATCTTCAGTTGAGCAACACAAAAACATTAGAAACAACTTAAGGAAATGGCAAAGCACAACAACGACAATAACAACAACAACAACAACCAGAGTAGAGCCGAAACCATCGAACCGGAAACAGGAACGACAATCAGAGCAGCGTGCAACACAACAATTCGACAAAAGCAAACAATTTCATTTCCGTTTCCACATCCGGCATTAAATAAGCTTGAGTAGGCGACGCGCCCATCTATCTATCATACACATACATACACACATACATAGGTAAATACAGAAGGACACACACACACACACAGACACTTGCTTTTGCAAGCATGATGCAAAAGTGGGTGGGTTTGTCGTATTGAAATGTCTGCTGCTGTTGCTTCTGTATCAGCGAATTGCAACAACTTCATTTGCAAAATAACGAATACAACAACAACAACAACAACAACAATACATAAATTGCACAGTTTCTCGTCGCAAAGTTTTGTGAGTTTAACAAAAGTTGGCAACTCATCCATCGTCATCAAGATCGGAAGGATTTATCGGGAAAAGTGGGAAAACAATAGAGTGAGAGATAGAAAGGATGGGGGAAAGAGCAGTTATAGCAGCAACAACAACATCAATAACAACTGGAACAACAACTCGAACAATAGTAACAACACCATCAGTAACAACATTTTGGCATTTTCAACATACTGTCTCTCTCTCTCACGTTTGCCTCTTTCCCTCTCTTCCCCTCCTCTCTCGCTCCTTCTGTGTCTCTGTCTCCAATTTTCAAAGTCCTGATTTCTCTTTCCTTCCTGCCGATCCGTAAATGTTGCTACTTTATATCGTGTTGCGACAATCGGAGACAATATTTGGATTTATTGTTGTAGTTGTTGTTGCTGCTTCATTTCCCCAAAACCGGATGTCCGTATATAGTGTACCAGCAACAGTCGTTGTTGGTGTCGTCGTCGTCGTTGTCGTTGTCGTTATTGTTGTCACTTCACCGCATTAAAGGACTGACAGTTGCACGCCCCTAATGGGAAATTAATTGCTCCACAAGGTTTGCAACATCGTTGCGGCTCCAGCAACAGTACCACCAGCATCAGCATCAGCATCGACAACAGCTACAGCAATAGCACCACCAACAACAGTAACAGCAACAATGCTGAAGCCTTCGATTATTTATTTATTACAGAAGCTTTTCCCATTGTCAGTTGCTGATGATGGTGTTGCTGATACACAGCGGCTTCTGCTTCCGAGGAGCTGCGGCCCCATCTCCTTCTAGCAGGTCCCATCCTCGTCCTCATCCTCTCCCTACTCGTACTCCTCAACCTCCTCCTGGTACTCGACGCTATTATTTCTGTGTGAGATGTGTGAAATACGGTAACTGTAGCACAGTATCACAGTCTCCATCATCACACTGACTCTACATCTTTGTTACGATGTACGGTGTAACTACGATGTTTTTTCCACATCACATTTGTCCATGTATCACGTGTTTGCGAGAAGAAAACCGAACGAGTATCATTTATCTAATGAAATATTCCTGACAACTGACAATTTATTACAGATTACGAAAAGGAATCTAAATCATGTTCGTATGAAACGATCTGAAAGCAGACCTGAAATGAATTGTATATCGTTTCCTCAATGGATGTGAGTAGGTAAACAACAAGAACAACAACAAGAGAACCTTTAGAATTCTTCAAATACCTCCTTTAGAAAGAGGTCCAATTTGTGAGTATACAAGAACCACCCACTGAATAAAAAGACTTCAATTATGATAGATAAACCTGGACATCAGTTCAGGGATCTATTTTGATTCGGCTCTTTCACCGGATCATGTGCAAGATCCTTGAACTTAGTCAAGCGAGTAACTAAAAATATTTCCTTCCGTTCCTGGTTGCTGAGGCTTGTCTAAGAGTGAAATTAACATGGTTTTTGTAAAAATGTAGTATTTTACATCCGATTTAATTCAATTCATTATCCGTCTTCAAATCATAACGGAAACTGATCGAAAATCATATAGCAAAATATACTGCTATATAGAGCACATATACATACTTATATTGTAGGTATGTATTTCCGTTTTCCATTAAAATCGTCGAAACTTGTCTTGTTTACTCTTCGGTATACGGCAACAACAAAAAAAAAACCAAATAAATCCAAGAAGAAAGTGAAAAAAGAATAAAAGGCAAACAGCTCCGATGTTGTAGTCATCGAATATTCTTTGACAAATGAACGACCGACTGGTGCCACGTTGTGCAAACACTGAGAAAGTGTGAAATTTAATTGAAAAAATCCCCTTCCAGAGGTTATTCTCGACGTACCGATGTACCGATGACTGAACCGCCTGCAGCCCCTTCAATTTCAAATCAAACACTTCTTGTATTCGCAATTTTTTTGTAGTCGTCGAATTGAAGTTGAAATTCCTGTTCAAGTGACGCGGTCAACGTGTGATGCTGACATTTTTTATGAGTCGATCACCTGATGGTGTTGTTGTTGCATATCGTATTTTGGTTTTCGTTTTTGTTGCTATGCTGTCACAACGACTCACAACTGACGACTGACAATTATAAATGGTACTCGAGAAGCATAAAAATACTCGTACCGTCAATTTAGGATGTTCTCCTATGTTGGCTGGCCTGTCTGTCTGCATCTGTCTGTCCATTGCTCCGTGTCATAGTCGATGGCGGACAACAACTACAACTACACGGCTCTAATTGATTTCTGCTAATTTCTACACTTGTTCTGCATGAAAAAACCATGGACGCCGATGTCATGATGGGAACGAGGGGCCTCATCAATTCGCATCGATTCGCACCGTATAAATGAGAATTCGACTTCGGCTTCGATTGATTCGATGGGAGCTACGATGTCACAACTGCAAGAGAGCGTTTGTGAGAGAGCAAAAGATACACGTCATCCTTGCGGATATCCTCTGAATTCTATCAAAGGTCACTTTTCCCCCATTGAATAGCCAAAAGGCGTTGATTTTAAGGCGTTGATGAATGGATGCGAATCTAATTCTTGAATATGTTCAAATAGGAACTAGAATTCAAATTAACAAAGTTAAAGAAAATTCTTAAAACATGTGAGAAGTTGAAAGTTTTATAATAATAAATGTAATGTTAAAAATACTCGTATCTTTAATTAAATATACTCGTGTGTGTTTTTATTCTTGCACTACTTGAATTCTTGGAAAAAATCATATCATTCAAAATAATTATTCTGAAGTTGGAATTCTTTGGCAGAAACAACAAACCAACTTTTATAATGATGTCGAGGAGGAATTAATTTCTCAAGAACACGGAACATTCCTCAAGAATAATAACCGAATTGTGCGAAATTTGATTCGTATCTGTAATGAAATATAATTTATGCATTCACACTCATGAATTCGACGAGTAAATTATTTCGCCTGGGCGAGCAAGGATTCACGTTACACGTTTCCAGCTGGTTTCACAAAAGTTGCTGATATCCTTCGCAGACATCATTTGCGAGTATAATAATATGTCTGTACTGGAATTAAATCAGCGCCTTTGGAAATTAGATGCATTCATTAGAAAAGAGGGCGAAGGAACGACGTAGGAGGGGGGAGAGAAGGACGGTCTACAGATGGGCGACTATCGGATCTTATAACGAAACACACGTTTATCGGAAGACTTTAATACATCATATATTAATAAAGACATTTGGATAGATGGACTATGACCAGATGGATTTATGGACACTGATATACACAAGTGAATAAATAGTAATAAATAAATAATAAATGTTTAAATGTGGTCTAGATACTTAATCGTAGTTAATAACTTATATAATCTAAACAAAGAACAATCACAGCGTAGAGATCACCTTAAAAATAAAAATTCTTTCTTACGAATTGAATCTTGGGAACGTAATGCTTCATCTAATAATTTTGCAATACTTTTTTAATGATTTAATAATCTTTTGAAAAGAAATACTTTCGCACAGAAGTATTTCATAAATATTCGTATAAAATGTAAATCGAAATAACAATAAAAATGATATCATCAAAACATATACTAAAGAAGGTATCTGATAAAAATATAAGCCAATGTCGCTTAGCAACAGAAGTCACCTGAGACCTTCTTTATAATGAAGCATTTTTTGAGTGAGTCAAACCCATTCTTATCCGTCGACAATCAATGAAACGTGGTTGCTAATTTTAATATCCGAAATTCATTAAAAATGTTGATAAGAAGCAACATTGCTCGAGGGTGCAAAACTGATGCCGCAATTGTAGGTATCTCCATGGAAATTATACGTGCCTCACCATCGGAGAGATCAAAGCCTGGAAGACACGGGATGCTTCTGTGACACGAAACCATGCCTGAGGATGGAAGAAATGGTGAATAGATATTTGAAAATAATAAACAAGAGCAACCGTATCTCACAAACAAAAAAATACAATAATAACAACAACAACAACAGCATAAAAACCATGAAAAAATGTAGCGCTCACACAAGTATTAAACAGCGTTAAATTGTCATTTAAGCCTTGACACGTGCCATCAAGGTTACCCCAGGACACGCACATTATTTCGATGGCGCACATGGTGATCCTATGAAGAGTTCATTTCTTGTTGTTGTTCTTGCTTATGCTGTATTAAGTGAGTTGCTAGCTTTTAGATTAAGACGCAGACAAATTAAATAGTCTACGAAATGCTCACGGTAGAGTTTTCTTGACGAGTTGAAGTTGAAGTAAAAGCAGAATATTACAATTTTAATTCAAACAGGAAACTCTGATCAGGTTCGGTTAACAAGATATAAACAAATTTCACGGCCTCGGATCATAGTTTCTTCAGTTCGTAAAAAATCGAAAGAGTAGAGACTCGTGAGTGGAAACGAAACCAAGGATCAGATCATACTTAACTGGATATCATATATGTATATTATAGATGGGTATCATACCTTTTATAGGGCATGTCTTTTGTTAGGCATCTCTGTTTTATAGCAAATCTTTTGTAGAGCTTCTCTATAATAGTGCATCTTTTTGATAGTATATACATATCTTTTATAGGTCAGAAAAAGTTTCTCAGGTTTGATTTCAAAGTGGTCGATCAATACGATCGATTTTACCCACTTGCAATTCCAAACAGCGCTACATAGCAAAATATATGTTTGCTAGATATCATATCTCTGTTAGATAAGTATATACAGACGGTAATTGCCCAGAATCCAGTCACGTTCTTAAATGATACGAGCTCCCTTCATTGACCATATTGCTTATTTTTGCAACGTTGATCATAAAATGTTCGCATTAAAAGAATTTAAGCTTCAAGGTTTCGCACTCAACTACAATGTGACCTAAGGCTATGCTGCCGGTCGCTTTTCTCTTGCTCTGAGCATTTTAGCCTCCCCCCCCCTCCCACACCCCTAATGATTTGCTGTTACTTTCTCTCAACGACTTCTACGTTTTCCAGCAGCAATTTTCCGCTATTGGTTTACATGGTAAGACGACAGCCCAACACGTGTTTCCATTACCACAGAGGTTATCCGAAATGACCCCAACCGCTGTTATAAATATCCGGTTCCGGTGCCTGACTACTCTCAGCTTTTTTCTAAATAATTTCTCTCTGTCTGTTCGTCGGTGTGTCTCTCTGACTTGGTGAATACTTACGCCGCATCGGATGCCTGAAATTTGATGCACTTTATTAACAATGGCAAAATTTACTGTGCACAACAGCGTTGCCATACCAAAAGAATTTTCCTTCTTCCATTTTTCCAAGCAACTTTTCCGCTGCTCACCCCTCCACCGTTGATTTTGCTCGCCTTTATCCTGGAACTTTCTCTTCAGTGTGCTTTTCAGTACCTCTGTCCACGAGTACGTGTCAATTTGTGTTCATGGCAACCAACCCCATGAAAATATGACCTCCCCCGAAGAGCGACACGGGTTCGCGCCTTGGCAACTGGCGGACGTTACTGTGGCTGGCCTTTGCCGTGATTTCTGACTTCAATCGCAAGTCGACTTGTTCCTGGTGACTAACAAACTAGCTGTCCCACGACGTCCGGCGAGATAAGCGAGGGTGAGGTTCAAGAATTACCGTCAGACAGGGCCATTGAAATGTGCTGTTAAGGGTCGAGCAATATTGCGAACAATATCACAGTCAGTTATGTCTGTTTATCGCGTTGAAAAATATGTTCCCCCTTCTTTGGCTTTGTGTGTTCTCCTTTGGTGCTCATTGGAGCATCATGTTTCTTTGTTACACTTGCGACGCATCCTTTCACGGATGGGAGGATGTATGAGAGGTCCGGCACATGAATGTCAGGTACTTTAAATTGAGCACCTATCAAGTATATCGGCAAGCAACAAGCATTGTCTGCTGATGGAGTGTCTCATTCAGTCGAATGGTTTAGGGAAGACTGTAGCAAAGGATTAACGGATGTCTGTGTTCCGTGAATTGGAGTTCTTAAAGTACAGTACACTTTTCGGAACGATTGTTGGCGAGGATGATTTATTTGACTTTTGATAACGAGAGATAGTTTTAGCGTTGATATCGCTTGATATTTCCTTCAGTTTTAAATGCAAATCATTCAGATATCGGATAACAAGTAAAAATAGTGTACCTAGTAATCAAAAACAATATGTAGTCAATCCGCTAATTTATCGCCCCAGAAGCGTTTCATAGAGAAGCGTCCCTTTGATTTCGCCATCACTGTTGACTACGCACTCGCATTCAATAAAAAATTTACTAAAATGCTTTGTTTTTCCAATTTTTGGTGACAAAATTGAATTGGATTCAGCAAGGAAAAAACAATAAGCAGCACTCAACGATATCCGTGGTATCCGTGGATGGAACTGGAAGCCGAACGAGTTTTCTCTTTGGTTTTCTTTTTTCGAAGTGACTGTCACGTGAGTGAGTCTCTGAATAACGCCATTAAATAGTCGTATAGATTGTACATTGAAGTGGGGTTTGTGTGTGTGTGTGTTGTTGTTGGGCGGGTTGTGGGGGGGTGTGACATAAGTGTGTTTGTGCGCTCCATTTGGTTTAAACGGTACATTGGCTCTGGTGGTCTTTGCAACAGATATGAAATGTCATAAAATAAAATTAAATTGCAGCTGCTCCATTTTTTCTCTCCTACTTTTTTGCGATTTTTTGCCCTTTTTTTTGCTCTTGTATTTTTACTTTTCGAGGTTGTTTGTTAAATAAAAACAATTTTATTGCTACAACTCGCTTGAAATATAGAAATAGATGGACGGGCAAAAACAACACCAGCAACAACAACAACAACGACAGAAATCGTAGCAGTAGCAACGACTTGTTCTCGTTTTTCTGATGTTGTTGTTATTGGTTATTTTTGGTTTCATTGTTGTTCCTTTTTAGTGTTTTTTTGTTGTTTTTTGCTACTGTTTTTGTTGCTTTTTTGTCATTGTTTTTTTTTTTACCAGGAGTAACAAGCAACATCAATCTATGCGAATGAGTAAGAGATATGATTGAATTTTGATGCGGTTATCGTGGCATCTAACAGCGTAGCGTAGAGTAAAATTGAGTCGCGTCACGAAACACGGAGAATCCAACAAAATGACACCGGCAACAACAACAACAGCAAGGAGAACAATACAAAAATTATATCTTTTGCAAATAAATTTGACAGCACATTCGAAAAAACGCCGCAATTCACAACTTTTGAATAAATCATGCGTTTGTTTGTGCAAAATTGAGCAAGAAAATCGGTAACCGGACATGGAGCCAGTGAAGAAGAGTATTTATTGTATATATTGACATGAAACTAATCAATCAGTTCGTAGATTGTTATTTCGACAATATGTTAGTTATTTGATCCTAGAGGTTTTAGAATTTATGACTTCGACTTGAAAAAATATTAAATAAATAATATATGTATAGCTAAATGTAAGAAATATTTAAGAAAGGTCGTTTAAATTTTAAAAAATTATATAAAATAAATTAAACTATGGACTAATAATACAATAAATAACTAGGATGTCTTCAAAAGTAGTCATCTACTACAAAAAATTAATTTAAACGATTTTAATGTACATACATATAATACAATATCTATAATATAATAGATGATAAAATGGAATAAATATAATATATTATATAAAAGTATAAGAATGGAATATAAAATATATTATAAAGACAAAAATATATAATACAGAGAAATATATTATAGTCGATAATGAGCTTTATCCTCTCAGATATCCGAGTTTCTAATTAAAACAATTTACCAATATTGATTTCAATCACTCAATTTCACTTTTTAATTGCATCGAAAATCATTCAACTCGCGTTCGGTGTATCCCGCACATAAACAGGATGTGTTTGTATCGTGCTTCATACATAAATCAGGAACGTTAGGTTTCTTGACTTTCTCACCCGCCCGACTCGCCTCGAAATTAGCTTCATTGATGCTGAAACGAATTTTGATAAATTTTCCTTTTGCACTCAAAATGAATCGGCGGAAAAAATCAAACACCAAGAAATTGTTTCAGCGGCGTATTTTCCGGTCCCCGCGTCGGATCTTTCCAACTCTTTGCACGACTTTCAGCCCCACGAATGAAAAATTGATGAGCGCATTTTGCTCGCTTCTTGTTTAACGAGTTTTTCTTCTTTCCTCGTCTATCAACACCCACACAGATTTTCCTCTGGATTGGATTTGGATCCCTTTGAAGACCTTTCAGCACCTTTACACGCCGCTACAAACTGTTAAGGATTTTATTACTTTTCTTAAAAATTGCGCAATGTTGTTCTAAGGTTATTCCTTTCTTTTTTTTTTTTTTGTGGCTTTGATTTTTCTTTCCATTGACTTCCTAAGCGATATGCGTCTAGGAGGCAATCACCGCCAAGACGCAGGATGCGAGTCTCTAATGTCTAATATCCTTGCTTGCAGCACCGCAACCATCGTCACTCGTCTCTCGTCAAATCCACCCGCTCCTGGCCTCGTTGTTCATTGCTTCAGCATGCGTAGCGTATTTTGTTTTCCCTGCGATTATTTTTTTTCAATTTCGATTCGTTCGAAGCTTGTAAGGAGGGGAGGCGGTATTTTTTTTTTGTTACCCTTACCACGTGGTCCCTGCTGCCGCTGCTGCTGCGTTGCCTTGCGTTCATGTATTTTCGAACTGTTGAATTTTTTATTCTTTTCATTTGCGATGGCAATTTCTACGTTTTCAGTTGCACGCCCATTTTTTGTGCCGCTTTTGTTTGTGCCACCCTCCGCGCTTCGATTACTTTTTATGCTTTGCCTTGCTTTGCTTTGCTTTTCAAAGGTTTTATTGCTGCTGTCTACTTTACTTCCGCCGCAATAGTTTTTTGTGCATTTTCGCCCTCTCTTTCTCACTAGCTCCATCTCCCTCTTCCTGCTACAATGCAGTGCGATTTTTTTAATGGCTGCCATTATTTCGCTTAAATACGGAAATATTTAATTTAGTATGAAAAAGAAATTGATGGCAATTAAAGCTTTTACTCGTCTTTAAAATGGGTTGTGTTAAAATTTATACACGTGCATTTCTTTTGCTAGATACTAATTGGGAAATAAAACTGTGAGAAGAGAGAGGGCGAGAGAGAGGAAGAGCGAGCAAACACATCAGAATAGTAAAGAGAAGAGATATTGTATCCTGAGAAACTGTAAGGAATGAGAAGGTTCAAGAATGGAATATTCCATGGTTCAAAGTTTCCAAATGGTTCAATCTTTGGTTAAAAAAAAGGCGTGGCTATATGCTCTTGAGAACAAGGATTATTTATCCTAAATGTAGCTGCACAAACTTAATTTCACCTTCATGTTTGGAGTTAAAAAAGTTATCGTACGATTAATAAAACCAAAGAGTTAAAAATCGAGAACATTTTAATGAAATTCGACTTCATAATCATAAAATTGCTCAATTTATACGTTTCTCAAGTTGTGAAACCCTCTCAAATTCTCTCTTCTCAGATACTTTCGAATATCGTCTCCATCCATCATTTAACTCGTGAGCTTCTATGCAAACAACACTTTTCTCTGTTCTCAAATATTTCCATCGTCAATTTCTCATCGTTAATTTGCTATAAAATCTGTGATCGCTGTCGTCGTCCTTGGATGGGAGTGGTTCGAACTGGGTTGCTGCAACTTTTGTTGTTTTTGTTGCGGTAGCTGTACACGTTAAATGTTCTTTAAAAAGACATTAGAACGAATTCGGTGCGCCATTTAAAGGATTACTTTTGATGTGATAAAATGCCAACGTGAACTGAATACTTAACTAGGAACCAATGGAGGAATGTGGAGGCTTCCAACAGGATCTGAGGGGTGATACGGAAATGAGGAAGGAATAAAAGACAACGTAAGCACGGAACCACCGAAATAAAAGTGCAGAGGATGTAAGATGGAAAAATTTAGACATTTCATCGCCAAAATAGACTCTGCTACTGCATCAGCTTCTTATTTAGCCAATACCTGTGAAAGGCATAAAGTTAAAAGGAAATATTATATAAATATATTGAGACCCGTAGGGAGTGAAAGGAAGAAGAAGAACTGGACGATAGAGGGTGCGAAAAAGTTGACAAGTTACGACAAAAGAATTCCGCGTTTCACAAAAAAAATCCGACAGCAACACGTGATGGAGTGTTAAACAGCGTAAAGTCGTTGATAGGTTTAACGGTAATCTCTACAGTTACAACAGGAGAAATAAATATATGAATATAGAAAGAAAATGTAATGTTGTAAGAAAGTAACAACAACAAAGTCCCAGCACACGAGGTGCTTAAGTCAGGAAGTTGTCAGAAAAATAAGGCACGCATATCGTATGCTGTCGTGGAGTGGGCGGTGGGAGTGGCAGGTGAAGTGTTTGTTTGGCGAAAAGTTATGATAGAATGATTTATGTTGAGCTGCTCTTGTGGTTTATCAGCGAGCGAACTTCTACACGATTTTAGAAATTCTTCAACGGTTTCAAGTTCGTCACAAGCGTTGTTTATCACAAGCAAACAGGCAGCAACACTTACTTTTAACAGTTTTGTCAGTATGTCCGGATGTTATGGGGCTTTTAACTTAGAAAAGATTGATATGGCTTGGGTAAAATTTCCTTAAATAATTTCTGTATAAAGAAACCAGGCGATGGCCCACCCTAAATAAAGCGACTGCGTAGTTTGTGTCGGGTTCCACACAGCAAAATTTCTGTTTCCTTCTAATTTCGAGATTCTAGTTTTATGATTGAAGGGTTTGCAAAAGTTGAACAACCTCACACCCACCCCTTTGATGTTT
The DNA here is from genome assembly GCA_949629155.1 of Myopa testacea. NCBI lineage: Eukaryota > Metazoa > Arthropoda > Insecta > Diptera > Conopidae > Myopa > Myopa testacea. The sequence continues at coordinate 9,399,876 of OX451345.1, read as the reverse complement.
CCTTTGCAGCAGCAGCAGCATCAGCAGCAGCGGTCACAAGAAAACCTGAATAAGCTGCACTTAATTAGCTCGAGGGCGTTCCAAAGGACCCTCGAGTAACAACTGACGTTGGCCGCTGTCAAATTCACGTTTTTCGCGTCCTGGAACCCTCCAACCCACCAACACTGCCTCCCTCTACTCCTCGCCTTAATAATCACCCTCTAATTCGTGTCTTTTTATTTCACGATCCTAACGACCTCACAAATCGTCTCTGTTTAAAGGAGAAGAAAACAAAAACAGAGTAAATTAAATTCATTTCAACTCAAAAAAAGATAGCACGCCCCCTTCTTTCAGTCGCCCCTTTTACATCAACATCAGGCGTGGGGGGAGGGTTTTTCTTTCTTCAACGAATTTGATTTTCGGAGAGAAATATTTTGACACACGACATGGCATTGTCTTTAAATTGCAATGTAAAACCACTTTATTGCTGGTGTTGCTGATGTTGTTGTTGTTGCTGATGTTTATCTCTTCGTTGACAAACAAATACAATACAAATATTTCCATATTTCAACAAACGTCACCAACAGCAACGGCAACATCAACAGCGGCAGCAGCAGCAGCAACTTCAGCTGATTGTACGGCTTAAAGGATTTCTGTGCCTGCCCACTGTGCACTCACGTGCCGATGTTTTCCAATACGGCGTGGAACGTGGCTCTCGTGCCCGCCCGCTTCTTTGCCTTGGCGCTAATCCTGCGTTTTGTGCGCAGTGCAGCGCGACGGGACAGAGTAGCGACAGCGGTGGCGGCGGTAACGGCTCATTGCCAGCATCAATATTGTTGTTGTACTTGTTGTTGCTGTCATAATTATTTGTTTGTCGCAATTGAACGGTCGTCAAGGGTCTCGAAATCAAATTTAAATTGCTTTATACACTGCTTTCAGTGGGAGTTCGTAGAAAGTTGAACTCAGTTGGCAATCTTTGTTGGCCGGGAAGACGACATCCTCGGCTTTGTTGTTGCCATTCCAAGGCAACAGCGCTGTGGGTGACTTCTAATGAACGACTGTGCATCGGGCGGGGAACCTTCAAGAAGTATTTCAAACTTTGCATCGAGTTATGCAACAAGAGACGAGTTTTTTAAGGATTTTGACAGTTTTTAATAAGTTTTCGAGAACCGAGCCGTTCGCTCTGGCCATGAAGAGGGGCGTGTTCTGCCGTTTGCGATGATTATCAGCTTCCATTGAAAAATTCCCAAGAATTGCAGAAGATGAAAAAAATCAATAATCTTCATAATGCCCTTGAATTGTGTAGAGTCACTTCCCCCGCTTCATCCGGCACGCTATTTAATGGCTGCCTATTTTGTTCATAATACAAAAAAGAAGGAATTAATTCCAATTTTGAACCATGATCAAACCTCAAAACGTGGCCGCAAAATGTCCTCAACATGTCAGCGAATTTTTGTCGGTTCCGCAATGTACAAAATCCGCAACCACAGGACAAAAACAACAACAATAATGCTGACGGTAAGGACGACGACGAACAAATGAATTAGACTCAAATGTCCAAAAAAATATGGTTTATAATATACGATATACGATTGTCAATTGGATCTACAGACAGCGACGATAACGAAAACAACACAAGCAAAATATTCCCTTAATCTGTCACACACACACACATACACACACACACGCACTCTCGCAGTGAAACGTTAAACGCGTTCGTGTCAAAGGTCAGTCTGTCAACTTGCAACGCTTTGTTCGATTCGTCATGGTTTTTACGCCGATTTCACAGGAATCAAGGAACCGTTGCATATGTTTTTTAGGGAAGATTCGTTATTTTAATTTCGTTATTTTTTTTGTTGTTGCTGTTTTTGGTGAAAAAATACATTTATCGCCAACCGCATGGCATGCAAGGTTGTCAAAAGAATCGCATAAGTAAAAATCTTTGTTATAAAATACTATTTTAATTATTATACAAAATATGAGAGAACAACTCGTGAGATAAAATGTTGCAATATAATATAATAAAAATAACATGTCACTTCAGTCGAATGCGTCGGCTTCATACTCATACAGAAATATTAAAGGAGTTAAATAATTAAGTTTAGTATTTGTTTTAACACATTTTGTTATTCATTTATTATAAAATATGGATGAAATAATGTTTAATCAAATATACAAAAATATAAATTATTTAAGATAAAGATTCAATGCATAATACAATGTTTATGTAGTATAATAATAAAAACTTTCTTGAAATGAAGCTGATCTTAAGTTATCTTATCTTATTCTTGAACTCTATATCTTTCTGTCTCTCTCTCTCTCCCTCTCACTCTCTATCTATCCATACAGATTCATATTTTTAAATACATTGATTGATTTTTTATTATCGGGGTTGTTCCTCGAATTATTCGCTTCGCTGTCCGCTGTTCGGGTACTTTTTTGAAGCAATAATAAGTCCCAGCCTGTTGGTTGCTGTTGTTGATGTCGTCTGCGGTCTTTCACGCATATATTTTCTGAAAATTCTTATTTATTTGGGTAGCTCCGCTTACGTTGTCTCTCTTTTTGGGCACTCTTTTTTTGCACATTGCGTAGGTCCTGATTGTGGTTGTCACAAATTCGTTGCGGTCTTGAAAACCTTCCTATTTTCGCTGCGACTGTCGACTGTCTTCTTTTTCGTTGTTCTTCCATACAAACACTTTGATTTTTATGCTTAACAAAGGATCCATTTTTATATTCATTCGTTGAACCACCGACGCACGGCCAACGATTGAAAGTCGCTTTAGTTTTTTTATATATAATGTTCCTGTGCAGCTTCAGATATCTCTTGTGGTTGGCCCTCAGAAAGGTTTGATTTATTTGTGGGCATTTTTTACGGCAGCAGAAATCCAGCTACTGGCCGCATACGGTCATTTATTATCACGTGTGCTGAAAGGACACTCAAATTTATGGTGTTTTCGGCCACACGAGGTGTTAAATTGTTATAAATTTATATGATGTTTTTTACGATCTGCGTTTCGTTTTGCTTTTTCCATGTTGCACAAAATTAAATGCACAAATTTGCATGCGTATCATGTTTCTTGCTACGCTCACTTCCGGGTTCCAACGACTTCCGTTACGCCGGATATTCAGCTGTCATTTGCACCCACCCACGATGTCATTCAAGTGACAGCGATTATGGCGAGTTTTTAATGACATTTTTCCTCTATTGACGGGTGATTTTTAGCTGTTTTACCTTCAGCTCTCTTTCGAAAGGATGGGTAAAGAGCCAGAAAGTGCAAAATATTAATCACTCCTTAATATTCATAAAGTAATCCAAGTTATTAAATAATTCTTATATACAATATAAGAGCTAATAAAATTAAAACTAAAAACTAAACTAAAATTTTTTCAATTCTTCTCTTCTTTTTTTAAAGTTCTTTAAATGTTGTTATTTATAAAAGTAACACCAAATTATATCAAGCGATTAAATTTGTGTTGTGTAGTTACTCATTTCGGTTATATTTTATTATTTTTATCGCGTACAAACATCAGTCTTGTTACTTTTGATCACTCATGCATTTTTAATATATTTCCGAAAAAACTTTTATCGCAGATTTCTACTTTTTTCTATACTTTTTATACATATACTCATATATGTATCTATATATAAACCTTTGTACAAAATATAGTTATATATATAACATGTATGTGTGTTTGTGTGTGTGTGTGGGTGGGTTCATTTGTATAAGCAACAGTTACATCAACTTTAACATCGTGATTCAAAGCTCAGGTGTATAATAAATAAAAGACAAAGGTACGAATTGGGAAAAAATTAAATTAAGGAAGAAAAAAACCTGTTAAATGTTAAAACAACCTGCAATGTTAATAAAAAATGCTTGTTGCCTTGTTAAATTGTATCCATTTCGTGATACGGACGATGATAAAAAAGATTTTACAAGAAGCTAATCAATTTGTGAGGCCATCCTTCTGAATGAACGTAACTCTCACTCTCACTCTCTCTCCCCGCTCTTTCTCACTCGCTCACACTCTCTCTTTGGCATCCTTTAAATACGTTTTAAGTGCTTCCATTTGCGTGATTTCAGTTTTCGTTTTGTCACTTTCATTTTATACAAATAAATATTGATCAATATGCATTGATACATTGATATATTGATACATTCGCAAAGTTACGCTGATAATATTTGCATAGATAACGAATCGGCTCCGTTGATAGTCGCAATGAAGCCCAAAACTCAATCTGATGCCGATGCTGAAGCAGCGCAAATTGATAAACATTTCGACTTTAATTCCATTCAAGTGCAATCGGCGGATGTCCTTTATTTTAATAAAATTACACTCGTTCGCATTACGTGTTACGTATGGCCAAAAGGAATGAACGCACACGCATTACGTGTTGGCGTAAAAGCGGAGTATTTTTCCACTACATGAACACGACGCCGACGCTGAAGCCGACGTCGACATCGACATCGATGCTGCTGCTGCTGCTGCTGCTGCTGTTTCAAAGGATGTTGTTAATTTGCGTCTCATATGGAAAGTTTTTCAATGATTTTCATTTAAACCTATCATATACACACATATGTATACTAGCAACCAAACATACACACACAAACACACATACAACTATTCACTCACACACACTTACATTAATAAAGCAAAATGCACCCACTCAGCTTGTGATTTACAACAACAGAGGAAAACAACAACAACAACAACACTTTTTAACATGTATAAAATTCGTATTCGATGTACCGTTGTAACGGTGCTTTAATATGCAGCATATGCAATTTTTTCAAGCGGCCGGTTTTCGTTTATATTTTTTTCATTGCTTTTTCCCTTTATATTGTGTTTTTTATGACTTTGCTTTTTTATTTCCAATTCTTCTTCTTTTTATAGTTCTTTCTTTTTTGTTTCTTTTTTCATCTCTGGCTCTCCCTTTATTTCTGTTGCTCTCTGTTATTTCTTTGCAGCCAATTTGCAACACAAAATTTGCGTATGCAGTCGAAATTGGAAACGCGCTCGAATGAATGAACTGCTTGAATATTCATGCAACAAGATGGCGACGACCATCGAGGAGCGTTTTCACTCCGCAGCACAAAAAATTGTCGACGATGGCGACGACGACGACGACGACGACGACGATCAAAGCGATCGAAATGTTAACTTTGATTTTTCCAAAATATTCGCCGCAAAACGGAAAAACGGCGAAAAAGCGGCAAAAGTGGTGAATATAACGATGATGAAGCTGATGGTAATGATAATGAGGTCGATGATAATTAGAATGATGATGATGATGACAAATGCTGGGTGATTTAATAGAGAAGAATTCACTGTAATTGTTTATGTTGGCTTCTAGTTGAGTTCTACATTCTTTTATTCTGAGTTTATTTTAAGCTAATTTTATCGTTAAATAAATTGAATTTAAAATCCTGTGGGTAATAAAAAATTTAATTTATAAAAATGTTGCGTAAATTTCTCGTGTAAAAACTTAAAAACGGTGATTAAATAAAAATTTGCATAAATACAACAGCAACAATGGAAAAAATCATACGTTGCATGTGCTGCATAATAAATTATTTGAATGATAAACCTATTTTTATTATTATCAGCAAGTGGTACTTTTTACTCCTTTTTTTGTCCGTTCGCTGTCGATGTAATCAAAATGCAGATAACACGTGAAATGAACCGCAATCGCAACCGAATGCATATGAATATCTGCTCCATTCCCAGCGGATTGGATACATTTTAACGAAATCAAATATTTATTTATAATAAAAAGCAAACAACCAGCTAACCAGCTAACCAAACAACCAGCAAACCAACCAACTAATCAACCGACCAGCCAACCAACTGACACACCAGCCAAGCAATCAAGCTACTTATAACAACAACACTTAAAATTAGTATTTGAATAATTAATCAAACACACGGAACACAAACTGTTGTTGCTGCGGCAACGATTAGAGCTACAATACGTTGCAAGTGTTCGAAAATAAATTAAATTTGCATACATAAATAAATAAATAAAGTGGAATACAGCAGCAATCAGTCAGCAGGAGCTACGGCAGTAAAAACATCAACGAAACAACAAAATAACAAGCAGCATATAACACGTTATCGGCACAGATTGAGCATAAATCATGACATCCGCTCCGGTTTCAATTCCGCATCCGGTTACGAAGTTCCTAAGTGCGTATAAAATAATGACTCCAACCAAGCGAGCAACTCAACTCAACTCGAACTCGGACAAAAACCGAACAAGACTCCAGCTTGTTGGCCGTACTCAAGCCTCGTCTGTCATCCAACCAACCATCCATCCATCCATCCTTTCATCCATTCATTCATCCATCTAACCTCCCTGATTGCAAGCCGGATTCCTTTCAACAATCATCCCATCCGGTCCATCAGCAAAGCAGACAAAGCAGGGGTAAAAACGATGGAAAGAAGGAAGGACGAATCACTCCGGCATCACTCAAAATCCAATTCCCGTGCTGCCCATCCAATCGCTTGATTTTTTAAGCCTCTTCGGATTTTATTCAAATCATACATCCGCCCATTTCACACCCACAGCACTCCACGTTAAAGACCCATCTCCCGGCCCAAAGAGCTTTCTACAATCCAACATTTTTGCATGATTCGCTCCACGAATCACCCTGCCTTTCAACACCGAAATTGTGCATTAAATATTAATGCGCCTTAATTCAGGGCGCTAGAAATAAAGGCGTAGTATAAAAATTATTTCCATCTGCTTCGACCGCATTACAAAACCCCGAAAGAGGGGATCCTATCTAAGGGATTCCTTTTTCAGCCGCCACTATTTTGCTAATCTACTCGGTAGAATGCTTTGAGCAGTACCAGAACCACAACGCGGGAGAGCGGAGGGGAAAAAGTATTAGTTTTTGGTAGAAATTAACTAAAATTTGGCTGAAATCCAGAAGTCAAACAACTGACAGCGGCGTGGTTACTTCTATCTGACCAACAAAGAACACAGAAACTCCAATAAATTACTAAAATAAATAAAGATTCTATTTTAATGATTTGAATGATAATTTAAATAGTTATTTAGATTTTTACACTAGCTTTTCCTTGCGTGTAACTTTGTGAGCGATTTTGCATACAAGTTATCCATCCATTTCTTCGTTAATTCAACACTAGTGATCAATACTTCGTCGGTACCAAGCCACTTGAGCCCATTTCCGCGTGACTGATAGTTAGTGAGGCGTGATCTCTCGGAAATTGATTCGTCATATCGTGAAATTGATTCGAAGCCATGCGAAATGGTTATTTAAAGAATTATTCATCTTGTTCACCATTAAGAGTCGTTAACGTTGTCGCAATCCGTCGTTATAACAACAACAACAACAACAGCAACAAGAATTCATGCTGAAATCTTGCAGGATTGAAGAGTGGATCGTCGACATGCGCACTCGATTCCATCGACCATCACTCGACCATCCTGTCCTCTGCTGTCGTCGGTCCTCTGTAGCTGCGGATCTTAATGCTGCTGTTGTTGTTGTTGTCATTGCTTGTATGAATGCTCAATTATTCACAATCGTGTGCATTAAAATGTGACGCGCTGGCAATCATTGTTTCACATACGCCTCGTTGCGAATCACGGCCGATGAACGCGCAGCGGATATTCCATCCCATTAAGCGTTTATATCATATCCGGCATGGAAAATCGCATTCGTTGGCCACGTTGTTGTCGTCATCGTCATCGTGAACGACACTGTTAATTTTCGCAAAGTATTTAAGTATACTAGAATCATAGATCAAAGAGGGAGTGGAGAGAGAGAGAGAGAACAGGATTCAGCCAGGAAGTAAGCAAAGGCTTCATATGAAGCATGGAGGTTGCTTCATGCGTGTTCGTATATAATTTATATGTTACATGATTTAAATTCTCGTAAGAAGCTCGTATTTAATAAACTAAAAAATTCAGCCAAATTAAGTTCAATAAAAGAGCAAATAAATTTCACAGAGACTGATTTTCTGATGAAGTCGTAGTAATCTACAACTAACTCTAATCTATATTCAATCTGAATAAGTTTCAAGTCCTCCACACAACTCTAATTAATAAGGAACCTTCTTTGAGACAAAACCCATCGTACGAATAAATATCAAGTTCAAAGTTGTTGTATTTTGTTTTATCTCATTTGATATTTGGTTCGTCTCGATTTGGTCTAGCCACCGTGAACCTGTATAAATCTCTCCTGCTTCGCACTAAGAATAACCAACAATAGTAAACAACAGCGGTAACTAAATCGATATCCTGTTCACGAAAAATATCCAAAGGATGGCATTAATCATAAATCCCGACGTATCTACGTAAGACCCGCATATAGGATAGAGTAAAGCGGATCTTTGACGTGGTTGTTGTTGTACTTGTTGTTGTTGTTGTTGTTGTTGTTGTTGCTGTCATTCCTTTGTTATTGCTTTTGCGTTTGCTGGTGTTGCTTTTGCTGCTGCTTCTGTTGGTGTTATAATTTTGCCTTTGCGCCAACGTTGACAACAATTATTTATGCAGAGTGTAAACTCGACTCTGGACTTAGGAAATGTCAAACTCTACAACAGATGCCACAGAAGGAGCAACCAGGATGCAAGCAGCAGGATCAGGAGCATAACCAAAAGGACCCGTATGCGAGACGTGAAGTGAGGTGGGGATGCGATGAACTTGAAGCGGAGAACGATTACAAAGCAACCATAGAACTTTAGTGACTTTGAAATTTTATAAATTTTTCTCATGGTCGTACAGAGAGGAGGAGAACGTAGGGCAAAAGAAGGTAGAAAAAATTACTGGGGAAGGTGATGAAGGAGAGGAAAAGAACAATAAAGAAGAGGAGTGCAACCAAAGACTAGTTAAGCTAAAAGACAGTGGAACAAATTGGTATTTAAGGAGAGTGACTGCTTTTTACTCTCTTCTAGCGGTTGTTTTAATAGTAACTGCTGTTGTTGTTGTTATCGTTGTCGTTCCCGTACTTCTGCATTGCGGGATTCTTTTTATTCTTTTTAT